>VXBC01004318.1:617502-843085 GCA_013399945.1 Ploceus nigricollis
GAGAAAAAAAAAAATTAGAGTTAAGCAGAGGGAACTCTCCATTCTCTGGTAGCAGGTGACCATCCTTCAGTGTCTGTAAGCCTGTTGTGAGAGTACAGCTGTACAGCCAGCCAGCTTGTGAACACGTAATGGTACAAGCCTAAATATTCCTTCACCAAACCCCTACTGTGTTACAAATAATATGTAGGCCTTTTCTTCTTACTCACTTTACAGTGGATATGCACAACTGGGAAAAAAAAGGCATATTATGTAATTAATTCTGCTGTTCTGCCCTTTTCTCAGTCCTGCTCTTCACTGCAGCCATTAGGATGAAACTCACTGTTCACACTTGTCTGCTATGTAACTAAGCATCCCAATTTTACCCAAAACCAAAATCATTCAAATGGCCAAAAACTGAATAGAATCTTGGCTTGGAGCTATTCCAGGAGTCATCTTTATGATCTATTATACCACAGTGTCTTCTTACTGCTGCAGTTCAGGAATGGTATGAGTGAATCAGCTGGATTAGTGACAAGTATAAGAAACTTTCCACCAATATCTGTGCCCCTTTTAGAGCAAGGAGTAGGTAAATAAACTATCTATAGGCATACCTGCAACAGCCTTGGGAGACTGACTAAATGCAGAATGCCAGCAGTACCAGCAGCTAACCATTGCCACAACATCCTTACATCTTTTTCTCCAGGAAATTTTTACATTAGTTTTTTTCTTTTCCAAAACATTTTTGTCCTTACTTGCAAAAAAAAAGATATAAGATCAATTTGACTGAACTGTGTACTCATATGTCAACAGCAGTCTGATGAGTAATCCAGTAATTGTGGTAGAATTTAAATCTGAAACAGTATTTAGACTTTCTTATTTAAAATATACATTATTATTAGCCTCATTCTGCCTTTTCTGCTGGAGATAGAGTGTAAAAGTTAAATATGAGCCAGAAATACTTCCCTGCGGACTATCAAAGCCTAGAATATAAGGGGAATAATGTCGCACACACCAATGCCCAGATGGCTGTGGAACCAACCAAAGATTTTTGGTAATGACAGTGTGAGAAAGAACAGGATGTGCCTGGAAAGTGGGAGCATATGGAGGTAGGGCAGCCCTTTTCTGGGACAGATGTTCTTGTTCTGGCTCCTGGAGACAAGCACAGAACAGTACAGTGCAAGTGCGCAAATGAGGCTGAGATGTAGGTATGGACTGTATAGGAGAATCAAGACCACCAAAGACCTTTAAAGCCCTCAGCCATTTCTAGAAAGTGATGCCTTGAGAGGCTGAACCTGGAACAGAGACCAGACAGAGCTAAGAGAATAAAGAAGGTATTTATTGAAAGGCCTTAAAGGATACACCTTGGGCAGCACAAGAGCGTGGCCAGGGCTACACCCAAGATGGATCCAAAATGATCAGAAAATGGGCCACCAGTCACAAGGTTTCACACTTTTATAAGTTTTGGTCCATTAGCAAATTGGGGTTAATTGTCCAATTATAGCTTCGGATTATGAAGTCCCATCCTTCTTGTTCACTCCCTTCTGTTCTTCGTTATTTATACTTTTGGAACTGAAGGTTATAACGGTTGTCCTTGGTCTCAAGTGGGAAAAAGATTGTTTTAGCTAACTATCCTGTGAAGATAGTTTACAGAGACACTTAATATGAAGCTCAGAGCTACACAACTAGGCAGCACAGAATCTGAGAAATATGAAAGTTAAAATTTAAGGTGTCAAAAGGTCTAGAAGAATGTACTGAACATGATAAATCATTTGCAGAGAAAGTGAGAAACTTATCTCTAGGATAAAGAAATCTTCTCTATGAAAAGTTACCCTCTTGAGGCCTGGGCGTGCATGCACCCCAGGGCCCTGGTCATCCCACCAGCTGGATCTGCTTTGGAGCAAGAATTGGTGATATCCCTATTTCTTTCTTTCTTTCTTTCTTTCTTTCTTTCTTTCTTTCTTTCTTTCTTTCTTTCTTCCTTTCTTCCTTTCTTCCTTTCTTCCTTTCTTTCTTTCTTTCTTTCTTTCTTTCTTCCTTTCTTTCTTCTTCTTCCTTTCTTTCTTTCCCTTTCACACTCTTTTATTAATCTCTCTAGTTCTCTTTTTACTTTCAACTTAAGTCTTTATCCAAACCCCACTTCAATGTGCTTATGCTGATGCCTAAATATTGTTATCTTTTTGTGTATTCTTTATATATTTGCAGTTTTGCAGATTGTTAAATGCTTAGGTATAACTTCTAGTACTTTTCCAGCTTCCTTTCCCACAGTGAACAAACATTTATTGATGCATTCTTAAAATTTTGTTTAGTCTTGCTTGTTTGTTCACCAAGGACATTTTATTTTGCACCATGTAATCATGGACATAATATAGGTAGGGTAGGAGATTGGAGGGAGAGCTCCAATGGGGAAAAACCCGGGGGGAGATTACTTAACCAACTGCTCCTTTAATTGGACAATACTGGCTAGATATTAAAATTCTTGATCTTATAAAATTGTACAGATCTAATTCCTGGCACGGTTTTTCACCATACGGTGTACCTGAAGGCTTTTTCTAGTAAAAGTTTTCTTTTATGTTATCAGTCTAATGTTGTCTGGAAAAAATTGTGTTCTATTTCTAGGCATCAGTGCTCGAAGATCAAGGAGTAACTGATACCAATGTCCATGCCAAGTGGAATTTACTAAAAAAACTTTGTAAACTTTTGCACACCTTCTGACTTTTGAAGTTCTTTTCAACCAAGATCATCTATAAATCATGTGTGCTCCCTTCCCATTAAGGGTGGGATGCCACATGGACACACATACTGAAAATAAGCTTGAAAACTACAGGAAACAAACTGAAGGGAAATAAATGTTAACACCTTCTTTAGTGTTCAATATAACACCTTGTTTGTTGTTACAAGGCATAAGAGCATACTCAGTTTAATTCATGTAAAGAACAGTCTGCACAGGGAGTTGAAGTAGGGCTGGTCTGGCAAAAAAAAGACACCCTGATTTTATAAAGGTATATAAACATGGTTTGGTGAACTGAACACACTGACCAGATAAAATACATTCTACTGAAGACTTCTCTTTTTTTTTTGCACAGAGCAACTGCCTTGATCAGGAACTTTTGATAGAAATGTAATATACCATGGATTTTTCTTCCTGTTTTATTAATCGCAACTGCTTTTAATATGTAAAACCTATTCTATTTTCAGCTGTTAGACAAAATTACATGATATTCAGTAAATATTCATTAGATTTTTTTAACCACTGTTTTGGCTGATATCTTCTCCCTCTCTGTTTCTCCAGGGAAATTCTTTTGATTTTTCAGTGCTTGGCTTATATGCTAGTCTATTCCCAGCAGAGCTTTTTATTTTCAAATGGAACATAATGTAGAAATCCACAAGCTGGGTCCTAAGGTCCCAGAGCTGTGCTATGATGAGATTGCACCTCAGTAAATGAAAAGACCATGTTAGGTGAAACATAAAGGGTTGTTTCTAGTGTAATACTGATTTTGGAGCCTGGAAGTTCGGCATTGGTATGGCAAGCACAGGTAAGTCGTGGTTAAGTCCTTCTTTGGATCAAGTCTGTATTTGCCTGGTTGAATATTAGACAATTACATAATAGAGCTAAGGTGTTTGACACCATATCACATTGGAGTGTACATGGAAAATCTGGAAACTAAAAGCAGGAGATCTCAGGAGAGCTTTACAAAATAGGATGACCAATTCAATGAGCAATGATTTTCAGTTACGTCTTTTATCAGAATAAGATGTAGGTAAAAAGATTTTTAAAAGTATGTTTAATTTTTGCAATAGGCATTGCTCCACTTAGCAATAAATAAGAGATATGACAACTTTACTACCTAGGTGTCCTTAAAAAGTCTCATGGAGAAATTAACTCTACTCTCTTGCAAGTCATTTGACACAGTTCTACTTTGCACACATCATAAAAGAAAAGCAAAGATACTTCTAGCTATGACACCTGATATGCTATATTATATAAGACTTCCTTAGTAAATTATTCAAGGAATATTAACTTTAAACATCTTCTCTACTGAAAGTCCAAATAAATTTAATATTCTCAAGGTGATTAATTCACTCTCAACAATAGCCATAAATTAATTCAAAGCCACATAAAATGAGTAGAAAGCCAGAAGAAATGTTAACAATACTGAATTGCCATCCTGGAATCAGCAACAAAATGTGCTGTCTCATGTTGTCAATTCATAGCTTATTTGGGACTTGGATTTAAAAAGCTTTTCAAGTCAGTAGTTCTGGAATCCATCTTTTAAAAATAAAATTAACATTATAAACTTATATCACTTCAGTTTCTAAGTGATTTCAACTATGTTTTAACGGGCCCTATGGCAGTATCACTTGAAAGGATGACTAATTATAAAGTGTTCTGAGTTACTATTGACTCAGTTTTTCACTTTCTTTGATGCTTTATATTTTTCAGAGGTTGTTTTTGGTCATGACATATGAGATAATTTTCAGTTACCATGTTGACACTATTTGATGTTGCCTTCAGTATTTTCTGAGTCTTTATTTCCCTCTCAGAGTCTAGGGCCTACACCCATTAAGAAGCTCTACAAGCAGCCTTCACTCACAAAATGTCAGGGACAGATTCAAACAAAAAAACATCCAACAGAGGTACTGCACAAGGCTGAGAGTGTTGGGTAAAGACTTCTTAATGAACAGTCATGGCAGTGACAGTCTCTACTCCTTACCCAGCACACAAGACTGGATTATGCGACAGTGAGTCATCCATACTGACCAGGTAATGCTTTGTGAACAAGGCTTCTCTACTTCACTCTCACGAGTGTGGTGGGCCTTTGGTCAGAAACGTTACTCTTGGCACTCTCCTTCACACTTAAATCCCGGATATTTAAGTTTCTGGCTGTGATTCCTGATGGACTTTTGAAGAGAAAGCCAACTGCATCTTTAGATTTAGAATGTTTGGTTATTATAAGAGATGAACAGATGCATGAGAAAAAAGATGTAAATACCATCATATTTTTGATATTGTGTGGCAAAATTTGAAACAGGAGATAATATTTATGCATGCAATAACAATCAGCAATGGTATCAGTAGGGAGTGGGCTGCATTTGAAATAGTGGATTTTTTTATATTTACGTGCAAATTGTGTAGAGAGAATTTACCACAAGAAGTCTGTAGTAGTCTAAAACTGGGGGCAGTAATCCTAGGTATCCCTTTAGCTAACCTTACTTTAATCGTAGACATCCGGGCTAAGAAGGACGTATAGATTCCAAGGCAGAGATGAATTGTTCCACCGAAAAATAAGTTTCCTCTAACTGCCAAAATTATCAGTGATGTGGTAATAAAGCAATTAGTGCTGCAATAAATTTTGCTTTTGCTATTGATAGCAATAGAAGCACAGTATCAAGGAACAAGTTTTATTACTCATTTGATGGAATATATGCAATGCTTTTATGTTTCTAAGGAAAGAAAGAAGCCAAATGTCTTTTTTAAGTCTGACATTAGTTCTTCACAATCATAGATTTTATCAAGATTTAACTTTTTTCGTTCCCTCTGCTTTTCCAGCTATCTTAGTGTGTGGTCTTAGAGCTACTGCAGCTTCTCAACACCTCTGGCAGGAAGACAACATGGGTTTCTACCTCTACCATCTTTCCTACCTTCTACCAGATACCACTGAGGAGATATCAGATATATATGTACATATATGTATATATTCAAGAATTCTGTTATTAATGGTTAAGAGAACCTTTCTAAGAAACTGCTGCCCATAATAAATGTCCTATTCCCTTTTGTAAGTGCAGGGGTTTTTAAAGCTCTTTTAAGTCCTGTCTAAGGTCATATTATCAGTCTTCCACACAAAGGAATAATCCGGTCAGGTTTTTTGGCTGTAACAGCAGTTGTTCATCTAACTCATCATATGTGGTGTGGGATACTCTCCAAAATCTACTTTTAACATAGTAAAATATGTAAAATAAGAGTCAAGACATTAAAAAAAAAAAAAAAAAAGTTCTGGTTACCAATGATGAGTGCCTTGCTATTTTTTATTCTTAAAAACACACATATGGTAGAATGGGTTATAAACATCTATACTTCAGATTTTGTATACTTCTATCCAGTCAAGCCAGATAAATACAGCTCAGGATGGTTTTTTGTATGTAAATAAGTTATGACAGAAAAATGTACTTTGCATAAAGATAAGGAAACAAACATGAACATATACTCTTCCATTGTATAAACTACAATTATTTGTTTTGGTTTTCAGTGTTTTATGTAGACTGTTCAAACAGGCTTTAGAAAAGGATTTGTTTACCACAGGAATATAAAAGCAAATTAAGAAACACAACAAGACCAAACACAATTTTTGGCAAAAAATATTTACTTCAGCATGCTGTGGATCTGTTTCAAATGTACTGAATTTTTCAGTTACATATTTGTAATTTTTTTCTTCCAAATATTTTTGGTATATCTTTATTGGGGCTTAACACTAGCCAGAAACGACCTCATGCACCTGTGTACTCTCCTTCCCCTCACTGGGATTGGGAAGATAATAGCAAAAGAATTGTCAGAAAATTCTTTGTGAGTTGAGTTTAGAACAGTTTGATAAGGAAAGCAAAAGCCACACACACAATCAAATCAAACAAGGAATTAATTCACCACTTCCCATGGGACACAGGTGTTCAGCCATTCCCAGAAAAGAGACACTCCATCACACATAACCATGACTTAGGAAAAAACACACCATCACTTTGAATATCACCCGCTTCCTTCTTCTTGTCCCTCTAGTTGAGTATGAGTCCGTATGGTACAGAATTTCCCTTTGGTCAGTTGGTGTCAGCTGTCCTGGCTGAGTGCCCTCCCAACTCCTTGAGGACCCCCAGCAACTTCATTGGTGAGGTGGGATGGACCAAAACCCGGTCCCACAGCAGTTACTAAGAGAATTAACTCTACCCTAGCCCAAACCAGCACAGCTTTACATCATCTACCATTTTAAGCATCTTCAAAGTTCCTCTACTCCACCCCAGAGATCATCTGCTGGATAAGTTACTATATAGAAAGAAGCTTCATAAATTATAATTTAATTGCTAGAATTCACTAATAGAGTCTTTTCTTTTTGTTGCATTATAATTCAAGTGCATTCAAAATATTTTATCTGCATCTTTTTTCATAAATTTAATAACAAAGTAATCTTATCTAAACAAATGTGTGAATGAAATCATATATTTCAAGAAGAAAGACAAAAACCAGAAGTGTCTTTGCTTTGATTGACTTTCTTCCTGTGAATCCCTACACCTGTCTACCACAAAGACCAAATTCTTGGGCAACCTCCTCTCCATCATCCCCAAAGTAGTTATGGGCCTGATGCAGAAATGCAGCAGCTTCTTTCCTAGTGCAGCCTAGAGTATGGTTCCTCTAAATGTCCTGGTTTTGGCTTAACATTTTTAATCCATGGTAAATCAAGTGGCGGTTAGAACTGAAATACCTAGGAAACAGCTAAGTGTCGTTGTTTACTAGGATTGATTGAAGTTTTTCATGAGCTTTTTCTGGTTTCCTTGGGTTTGGTCTGGTGTTTTGCTTCACCACACCAAAGCTGGCTTTCTAACAACTGATCACTGTCTTTCCCTGGAAAAGTTGTCATTATCCTGAAATCTTAAACTTGCTAGTTTTCTCTAGTGCTAATTTGTTTATTTTATGGGAACTACACAGACCATATTGGCATCTTTGCGCTGCACAAAATCCGTATTTTTTATGACAGGGCTTTTGAAATTATTTTTTGCCTTCTTTCATGGAGAGATGTGCTATAGCACAGAAAATATGCTAATGGAAAACCAAGTCTGTAGGGGAGAAGAAACATAAACTCTAGCACCCTGTGGAATATTACAATGACACATAAACATCTAAGTACTTCCAGAACTGTTTGAAATCTTTACATTAAAAAAAATCTATTTCTTTTTTGTTTTACTATTATTCAAGAATTTTTATCTTCAAGCTTACTCTACATTTTTATGATTTAATGAGCATCTGAACTCCTAGACACATTGTTGGTCAGAGATTACATTCTGACTGGTGTTTGTTAGTAAGGGGTGTGCAAACATTTTCTTTTTCATGTTGCTTATGTTATTAGTAGCATTAGTATCTGACTATAGTATATGGTCAGGCAACCTTTCTTTTAGCAAAGGCTTACTGGCAAAAAAATTGACTTACTTCATTTTTAATACTTATCTGTGTTTTTGAATGTACTGCAGGCTAAAATTTCTTGGGTAGCTCTTTAAATACATATTAAAAGGCACATTATATCACAAAGAGAATAGAAATATATTCATTCTTGCGATTGTTTTTCTCACACAATAACATAAAAAAGCTAAGAAAATGAATCTTTCTCTCTTGAAAGACAAAAATATTTTGTTGGAACCACATTATTCCAAATCCAACATGTTTGCATCATTTTTAGAATCATTAAATTTGTATTATATCAGTGCTATGGTTAATAGAGGTTTGGGGGTATAGTACTGAATTATTTTTCTAAAACCTGAAAATATCTATTTTAGAATAAGACAAAAAGTTAGTTAGAACTTGAAATGCATTTTCAAGTTTAATCATTAAATACTCTTGCAATAAATGCCAATTGAGCCAAAGACTCATTTTATTCACTCATCTGAATTCAAGAATATTGAAGTAGTGGGATTCCATCATGTACTTCGTATTGCTTTTCATTATTTTATTGAACACCCATTGAATGTACTGAAACTCTATAGGGACAGAACTTTTTAAGACTAAAAAAATACTACAGGGACCATAAAGTAACAGCTCTCTGGGACAGTTCCATTTGTGTTTAGAAATTTTTTTCACCATTTAGTTTAGTGATGCCCTACTTTAAATTAGGGCCTCGAAGACTACCTCCCTTCCTAATAGAGATTTCAAGGGATCACTTTCCAGCCTAAGTACTTCCCTACTGACATGTGAGAAGAAAGATGTTACTTCAAAACCGTGAATATTCCTCTATCAAAGTAGATTAAGGATTTAAAAAATGTTTTCATCTGAATTCTGTATTTGAAAGCAGATTGGGATGGTTAGGCTGAGCTACCCTACTCCACAGATAGTAAGCAAATCAAATTCTGTGGATAAACACAGGTGTTGTCCTACTTCTAGCAAGTATTAGCTATTTCTAATCCAGTATGCATATTTAAAAATAGGAGTGAGTAACAGCTAATGCATTTGCAGAACCAAAAATAAGAATGCTTTCAAATATTAGGAATAAGGGTAATTTTTAGTGTACTGTTATACTGCCTTCATCCTTTTTGAGACAGTTAAAATTAATCTTATTACTGTGGTGATTTCATAGGCAATCTAGATTAATGTTTACCATTAGTAGATACCAGCATCTGGGAATTTCTGGTTTGGGAATACAAACCCTTATTTAGAGAACCTATACATTTGTATTTCTTATTAAGTATCTTTCAAAAAATCAGTACAACAATTAAAGCACATGATAGTGTAATCTTTAGTAATTTGCAATTGATCTTCATTTGCAAAAAAAATCCTAATAAGCTTTCCTTTTTATTACAGCTCTAGCTGGACAAACACTGTGCCAGGAATGTGAAAGCCCCAGGCAACCTTCGAGGGTAATTTTTATTACATCCATTTGAAAAGAAAAGAAATTAACTGTTTGTACATCATAATATACACAAATACTAGCAAAAGACCTTTCTTACTTGCTTGATAACTCATCCACAGCAAATTGTTTTCCTCTGCTCCAATAGATATCATCCATGTATGTTTGTTTAAATTTAAATCTTTTTAAAAGGTTCATTTTCTTTATTTGCTTTATAACGTTGCCTGAATTACCAGGATAAAGGCATATTGAATTCCTAAAAAAAGAAAAAGTCAAAAAAGAATATAATAAACTTTCTTTTTCATATTCAAAGCAGAAACTATAAAATTAACTCATAGCAATTTACAAACCTGAAGAGAGCTCAGGCATCTCTACTTTTTATTTCTATAAGACCTATAAATTTATATGTATAATTAATTGATTCATGCAGGAAGAGACCAGATGGGTTTGGATTGCTTAGATTTGTTGGAGGAAAGCTGAAAGAGGAACTATTTCTAAGTGTAAATATGTCCTCAAGTGAGTCCATGGGAAGGAAAGGAACTCAGATCTAGCTTACTACTTTTTGCATTGCTAACTATAATGGTCTTGCTTTTGGGCAATACAGTTCTGTGACTTGTATATTGATATATTATTATGCTCTGATTCTTCTTTATCTCTCCCAATAAAGTAGATAACTTCCATTTACATTTCAAATCCCTTCTTAAGACATTGAACAAATAAAATCTACAGAAACTGCAAAGATGCTTATTTCTAAACCATCATCCAGAATGCTGACAATGAGTACAGATGTACAGCAACATATATCAGAAAATACCTGTAAGTTCGCTAGTTTCCAGAGTTCTATTCAAGGAGAGAATAATGTTGACAAAATTGTACCAGACCACTCAAGAAATTATACTTTCTATTAAATAAATAATTCAGCTGTGTTTTATTCCATTTAAACAACCCCACGAAGTGCATCATCCACATCAAAATTAAAAACAAACAAAGAAACAATCCATTATTACTAGTAAAAATTTTTATTTTTGTCAAATTCAAACATCTGCAGCTCTTCTGGAATCTATCACTGACTTTGCTCTGTCAGCCTGAAAAATGAGGCATACATTTCTTACTCTCATCCTGATTAGGACAAAATGAGGAAAAGACTACAATAAGAGAAAATGAAAGTGGATCTTTTTCAGTGATTTTTTTTGAGAGCAAAAGGAGATTTCTGAGGGAATAAGTCAAAAAAAGCAGTTGATATAACTGTATTTGCTCATGTGGGGAAGTACCTTATACAAATTTTAATGTCCCTGAAACAATTATGCCTCTTGTTAAGAATATCTCCCTTAACTTCAACTCCCACCTCCTTTGGCTGTATTTGTGTCTGGGAGATGAGGACCAGCTACCTCTGTGGCCAACTGTATGCCCACAGGGAGAAGACACCATATCATCTACAGAAAATTAGATTAATTGCTGAGTATTTCACTTCAGAGTTCAACTCGAAGATCCTTGTGGGTCCCTTCCAACTCTGAGTTTTCAGTGATTCTGTGCCAGTGGATCCTGTGATGTCCCTCCATCTCAATTGAATTTAGAGATATGTGTCAAAAAACAGGAGCATTTTTACACTGGGTCATGCAGAAAATAAGTAATAATATTATCTCGTGGATCCCATTTGATCTCATTGACTTATTAACTGAACTTTATGAATGGAATATTACTAAGAAAAAAACCACAATACTGAAACTATTTTTTTCAATGGTTTAACACTGGTGTGGGTGAGAGCAGAATTAGGTCAACTGCAGTACATCTGTGACGAAACTGCACTCTGAAAATTAGCTTTGAAAAGAATATACAAGTGGATTTGTAGTTAAGAAAAGTAGAAGGAACACAATGTAAGTCTAATAATTTGCTGAGAACTACATTTTAATACTAAGGGAAAACATATGAACATAAACTCATCTTTGTCAGCTTACAGGAAAGATGTCCTACCAACTCTTGTAGAGCTTACCTACTGTTGCACAAGTACAAAACTACTGGTATCATCTGGCTCTATTTTATCAGAGAAACAGGACACTTTCTAAGCTTATTAGCTGAAATAATATCTTAACATTTATTCTTTCCACCGAGTCAGTGAGTCAGAGTGAGTTTTATTAACAGTGAAAGAGATTACTGCAGGTATGGAAAATCCTCCTTGATCTTACACAGATCAAAAAGAAAATGTTTATGCATTTATATATTTATTTATGTATTCACCGTTGATGACTACATCTCTAAGTGAACATTTTCCTGGCTGTGCGAACAGGAAAGACAAGTCCTCATTATTGTGATTTATTTGTGGAAAATGTAATGTGACAAGGCTTGTTTATTTTACCATATCTGTTTTTCCTTACTGTACAGTCAAATATATCCTCCAGTTAGACTTGTCTTTGAAGTCGTGTGATAGACCTGAATGTCATTTCAATGATAATGTCTTTTTGCAATGCAATTTTTTAAGTTCACCAAAAAAGTATGTTGTTTTGTTAGAGACTATCAGAAAAATTGTATGTGAAGTGCATATTTCGCATTTGGTAGCAAAGCACACAGTCATATTTAAACATCATCAGCGGATGGACCTTAAATACTAAATCTATCTTTTAAGAGAACAAATGTATACACAAGCTTTCTATCTAAAATAAATTCAGATGCTATTGGGATCATCCCTAAATGAGTGATGAAGTTGTATGTTGAGTAGATTGTTCATCAAAGGTTTAAATTGCTGTCTCATGTTTGGGAAGTCACAATCTCATGTCTCTGGGCAAAACAGTGAACTGCAACAAAAAGCAAGATTCAGATCAGTCAAAACAAATGGGGTTTGAATAAAGAAAAAAAATTGGCAGCTGGCTAGATAAGATAATCCTTTCTTTCAGCAAATCATCTTCTTAAAGGTAAGAAACACATATCTATAGATATTTAAATCACTGGCCATTAATGAATAACTGCAAAATACATTTGCAAAAATTGGCAAAATAATGGATGGGTAAATGAATAGATGGAAATACAGAGAAAAAAAGATATTGTAGAACTTTTGAGTGTAAAATGATGCTCACAGAAATTTTAGCAAAAACTTAAACTATGCTGGAAGGGTGAGCCTATACCATTCAATTCCACAAAGTTTTATATTTCAAACTCATTAGTTAAGAGGAACATTATATAACAGTTCAGCAATAAGGCAATTCCCTGAAGTGAAAATATTTAACTAGTTTGGTTCAGCTAAGGAAACCTAAAATAAAAAGTTACTTAATACAGTAAGTCTAACTGCTTGCTTTTGTCTCTTTATGTATGTATGTATGTATGTATTTATTTATTTATTTAAAGGCAGCCACACTTTGATTGTGTCTCTGGAACTCAGCCTAAGGGAAGTCTCTATTTTTATCTTTCTGGTTGGATTACTAGTTAGTTGGCTTTTCAGTTTTTCCATGTGTGGAAGGCATGGGGGTCAGACTTTTTCAGTGTCTCAGGAAAAAATTAATCTTCAGCTGTGCCATATATTTTCTGGTAAACATAACTATCAATTACCAAGAGACCCTGTACCTGGTGGAGAAAATGCTTTCAACGTCTTAGGAGGCTGTATAATCTAGTAATAATTAATTATTTTACTCAGTCTGATATAACTTTAAAGAGTACATTTCACCTTCATTTACCTAATCTACTTGTCTAGGCAGGTAAATTAGAAGTTAGGTCCTCTTTTTTTCACCAGCACTGATTCTCATCAGAATCTGTGCTGGTGAAGTTTTTTAAGATATTTCTTCCACAGATGTGTAGATCTTTACCCTCTGAAACTTCACCCAAACTGTGTTTAAATGCTATATCAGAACAAAGTCGCAAGCCCAGTTCCTTGAGCAAATAAATCTGGCAGCCAAAGCTATTCCCACTCAGTAAAATCCAACATGAGATTCACAGATAGTGTAGCACTTAAACTGTCTATATAAAAACTTTCAGTCCCTTTTCACTTGCCTTTGTCCTTGAGAGAGTTGATCCAGTTTGTTTTTCAATAGCTATTAAGAGTACAGCAGGTGTTGAGATGAGGCTTACTAATCAGGATAGGGGATGGGGACATTTCTCCTGCCACTGTGGAAATGCAGGAGAAATCTGGAGCATAGGCTAGAGATCAGGGAGGAGCCATGAACATAGGAGAGGGAGGGAAGATTGGAAACTGGTGTCTTGAGTGCCCACCTTAGTCACTGGGGCATGCATACATTGTCCTAAAAACCACATTCCTCTGACATTGCTTCAGCTTCCAGATATTATGGATGAAACCAGAAGCAAGAAACACCGTCCCAAATCTGAAACTTTACAGTATGATTTTTTTTTTTTGCATGCCTTTGTTGGTGTGGAAACCATGAAAACATGTAAATATATCTCTGGAAGACTCACCAACTACCCTCCGTACATGGGCAGCCAGTCCACACAAACCAGACCCTGTGTAAGTTCAGGAAGATAATCTGCAATTGAACAGCCATGGTCATCATTTTCCCCAAAGAACAGTAAGTTGAGAGCTGGACCAAACATGACTTCATCTGAAAAGAGAGAATTTCTAGAAGGCTGTGAGTAGCTAATGGGACTGTACATTGTGAGGTGACAGAAGGTCTATGCCATTAATCTGGCCACCTGTGACACTGATGTAGAATCCAGCACCCTTTACAAGTTTCCAGGGCCTGTTCCAGGCACCAAAATCATGTATCAAACATACACCAGCTTAGCCCCAGCTCATACCTCAGCCTAAAAAAATCCAACATCTAACTCTCTGCTCTTGCAACTGCTGTTTGATAGTTGCCTGGATGCAGCAGACAATCTGTCCCACTTGTCCTCCTCCATATACACACTCCCCTATATGCATCCTCTGCATTCCTGGGTATTACCTCTAAATCATTTCCTCTTTTCTCTTCACAAAACACTGCAATCATTTCCTTTCACTTTCACTCTTCAGTTCTGGTAAGACCTTCCAAACATTTGAAAATGAGCCCTTCAGTCAGACTTCTCTAAGACATCAGGTCTCTGGAAATCTCAAAGGTTGGTTGCAGAAACCAGCAGTCTAGGAACTCTCTGCGATATCTTCTGGAAAACCTGTTATACTTTTGCAGTCTCCAAAATACATATCTCTCTTAAAATCTAATACTCTCAAAGGTTCAGGAGGAAGTAGCAGACATAAGTGAAAGTGAAGAGTCCCTCTGGGACTGAGACTGTCCCACAGTTGTGACATGGATGGTCAATAAGGGTAACTAACTTCCAACAATCCTTTCCTAAGAGTATAAGATGCAGGTATGTAAGAAAAATCAGTCCACTGATCCACTAGGATCACCAGAGATAGAAGATGCTGAGTAGCTGCTCATACACCACCAGAAGAGGTGGCCTGTGCATAGACTTCTGAAACAGAAGACCGATGGGCAATACTAGGAGGAAATGAGGGACTTATTACAATACTAAAAACATCAGGAAGAAGAAATGGTGCAAAATTGATTTTTTTTTAAGTTTCTTTGTGCCCCAGAAAAATCTCTGAGAAGGATGTGTTGAGAAAGATGTACCAAGAATTATGGTTCTGATCCAGTGGAACAGCACCATGTCAAAGGAAACAGCTGAAAATCAACTGGGTTCATTCACAGTAGTCTTGCTGTGGGGCTACAGCTCCTTTTTTGCTTTGCTAGCTTGGACAGCATTTTAAGTCAGTAAAGCATTCAAGAGATGTTTCTGGTACTTTTAACGCAAGAAACATTCCAAAAGAGTAAGACACCTTTAAACTTAAAAAAGACCAGACTGATTGAAGTATAAATAGAATTTTTAACTTTTTAAAAAGAGAAATTAAAAATGTCATATGGAATAGATCTAAGAATACTATATAATGGATTCACTGTGTCAGTGAAGGCATGCATTTTCTTCCAGGAGTAATTTCAGTGTACTTAATGGCTTTCTGACAAACCCACAAAATCCCTCTGGTCCCAGGATAATAAGAATGTATGTCCTCAAGATCATCCCTGGAATGTTCTTCTCCCTTTCCATGCTTGGTAGTTCCTATGGGAGAAACAATATGTGTCTGTTTACAGCAGTGCTCTTGACCTGTTTTTCTTTAAGAAACAGCTCATAATGGAGGAAACAGAAAGTAAAATAGATGCTGTTCACTACTGTAACCATGACATCTCTGTAGTGAGGGGAAACATGATGACTGCTGGACAGGGCTTGCCATTAGCAATGTAGAGGAAGCAGTCTTCTCTGAGGGGCCAGGGCTTCCCTATGAGATGTTTTCCTGCCTTTCTAGACTTGTGCCAGTTGTGGAGCTGTCTATCTCTTTTGGTTTTGTTCTCATAAGTCAAATCAGAGTGTTTGAAGAGTTATTTTTTGCACCTCTGAATTGGGCAGAGTCAAAATCTCAGTGGTTATAGGATTGCTGAGGAACAGCACGACCTTCTATCATGAGCAACCTCATATGAGCTCATCAGATATTTGTAAATATATTGTTCTGTTCTCTGTCTCTCTGCAGCACCACTGAAATGCTGAGCGCATTTGTAAAGCACTCATTGTGATGATGGAGTTTGAACAATCCACTCATGAAGCCTCCTGTTTCTATTTCCCACTTTTCTCCAATGCCCATTGCTGCAGAGAGGTGTGGAGTCCTTAGAAGAAGCAAATTAATTTATAGCAGACAGGTTGGTGGAAAAAATTTCAGCCCAGGCCCCCTTTGAGCCCTGCCTGAGTGTTGATACCCAAAGGACACAAGAGATAGCAGGGAGATTAAGAGACTCAGTCTGCACAGTCAGATGTGTCTCAGCTTAATCTGATGTACAGCTTTTTTTAGTTTGGTTTGAACACCACAATGTTTGATCTACAGGAATGAAATGCTGTTTGGGGACCTGTGGCTGGGACTCTAAATGCATTTGAGGGAACATGAAAACATGATTACAGTGAAAGACTCCAAAAAAAAAAAAATTGTGTCTCTATTGCTTTTGATGGGCTCTAAGAATATTTTATCTTTTATTCTATGGATTTAATGACAGGGTTATGTACTCAAAACCTGCTTCTCTCATTCTGAGAAAAAAATATTGAAAACTGAAAGCCAAAAGTGATAATAAAATATAAATTTCTGTATAAAGATTAATCTTAACATTGCTTAGACTGATCTAGAACACCAGAAACAGAAATACAGGAGACTGAATCTTTGGATTAATATAAAATCTGGTGCAAACTTCTGAATACAAAAAATCAAGCTGAAATCTTGAACACCATAACAAGGAAATGTCAAATTTGTCATGGTATTGTTCTGTGTTGTACTTGGAACACTGAAATTTAATTTAAAGATGATAATGAAGACATGAAAGCATTACCTTGCCACTAAATAAAAATACTCCAGGACTGCCTTAATCTTCATTAAAACAAATATTAATACGATCAGTCTGAGCTTTACAAAGTATGTTCAAGTAACTGAGAAAAAATCATAAATGAACTGGAGAAGCACTGTAAAGATGAGCTAATTTAGAAAGCAGTCTGTGGAGACAGTACATAGTGAATCAGTAAATATTCTGTTAACATGTATAAAAAATGTGTTGTATGACAGAACAGCTCATTTCTTTACAGAAGATCTCTGCAGAGATCTCTATCTGTGCTGCACAATATCACCTTCCATCTGAAAATGAAGCTTTTAATATTCATATTTCCAAGATGTTTTTGTAGGTCTGGTAACAATGGAAGAATTAAAAATGTTTTCTTCTCTCCCCTTGAACATGTTACCTCTGTTTTTTCATTCTTCTCTTAAAACTTTTTCAGCTGCTTATCTAAAAAGTTGACTGAGTGAAAAATTTTAAAGCAAATGAAAGTATATGGTCAGGGTGCCACAAGGGCCAGGTACCAACACGCCAGCCTAGCCAGGAGCAGGGCAGTAAGGGGACACTGGGGCAACCCCAGCCCCAGGCACTGAGCATGTCACTGGGATGGGAACCAGTCAGGGTAGGCTGGGATGGGGTCAGGACAAGCAGTCCTGGCTCGGAGGGGCCCACGGCCACAAAGGTCAGAGCTGCAACGAGCTGGAAACTGGCCCTGCTGTGGTGTCACTGAGGCAAGAGCTCAGGTCCTGAAAGGGGTGAAATGGGATCCTAGGCCGTGGGCAGGATTAGAGTGCCATAAGGGACAAGGACAGTAGGTCCTACAGTGTCCTTACAGCCTATAAATATACATTTGTTGTACAGAAGCATTGTAAAGAAACATTGCAATGTTAGAAATAAATCTTTTCATAACATTTCAAGTGCATCTGAATGTAAACACTAATTTCTCACACAATTAGGTCTTCTCTAGGAAAATTATTCCTAATAAGAAGCTTCACAGTAGTTTTCAAAAAGCTTCAACTTCCTGTGGAGTATTGTGTTATCCTTCCTAATACCTGTACTAAAATCTCAGAACTATGAAAAGTGATTTGCAATTCATTAGTTTTATCACCTCTTCAAAAAAAGGTTGTTTTAGAGATCAAAGAGAGATCTGAAATCCCAAACATCTGATAAAATTAAAACTAATGCTATGTTAGAAGATAAGGACTGGCTCCAGCACAGGACAACCTATGCACATCATAAGTACCTGACAGAGTCTAAAAGAGGTTGTGATGATAATGAGGTGGCAAGGGAAAACTCACTTAATCTTCTCACTTTAAGGTGTCAAGAACTAAAAGCTTTTCTATACTTTTTCCTATTCCCACTCCTTTGGACTAGTGTTTTGATGTTGAAATGGGAGACGTAAAGAAAGGAAAATAAGGATATAATCCTTTTATCTCTCATGGCATGATACAAAGCAGAAAAAATGTTTGCATGTCAATATTTCTTTCTGATAGACCAGTATGAAATATAGTTTTTTATCATATTTTTAGTCCAAGCAAGCAATTTACATGATGATACGTGATACAGATCTCCAAAAACAAGGGTGTAGAAGGATACATTCTCACCCCAGAAAGCTCAGGATATATTGGATGTTAACTGTCTACAGATGGAGGTCTTGACAAAATGATTTTCTGTAAATCAGTGAAATGGTAAGATGTCATAAGAAACCTGAAGAGCATGAACAGCATTTGGTGCATGAAAGGCTTATAAGACTTCATTGACTAAACATCAACTTCAGGATCAAGGCATCAGCAAACTCCATCATCAGCAGTATTGCAGTTCTCTAGAATTCTTTAGCAACTGAAAATGGTCTCTAATTAGTGAGTAAATAGCAACTATGAATATGCAACAGAAAGTATACCAACAAAATTAAGGGTTGCCTGTTATTGATTTTTTGATCCCTAGTGTAAACTTTCCCAATACTTTTTTCTAAGTAGGAAATGCCTGCAGGAGGACAAGGAGAGGCATATGCACTGAGGTACATGGGAAGGGTGAGATACACATGGTTCTCATGCTGAGATATTGACACATGCCCCAAGATGGGTGCAGATAGATTATGCATAGCAACATAACCTTTGTTCCAGTAGGCAGAGTTTACTCTTGATGTTCTGATTATCTGAGGTTCTGATAGGAAAGAAAATGAATTCCAGAGAAGGCACTACAAGATGTCCTGAAATCATATTTTTAATGGTGTCTAATATACAGGGAAATCCTTATTGGCATGGTTATTGAAAGGATTCTGAAATCTGTAATGGTCAGAAAATACACACTGCACACTTTCCTACTGGCAAGAAAGCCTATGAAAAAGGGAATGTATTCCTTTGGGTTTCTTAGTTGATTGGCACTTTCACAAATTTAGAGAACACATTCAGAAAATACAGAAACTACATTTTACAGAGGGATGAAAAGGTTGTTTTTACTGAAGGAAGTCCCATGGCTACATGACTGGCATCTCTGAAGAAGCATCATATACATTTTATGGCTCACAATAAAGGCAGAAATAAGGAACAGTGAAGGCATTCTGTGAGGAAGTCTGGTATTGGAACCTTCATGTGGTATAGGTTGAAAAATATATTACTGGAGGTTAAAGTTACCACACAGCATGCACAGACCACAGTAAAAGGCTACATGTGAAGGAAGATTAAGCACTGAAGTAACTCAGGCTTTTTTAGTTATTCCAAGCTGTTCTGGTATTTACTGTTTGCCTAAACGCGTGTGTAAGGATACATTGTTCCTACTCACAGCATGTTCTGCTATTTTCTCTTTATCTTAGGCATCAATCAGCTTTGAAGATTTTTCCTTTGTCATAATACAAACACACTTTCCAGGTTTATATGACATCTGTGTTCTAGTAAAAAACTACATGAGTTTTTATTTGGGCATATATTTCTGTATCCATACACAGACACAAATAGGAACCATGTTGATGATCAGGGAGGTCTGGAGCACCTCTGCTATGAAAACAGGCTGCGAGAATTTGGGGTTATTCAGCCTGGAGAAGAAAAGGCTCAAGAGAGACATTGTAGGAGCCTTCCAGTATCTGAAGAGGGGCCTACAGGAGAGCGGGAGAAGGACTATTTACAAGAGCATGTAGTGATAGAACAAGGGGGAATTGTTTTAAAATGAACATGGGTAGGCTTAGATTAAATATTAGAAATGAATGCTTTATTGTGAGGGTGGTTGGGCAATGAAATATGTTGCCCAGAGAAGGTGTGAATGTCCTATCCTGGAAGTGTTCAAGGCCAAGCTGGTCTAGTGACAGGTTTCCTGGCCCATTATGGGGGGTAGGAATTAAATAGTCTTTAAGGTTCCTTCCAACCCAAACTATGGGGTGGGAAGGGACCTATGATTCTATGATTCTATGGGGTTGGAAGGGACCTATGATTCTATGACTTCATGATCTTCATAGAGTTAAGTAAACAGAACTGTTGAGAAGAACTTTGGACAGCTCAAACAGGCTATTACTACAGCAAGAAAAAAACCCCAAACTGTCGCCATAAAATCATTATACGCTTAAAGTCAGGGACAGAAAATCCCAACAGTCGTAATTATTCTACGTCAAAATGAAAGAATGCCAGAATATTTGGGTTATAACTGTCTTCAGCACTAGAAATTAAGGACATTTCCTGCAAGCTATTTGAGGTTTTCATAAACACGTGCCATATTATTTCATTACTCACTTAGCTTTTTAGGCTTCATAAACCCTTTTCTTGAATGTCCAAAGTGGGATCTCTCATGCTTGTAAAGTTAAAGATATTTTCATCTGTTTATATTCTTTCACATATTTAGATAATTATATCCAATGAGGATGCATTTACTTCACAAAATGGACAGAGTAGCTCAAGGTACATGGTCTAGTGCTCTCCTTTTAGACAAATGAAATGGTTATCAAAACCAAAAATTTTTATTTCCTTGAGTAAAAAAACTCTCTTTCCCATAATGGAGTGATCAACTATTGATAAATGTGAGCTTCATTTCCTACAGAAAGAGTTAATTTTCCTCTTCCTTCATTGCCATTTCAAAGTCAAAGTAAACTTAATTCCAGTCAGACTGATTTTTGAACTATAGTGACATACTTCTGAATTAGAGTCACTATTGCTTCTCTCTTGAGAACATCAAAATCTGGCAAAGTTAGATTTACCAGTTCTACCTGTGCTGAAATGCAAACAGGTTAGTCCTGCCCTACAATGTATTCTTGGATGAATTGTTGATGTGGAATGAATCTCTCTTGAAAAATGGGTAGGTCCCTTCATTACACCATGTGTGCCTTCTCACTGGGTAGGGATGGAAATGAAAAGCAAACCAGCATGGTGGTCCAATCCTCTTAGATCTTAGTAGATCTAAGCCTCCTGCTTGCACTTAAGCCATGCTGCAGTTGTTTAATGCTGCCTCTCCCAGCTTTCACTGCTCTGAGTTACTGTCTAGCCTGAACATTTGACAATACTTTTAAACTGTTCAAGCTAATCTAATTAGATACATACTTTTCACAGTCTCTTCAGAATTCTTCCTTGATAACTTTCTAGATACTTTCTAGATAATTTAATCTAGTTTATTAAACTGCATGAATGTTGTACTTTTTAAACAGATGCCTTTTGTAGCTCTGCACTCACCCTTCAGAGGCAAGAATGTGGGCACAAACAGAAGCTCTGAATAATCTTAATCTTTAAAATTATATTGTCACATCAAAGAATTTTCTGTGTCTGATACGTGGTAGCACATTATTTTGACTTGGCTTTGTCCTCAAACAGTAGAGCCTTTTAATAGCTGCCTAGAATTTGTCTTATTTAGCCATGAAAGGAGGGTGAACTGTTGTCTTTGGAAGGAATCTGAGGGAAATAAGACATTGTTTATTTTTTCCAAAGTGGACATATCATGACAAGTTCTTTATTTTTCTGGTTTGACAAGTGGTATCTGAGTTTTTTTTCCCCAACTTAAACAATTCCCATATATATTACAATCCTCATTGCATTCTTATAATTATTCTGTTCTTGGCCAATTTGTTGTCTCTTAGCATTCCCTGCAGAAAATTCCTCACAGAATAAAAAATGTTCATGAAATGCAGGTGATAAGAATGGAGCTATTTGTACAAAACTAACAATTCTCAGTGTTTTATGAGTTTTGTGCTTGTAATTGTTTTACAGATCTAATTTTCATTTTTATTACACATTCTGCTCTGCATTTGGATCTTGGCAAGTTGAGAGAATTAAGGAAATATTTCTCAAATGTGTAAAATCTTTCATTTCAGAAATATTGTTGTAAGTGCTGCCACTGTATTATGTGGTTCCCAGCAGATGATTTTACAGGATCAGTCTCTTTCCTTAGAAAAAACTCAAAAATCAATTGGTAGTTTACTCCTATTCTTATCCTGTACAAGGCGACTTCCATTAAGAAAATAGAAAAATGCATTTTTATGACTGTGGCATAGTAATTCTGGTACAGTTTTTCACTCCACTTCAAGAAAATATAATTTTATTTGCTGATATAATAATCAGAGCCAGATGTGTCAAATGTCTTTGATTAGAGAATGACAGCTATAATCCCTGTTGTTTTCTGTGAGTTTATATTAGACTGCAATCACAACAATTTAAGGTACAATATAACCCATTGCACCAGCTTCTCTGAAGCTAAATTATGCCTTGACTCTAATGAGACTGTGAATACAAATACAGGTACCTACTGCTGCAAAGCAAACTTTGAGGGCCTTAACATTGTTTAGCTAATAAAAAACAAGAATAATCAGTATGGGTCAAATGCACGGGTTCTTTTCTGAAGCTTTCTTAACACAGCAGAATTTATTAGGCAAAATCTAGCCAAGAGATTTGTCTATGACTAGAGCTGCACTGTTAATGACAGACATTGAATACACATATTAATTTTTAACAGTTCTTACAGTTCAGGACTTTTTTCTTTTTCCTAGCAGTTTTCTCTTCTTTCAAAATTCAAGTGTTTCACCATGTTACAAGTTTCTCTAAAAAGAAAAAATTGTTCTTCCTGATGTCCTTTCTTTCATTCTTACTTCTTTTCAAAAGACATAAGGAAAGAATATATTTTAAGTTATTTTTTTAAATTGCCCTTATTTATCAGAAACATAATTTGTACTTATTTGGGTATTTGGGTGTTAAGTCTAGAATAAAATCCAAAAACCTAATGAAATTGAAAGAATCATACTGATTGTTGGAGCTGAGCATTTTTGTCACACATTTATTATCTTCCCTTCTTTTGTCAGCTTTTTGTTTACATGGTAAATGCATTAATCAGACTTCGCATGAATTTCATAAGCATTGCTGCATTTCATGTTCTCTTAATAGAAGACATATTTCCCATGGAAAATATTGATTATGGAAAAAAATCTTAGAGCTGAAAATGTTGTTTCATCCAAGGTTAAATTAAGTTTGGATTGTGTATTGGGTTTACATGGCCTGGGTTTTGGTAGTGGGGGCTACAGGTGTGGCTTTCTGTGAGATGCTGCCAGAAGCTTCCCCCTTGTCTGACAGAGCCAATTTGTGTCAGGACTAAAGATGAATGTGCCACTGGTCAAGGCAGGGCCAGTTAGAAATGGTGGCAACAGAAATGTGATTACTGATTTAAGAAGAAAGAAAAAACAAAGTTTTTGCGAAGTTGTAATTGCGGCCAGAGAAGAGCAGGGTGAGAACATGTGAGAGACAACTCTGCAGACACCAAGGTCAATGGAGAAGGAGGAGGAGGAGGTTCTCCAGGCACCTGAGGTGGGATTCCACTCTAGCCCATGATGAAGACCACGGTGAGGCAGCTGTGCCCCTGCAGCCCTTGGAGATCAATGGGGATGCAGAAATCTACCCACACCCCATAGAGGACATCCATGCTGGAGCCTGAGATGAGGCTGTGACCCTGTGCAAGGTCCGTGGAGAGAGGGGCATCTTCTGTAACAGCCTGTCCTTGAAGGACTGCACCCCACGGAAGAGTGCAGGTCCCACACTTCAGCAGTTTGTGAGGGACTGTTGCCCATGGGATGGACTCATGTAGAAGAAGTTCATGGAGAGCTGTTCCCCATGGAAGACCCTGCAGTGGAGCAGGGGAATGACTCCTCTCCCTAAACAGTGGAGGAAACAGTCTGTGATGAACTGACCATAACCCCCATTCCCTGTGTCTCTGTACTGCTGGGGGAGGAAGTAGAGCTGGGAAGAAGGGAGGGGTGGGAGAAGGTGTTTTTAGGGCTTTATTTTACTTCGCATTATCTCACTCAAAATATCCACACACACTTACAGAAGAATATGAAAAATCTGATGCTGGAAGATTGTATCAGTAGAATTAGAGCTATGCTTTTGTCCACAGTTTGCCATTTTTAAGGTACACAAATAATGTTCATAATGTCTTTTCAAAGATTGAAAATGAAATGTGTAAACTACAGCTGCTGTCCAAAGACTTTTCAGTTTCTTTCTGGCCTGATCCTAGCCATGGACACCACATCCTTACCAGGAAGCACAAATAACACAAAAGATATATGTTTATTTCATATACTGAAATAGCTGTAATGTTTCTAATGTTTTATCAATAAACACTGTAATTACTTTGACTAAAGGTAAATGTGTCCAAATGCCTTCTCTGTAAGTTGAAAGATTATATCATTGTCACAGAGAAAAAAAAAGTCCTGATTCACATATTTTATTCTGTGCTGACAGCGAAGCTCATGGAAGAAACGCACGACATTGGCCTGAACTCAGACAATCCTAGAAGTTTAACATACCATTAATTAAACTACTGTCAGTGAATAATTCTGAAAATAGCCACAGGAAAGTGTCTGAGATCAATTGCCTCTAGATTTAATAACTTAATAGAAATTGATGATGCATGTCTTAGGTATCTCCCAGATAGAGATGTAGTCAAGCCACTCTTGTAAACGACCCTGTCTAATCCATACCTTTCTGACTTTTGTCATGGTAGAGTTCCCACTGCTCTTCAGTACCTTTTTTACTGCTTTGCTAAGACAGAAATCATTCATTTTAGCAGGCTGAAGCATCTGCAAATCAGGCTTTATGATATATTGAAACACATGAAGACCATCCAAAAAAACAATTCATGAGAGAATTTAAAATAGTAAAATATTTTTTTTGTCAGAAAAAGATTGGTAAACCCCATATTTTGATAAGATGAAGTTTTCAATGATACTTTCAAAGAGAAATATTCTTAAAATATATATTTCAATAATTCAAACATTTACTTTTTATTCAACACAGCACATAATAAATATATAAAAAATTATAGATTTTTTCTAGCAATTGATTCAACATGTTGCTATTACTGAAACAAAATTATGATCCTATTAAGTGTTTCAATTACATATTTTGAATATAACTGTAATATGCCAACATTTCAAAATTCTCTGTATAATTACTACATAGTCTAAAGAAGGTCAAATGAAAATGACATTTCAGTCAACAGAGCAGAACAGTGAACTAACCCATCTGGGAAAAAAAATCTCTGGGAGGGAAATTTGCAGGGGAATCAAATTCTACTATGCTGCAAAAATATTAGATTTCTGAAGATTTTTTTTTCCTCGCATTTCTGAAATTTTAGTAAGCCAACATTAAGAAATTTCCCTTTCAGTTTTATGTATCGTAGTTTTTCTTTTCTCCTGTTACATGGCCAATGCTCCTGTTATTTTCTCAAGCAGTCCTTTTTCATTGTGATGCTAGATAAGCAAACAATTAGCAGCAGCGCTCCCCAGTGTGTTTCATGATATTCTCATTGTCAGTGTCCTGAATTGATTCAGGAGTTAAATTATTGCTTTGAATAAACACTTTCAGAGGTCTTATTATCTCAATTTTATTTATTTATTTATTTAAAGTCTAAAAGTTTCTTTTAAAAGGTATCCAAGCAATATCTATGAAACCAGCTTAAAAAGAAACAATTCCAAGGTCTTTTTTCTAATTAGGAAATCTTGAAGTAATCCAAGTAATTGATTTAAATGCAAACACATAAATTTCAAAATGAAGCTAAATAAGTCTTAAGGGCTGATGGTCCCTTGGTAATGCAAAAAAGAATCAGCACAATTTCATGGGAACTACCCAATTATGTGATTGAGAACAAGCTTTGAGTGATGTTCACACCGAAAGTAAAGAATCTTTATTGCTCTCTGCTGCAGAACTGCAACTATCTTTTTCAAATGTGGAGGGTTTTTTCAGAAAACAGTCTGATAATTTGNCTTTCCTTCCACACTACAATTTTTCATATCAAAACAAGACCACTCTCAAATACAGTTGCAGTTATTGATGCCTCTTGTCTTAGTCCTTTTGAGTTCACACATTTTCACATCATTTCAAGAAATATGTCAATTAAGGATCTAATTAGATTCTAATTTCATTAGGGTGTGTCTCTCTTTTCACATATATTAAAAATCATTCATTGTTAGGACTTATATTCTAGTTTAATATGCTAGAGGTAGCTCTTAAAACAACTAACATGCCTCTGCAAAACAGTCTAATAGTAGCTTCCATAGATTTTATTTCTCTATCTCCCTTCTCACTATCATCTTCTACCTCCACTTTTTTTCCAAAACAGTGGGGCAAAAGGGACAACTTACATGATCATGAGATCATGGCTTCATTTTGCCTTAGGTTGTAGCACCAGAATACAGAAAAGACTAAGTGATTTCAATTAAAATAGAAAGAAATCTGAAGCTTTGTCAAATTTCTAATTTTAGAGTTGAAGTGGAGCTCTAAGTGCTGAAATTAGATAATAAGTAAAAAACCAGTTTACTTCTGGCCAGTACCACAGAAACTGGCTAACAGTTCTTCAAGTAGCTGTCCAAAATGGAGTAAGCCCTCCAAAAATAAGACACAGCTTGAGCTGTTCTTTGACATCTTGAAAACAAGGAGAAATTACTTAGTAGGTTGGAAGAGCCTGGTAGTAGAAGAAGATTACAAATTCTCCTCTCAAGGAAATGTGAGTATTGGAATAAAAATTTTTAGAACACCAAATAATGAAATATTGCCATGTGAAGATCTTAATCCAAAGACATATATAACACAGTTTTAATCGGTGCTAAACCATACCATGAAAATCAAAAAAACATCTGCTCCCATCATTTAGAATTTAATTTCTGATATAAACTGACTTATGGGCAAATATAGATTATCATTGTGAAATATGAGAGGGCATCTTATTTTGCTCTATGTAAAGGTACTGAAAACCTATCCTGTCCCCATCTTAAAAAATGTCTGTATAAGATGTAGAGTCAGCTATACACTGAGCATCATTATGCATATGCAAGTTTTTGGTGCATTCAAGTTTAAGTTGCTTTCATCTAACTGTAGGCATTTAATTGAGATGCCTGGCTTCCACAGGGTCTCTCTAGAGTCAGCAGAGAGAAGAAAGCATGTCCCCCAGGTAATTCAGGACATCAGTCTCATAATGTGGAAGCACACTGATTAGAGGGGTAGCTTAGGGTGATGAGGGTCCTCTGTGAAGTACTTCATACTTGAGGTTAGATTGACTATATCCGAGGGTTATGTTTAAAACAGATTTTTAAACATATCCTGAAGCAGCTTGGTCAGATTTAATTCACTGAGCAACTCATATAATATACACTGTATATTTAAGAAATGTGCTACATTTATGCAGTCCTTTTGAATTTCATTAGAATATTCTGATGATTCGTAGATTAAAAAATAATTTATTTTCACAGATCTACTCTCCCTGCACTGGCAAGTCATAATGCTCAAGGGGTTCATGCCAATACACCAAGAATTCCTAACTTTCTCTAGCAAAGTCTGCCTGGTTTGCATAATGGATTCTGTCCATTGCAACACTTGTGACTAGTCATCCATCTTTTCAGTCCTAGGCATCCCCTGCTTGAGCACGAGAAGGCAGAAATAATTCAACTTCTCTTTCAAGAAAATCTCTGGCTTTTGCCCTCATATACAACTTCTTTTTTTGACTTGACTTGTAGTCTCTAACAGTTAAGTATGCTTACGATTCTCTTAAACTACAAAAATTAAGACAAAGGTAATGATGAAAACCTGTAAGAAGAATTATCTTGACATGTTTTCCATCTGTTGATAGCTACTCCAGATGCGTTTGATCAAGTCCCAAGACACATACAAGCTTGCTTTTTACAACAAAGTAAAGAGTAGAAGTCAGAATTAATATGCAAATACTACTAAGAAGAAAGATAGTTGTTCAAAATTTTTTCTGCTTTTTTTCCTTCTTTAACAGCAGGCACACATTTTAGAGGCTGCAAAATGGTATAAAGTGAGGAGCTTGGGAAGGTAGCATGCACGTCCACCTGACTGTATACCTCTACTAAGCAAAGGGTGCTGCAGCTTGGCCAGTTCTGCCAGACAATAAGTGCAGGAGATTGGGAGATAGACATCTCCATTTCAGTGTGCGATTTCTCTGTCCTACAGCCATTAGTAAATTCCTTTGTTTTTCTTTCATCACTATCCATTTCTGAAAGATAGTATCAGTATCACAATAATTTCCTGAGGCACAAAGTGATATTTCTTAATGACCTGTATCATCATTAAAGTCCTTCTGTATTCACGCATTTGTTACTTTTGATGTTCCCTTTTTCAGAACAATGGCAAAAATGAATAGAAAAAAACCCACGTGTTTAGATTTCAAAGATGAAGTATGTTGGATCTTGATTTCAGTCTACAGGAGAATGCTGGCCCATGAATCTTTGAAAAGATTAAAATAGAAATAGAAACTAGATAATTCCTTCTATCAAAATAATTATCATGTCCTCCATAATTTCACTTTGCCAAGCATCAGATGTCATTATAAGAGCTAAAGAAAACCATAATGTCTATCCATCCATCCATGCATCCATCCACGTGCTTCTATTTTCTATTTATTGTGTGTTTCTAGTAGATACTGCAAAAATAATTATTCTCACTTAGCTTCTGCCTTGATTCAAATATTTTTGAAACAAAAAAAAATAATATCTTTACGCATTACAATGAATATCTCAAAGAAAAAAAAAATACATATAGAAGGAAAGACAACAAATAAATCCAAAAACTAACATTGTAGCTTTTGTTTGTTTGTGGGTTTGGAGGGAGTGTGGTGTGGTTTTGGGTTGGGGTTCTTTTGCGTCAGTATATTTAGGACTTGGTCACTGGGGCATCTTTACAAGGTAGCCCATGGAGATGTCTAAATCAGGGAGAAGTGTAAATGTACTAATAAACCACAAGTCTTTGCTGTAGTTTTGTTGCATTTCACTGGAGCATGGTGAGAGTTTCATAAGCACTCTGGGTGCTCTCAGAGCAAGAAGTCTAAGAGGGATAGCACACCTCTTCTCAGTCCAAGGACTGTCCACGGTGTCGTAGTTTTTGTCAAATCCTCACATTTCCAGTTGTGTACACACCACAGGACAGAACTCAGCATCCTCTATAAACCTGCTCAACAGGCACAGAGCCAGACCTGTTTCCATGGCTATACTGTTGTTAAGTGTCACAGACAGGGGATTCAAATTTCCATCAGTAAATACAACCTTCACTTGTTCCACAATCTGTGGTGTAAAAAAACCCTGAAGTCATGAATCCCAGGCTGCAATCTACCAACCACCTGTGGTTTACAAATACCCATTAAAGAATGTAGACAAAAAACCCCTAGTCTATCAAACCTGTACTCACATGAGACATAAATTGCTCCCCCCAAATACCAGAGGAAATATATCTAGCTGTGCTCCTCCTGCTTGCAAGAAAATACCTGTGTAACTATTTGTTTAATCCTGGGGAAGTTACTTAATCCTACTGTACATCTACTTTCCAGTCTGCTAAATTGTTTCAAATGACAAGGATTATCTATATCAGAAAAAAATACTAGCATTCGTTAATGTTGCAAAACAGTTTGAGATTATTAGATAAAAAATGCTAATATTTTGCTATTTTCCTGTCTTAGATTGTATTAAAATGGTAATAATTGATAACTGAAATTAAAAAAAAAAACGGACAAAACTTAAATAGATGAAAATATAAACCTGGAATATAAATAAACAGGTATAAAAATGTCATTTAGAAGAACTGATTGAATCATGAAAAGGTACAATATGCTTGTAAAATATTTTTAAAACATCAGGAATCTCATTTGGCTGCATTTCCACAGTAATACCTGTTGGTGGCTTGCTAGGAAAAAGATGTTTTCCTTAAAAAAAAAAATCCCTGTTAAAAATAAAAAGCCTTCAAACATGCATTTGAGAGGAAAACAAAAGTGCAACATCTGTATAATGTGGAACTGCATCTAAAATTAGATAAGAAGAACAATCTCTTGCAAAAGCATTAACAAAGCAACATGTTCTTAAAGCAGGTTTATGATACAACCTGAATGGTTTTTAAAATATGTTTCAAGGTTTTCAGGTGGTGGAAGACTCTGTAAAGCTCTTAGTCACTTGGGCTGAGCACAAAGTTGATTCTAATTTTTGTTCTAGGATTTAGAAATGTCAGTTCATGATATTTGAACAGAAAGGGTAGAGATGGAAAATTGATCAGAAATTTAAGGTAAATACTTAAACATTTTTGAAAAATAAGTTTTGAACAACAAATACTTTAGAATTAGTCTCGGGTTTGTTTTGTCCGAGAGCAAGGCGATTAAAAGTCTTTTTTCTCTCTCTGAAGAGGCCCGTGCCAGAAAAACAGTCAGAAAGCCGCTGGTTCAGGGTTCCTGAAGTTGTTTATTTATCTTATCTACAAAATTTCTTTTTGTGCCTGCCGAGGTCCTTGCAGCAGCAAAGACACGCGGCTTCTCTGCCCAGGATGAGCGGTTTCTACTTCTTATACCATATCTTACATATTACTTTATTTACAGTTCCTCACCAATATCTATTACCAATATTAGAAAGGTCGCTTCTTTCCAACCCAATCACCTTTTGTGCCATCCCACAGCAGAAAATGTCAGAGAAGGAGAAGATCAGGAAGGCCAAGGACATACCCTGTTTCCACCATCTTGTCTTCTCAAGCCGACATCCTAAAAACCCCAAATTCTACATTTGCACCTGTGCCACACTAATTAGTACTTATATCAAACACTCAAAACTTGTAATTCATCCTGTAAGATGGAAAACTCTTTTCCATGGGCAGAGATCAGAGACAGTGTCTCCTGGGGCTCTGTGCAGGGGGGTGTCTGACTGCCTGCCAGGGTCCCAGACCTTTCAGGGCAACCAGAGGGATGCCCTGGATTCTGACAAATTAGTAATTATAGTTGTGTGATTCACAAGACTAAAATTCTCCATTACTTCTAAAATTTATCACTAAAATCTTATAGGCTTTAAAAAGATTTCTACCAATACAGACATAAAAATATACAGAAAATTTTTTTTGAGAGATCAGCAGATGTTAATATTCAATAAAACCTCTCAAGAGATACTTTTTCAGGATTAATACAAGAAGAATGTTTTCATCCTGAAGTATACTATCAGTCTGTATATGTACTCTAGATTGGACAAAATATTTGTAATTATGATAGCGAGCAAAACAATACTACAACTGAGATCCAGTTTCTGACTATTTGTGGAAAAGAGACTGTATATGGAAGCTGGATGATTTAAACTCTGTATTTTAAGTGGCACCATATGTGTAGAGTTCATCTATCAATAATAAATCCCTGGTTATGCAGGAAAGGAACAGATTCTCCCTCCCCTTCCTTCCAAGAAAATGCTTTATGAGTTCTGAAAACTAATTATCAACCATTGCATATTAGCACAGGAAAAAGTGAGATGTCAATAATTTACCTGGAATATTCACTGAAAAAAATTAAATACTCACTATTTTGAAAATTAAAGAAAATTTAGTTTTTCTTGGTAGCTGAGAAGGAAAATCAGCAGCGACTGATTTAGCATTGTGAATAACTGCCTTTTACATGAGTACCTCTACATTTACAGATTTAAATTTACAGCTGTTGGCAGTTTCAGTCAATGTAAAATCTGATGAGAACGCCACAGGTAGTGTCACCTTTAAGCCAGCTTTTATGAATAACCACTGAAGGGATGGTGTGTTTGTTTAACTAAAATCTTTCTAAATCTATTACAAACTAAATCACCAGTCAGGAAATTAATAAAATTACTACTTTTTAGAAGGGATGAACATTAAAAAATCTTTCAGTGAATACTGAGCTTAAGATAAACAAGCATGAATATCTTAAATACTGCATTGCATCTGGCCGCTACTTCAGGCTTCTACTGTGGGAGCTGGGTGTATGATTTACATATCCACAAAGAAATGGTGATTCCTATGATTGAAAGTGACTATTCAGAGGTGCTTAATTTACTAAGAGATCTGTATTTACTAAATCACAGAGTCTGAGAAAGCCATAGTGGAGATATGAAAAGGCTCTCATGTAATGATGAATGGTTTGGATAAGATTGCTGATCACTATTCAAAATAAGGGAGGCTTTGCTGCAGTGATGAGAACAAATAAAAAGTTCTTTAGCAGGAAAATACTTTTTGGGAAATAACAGTCCTATTGGCAAATTCTATTCAAACTTGTGAAGTAAGACACAAACAAATAATTTGTATTTATATCAAACTTCTACCTAAATAATTACCGAGTTAAATAATTATGGCTATAAAGAATTACTAGCTTTTTATGGCCCTTAACACACTTTGTAGCAACATAGCTATCTATAGTAATACATCTATATTAATATATTCTATAATATTCCTCGGCTAATATATCGGCTATTGTTTCATGTGCTAGCATTGGACACAAGTTCCCTTATCCCTTTCAACTGATAGATTTTTGAGATTAAGTAAGTTTGACCATTTAGATCTCATTTTATTGATCCTGAGTTTGTGGCAGTCATATATATTTCCTGAAAAACAATACTCATACTTTCACAGTGTAACACAGATTATTGTTAGTTTACCAGACACAGACAAAAACTGTACACAAAAGAACAGCTGTAGAAATTGCACAGAGTAGTCTGAGAAGATGTTTTGGCATATTTTCTCTTTACTGGGCATTGCTACTGCCTTTGTAATACAGCAGGATAAAGGGAAAGATGCAGGAAATTTACACAATCTTACAAGTCAGTTCACATACCGTGATCATTACTTTTTCATTACTTTTGAATGTGTACTCACTTATCTAAAATAAAAGTCTAGCTGCAATGAAGTTCAGTAAACACAGTCTTCTTATTTTTTTCATCCTTTTTCATTCAAGTACAAATATGTGGAAATGGTAGGTTCTCCCACCACACTGGTCAGCTCAAGATCTTGCAAATCCAAAATTAAATGCAGTTCACTTCTGTGCAGGAGACTGATTGACCTATAGTGGCATTTTTTTTTATCGCATATCTACATTGTGAAATGTACTAATTCAAGTTCAAGATTCTTTATCATTTTCACAGCCCTCTATCTGACAGGAAGATATATAGAGGCAAGCACTAAGTAGGTAAGGTAAAATATGAAGATATTGATTTTTCAGGTTGTAGCTGATTAAGTAACCTGTAAAAACCAAAAGTCATCAGGAACAAAAAAGGTTCAGGTCAAGTGCCCTCGTGTCTTCAATCTGAGTTGTTGTTTTTGGATGATAAAGAGGAAAACACTTTTATTTTTTCAAAAGGCTGTATATTTATTGCCTTTCTTTAAAAGCTGGAGTGCTAGTCGTTGATAATATATCTTTTTCTGGACTGTTGCAAACACATATGAAAAGATCCACTGGATCTAAAACTAAAGTCAACTGTTTCTATATAAGGAGAGGAAACTTCCTGGCACCTTTTTGTTTTTGAGGAAAATGGTACCCACATGTTCAACACAAATCCAATTTGTTATTAAAAATTGGTCCTTGAGAAAAATCCTTATGTCTGATGTTTCTGATAATCCTTAGGTATGGTCACTTCTCCGCTATTTTTTCCAAAGCAGAGGGAAAACTGAATTCTCAATAAACACAATGATATTTTGACACTGTTCATGCACTTTCATAAAAAAATGTTTTCTGTTGGCTTGCAATAGCAGAGGAATGGGGCCCAGGATGATGTTATTGTGACATGTGGCTTTTAAAGGCCAACCTTGAGCAGAGATTATTTAGAACTATCCAGAAAGTGACTAATGTCAGAATGAAGGAAAAACATTTTTCTCCAGTCTTATGATGAACTTTGAAACCAAGTCTTCGATTAACCCTCTAAACTGACATATCACTGCTCAATAATTTTGACAGTAATAATATAGATGAAATTTTGATGCATATAGTACCTGGTAATATTTTGATGCCCTCATTGCTTCTTATGGTTATGTCATTCCAAAATAATTTGCAAGGAAAACAAAGGATGTTTCTTTATAAAAACTTAGGTTGTTTTCAACATTTTGTTGAAACCTTGTTGCAATTTTCAAGTCTGGGAATGATTAACGCATTATAAAGCTCTCTGAAGTCAGCAGACCAGTCTTTCAGAGATGTATTTTATATTATATGATTGTAGGAAGTAATTCAGAGGAAGAAACATGGAGGTTAAAAATAGTTTACAATTGCATCCACTTTGAAATGAAAGAGAATAAGTAAGTAGTTGTTCTAGCTACAAAACAAAAGCTATCAAAACAAAAAAGAAGTTGGAGTTGGGCTGATGGTAAAGAATACTGCATCATGCAGAAGAATATAAGATCAAGAGGAGGTAAAGTTAAGCAAATGATGCGGAAGGGTGGCAGAAGTGAGGATGAGGCACATGGGTTCAATGAACTGACACAAAATCTAAAATCTTGCTGAAATCCAAGAACAATCAGTAAAATAATCTCATGTAATACAGCTCCAGACTCACTAAGCTCAAACATCCATCCTCATCTAGATATTGTTCCTGATCTTCTCGAAGAGATTATTGGTACTGTTACAGGGCTGGCAGCTGAAATGAACTGACTATGCCAAGGAAAGGGATATCAGACTGTCAAGCTGCAAATCTGCATGTGATCTTTCTCAGCAAGCAGCATTCTGGTAAGCACAACAGCAGGCTGAACAGGTGAAAAAGGTGTTCAGCTCTAGATCTTGTTTAAAATATCAAATCAGTCTTCATTTCAATATACAGCCTATATTGCTTCTCTATTTCTTCTCCCTCCAGCTCTGCTCATCAGAGTTCTTCCTCTTTTGCTGGGATTTCTGTAGCGTCCTCCATTCTGCAAGCCTTGTAATTTTGGAGGGAAAAAATGGTCCTCATAAGTAAAAATAAGGCATTATTTGGGACTCTTTTATCATTTTATCAGGAAAATGTGAAGACTCTTAAAGAGGTAGAATGCAATTTCTAAGTATGACATTTGTGCAAATCTTTGGATGGCTTCTCTTTCCTGTCCAATGCAATATTTTTGATAGACCTGTAATTCATCACAGAATGAACAGGGAGAAGAAAATGTTTCATACATTCAGACAATCTGTTTGATATATTTTGGAATTTCTTTTTATATTTTAGTTTGCAATTACCTAGTACCATGCAGGTTTTCTCTTTTTACTGTTGACTGACTACATTGGGTTTGTGTGTATGAACTGTGTGTGCACCCTACTGTGAACTGTAAAAAAGAACCCTCCAAACAATTGCACGCATTAAAAAACAAGCAAAACATGCATTAAGCAAAGTATAAAAAGTGCTGTGGCAATCCTGTAGTGTTTAGGGAATAGGACAATGTAGGTATCCAGTCCTAAATGTGAGAATTAGAGCTGCTCTGTATTTTTCGGATATAGCTGAATGTGCAGAAGTCCAACAGTCAGCAGGAGTTTAATAAAAAGGAAGAGTGCAAACTAGGTGATGAGGAATAAGTCAGCTGTTCTTAGGTCAACACACAAGAGATGGAAATCTTCCAGTCAGGAAATTTTCTGGCAAGAAATTGTTAAATACAGGATTGCCATCTGAGCCATAGGAGCTTTATGATAGGGCCATATTTAAAGAAAAGCCAAGAATATCTCTGTGAAGAATCCATGAAGATATTTCGAAAGAGCCTGAATGAGAAATGTGGGACTCCAGGTGTCTCTTCAAAATGCAGTTTATTGTATCCAAGATGTTACAACAGTCCAGGGTCGCGGATGACAGAGCCTGCACCTACAGTTGGCAGCTCTAGTTGCAGACAAGCCTGAAGACCCTTCAGTTTTGGTTACAATGCATTATATACTTTTCTTTGCTGAGCATCTTAATACATAAGAACCAGTCTATACCTTTACTTTTACATATAGCCTATCATAACTACTATCTTTACCATATTGATGTTACTATTCTCCAATCACTAAAAGTCAGTATGTTACAGTTTAAGCTAGAAGTCATTTTTCAGTTTTCTTTCAGCAGAAAATTCTGAGACCTTTTTTCTACGTGCAACATCCGCAGTCTTGTTTGCCTGTGGAATCTTTTTGCTTGGTAAAAGCATCTTCTCTTTGAGGTGCATTTATCCTTTGCTCTAAGCCATAAGAATCCCTTCTAACTAACATACCCTTTGCCTTCTTAGTTATCCAGTAAGACTGGCCCAGCAATTCTTTTCTTCTATATCAAAACTTGCTTTCATTTATATTCCTTCTTCAGATTCTACATTCAAAAAATCTTTCTGCATACATATCTGTTAAACTTTCTTGTCAAACTTTCATCCTTCCCAACAATATTTTGTATATGAAAATGAGAGACACCTTATTGTTTACACTTAAGCTGGAAGAGCACAGCTTATAAGCAAAGTCTACAAAATGCTCCTTTTCTGTTTCTTTTCTCTCATGTGGAGTCAGTTCTGCAATTAAGTAGCATAAATAAAGTATATTTCCCCTAGACTGCTGCACAAAAATCAGTCAATGTGAAAATCAGAGAACCATTTGGTATTAATGGGAGGGGACTTTAGTTGATGTTGCTCCTGTTTGTGCTCTCATCAGTTGCTCAGAATAAGGAAAGAAGATTAGGCTGTTGCCTGAATTCTGTTTACCTCAATATGGACTTAATAATTTATGTAACAATCTTGGCCTAAATTTTTTTGGGCTTTAAAAGACATTAGGATATATAAAACAATTTTCACTGAAAATTTTTCAGCTCATAACAATGGCAAGCTGTTCATTTATTTAACTGGCTTTCATATATGAGTGATTTCTTTGGAAAACCTTTTGTCCTTTGTGGGTTGAGGCAAGAAAGCATTTGGAAAAACAGTATCTGAGAGAAAGAGTTGGTCAAAAAGCACAAAACATATCAAATATTCACTAATAATAAAAGAATCTCAACACATTCAATGGAGATAAGGAGTTCTCTACAATGCCCTGGGAAAAGTTTACTTATGCAAGATATGAAACTTCACCTCAAAATAACCTCATTAGTTACCAAAAACTGTTGTCAATTTCAATGTGCCAAATGTGATTGCCTGTTTAGGAACCATATATCTGGCGTAAAACTGGTAATTTGAGTGGAAGATAGGTGTTCAAACTGGCTTTGATTTGAAATCATACCACCCTCCTCTTTCCGACCCTCCTACCCTAAACCTTAATACTTTCTTTCTAGTAAATATTGACAAGTCAGTATTTCCCTACTGCTGACATGATAAGTTGTGTAATACATAAACTAAAATACAATTAAAACATCCCAATAAAAGAAGTATTATTTTAAAAATAAAATTTCAGTTATTTTAATTTTTTTGGTAGAATGCCCTTTGTACTACAGAGATCTTAGTTTAAAACCTTTGCAGTTGTATTAAATTCTGGTTTTATGGAGGAACATTAGTTTGAAGTGCATTTCTTCTTTGATGTTCCTGGTACCAAGAGCTCAATTGCTTGAAAAGATTCTTAGGCACATATTTCTTAGTTCAAATAAAACTTATTTATTGCGTCTTTTGTAGGTCCCTTAAAATATTGAGCAGAAATATCATCAGAACTTGCTTGATTCTTTTCCCCCTACAGTGTTAATTAGACACCTGAAATATCTCCCCACAAGTCTAATGTGAATAAATGGCAATGGATGGACATTATGAGAGTATAAGGAAAGACAGATGCACTGATTAAGAAATTAGATATTCATAGTGACATTGCCACAAACGTTATGTTTTGTCTAACTGAACTCGTAGCATTCATCAGGACTGTCTCATTGATATATCACTTGGATGTTTCATGTTCAAATGCACCATGCTACAGGCAGTCCTGTAAATCTTGAGCACTTAGCTATAGTTGAAGGAGAACTCTCATATCCTGTACAAAATGACACCAATGTTGTCACTGTCTAGGTTAACAATGACAGTGGATATTTAGCTACATGAATTTTTCTGGCTTACCATCTGTCATCATGTTCTGTGCTTTCACTGGCACATAAAAGCTGATTAGTCCACATCAGCAAGTGCTGCTTTGAAGAACAAATTAAAATACACCAAAAGTTATGCAGTACTTTAATTGCCTCCCTGGAATGCATCCAAATCAAAATATGTTTGCATGGATAAAAATGATAAAAGAAACCTCCAACGGGCAACAGAACAACCCCATACTATTTGGTTAAGGTCAGGGGACCTTGTCCAATTGGGACACAAAGCACCTCAAATCCTGCATTGAGGTTTTGGGCCCCCAACTATAAGAAGGACATTGAGGTGCTGAAGCAAGTCCACAGAAGGGCAATGGAGCTGCTGAAAGGTCGGCAGCACAAGTCCTAAGACAAGCAGCTTTGGGAACTGGGGTTGTTTAGCCTGGAGAAAAAGAGGTCCAGGAATGATCTTACCACTTTCCACAACCTCCTGAAAGCTGGGGGGGGGATCTACTTCTTTTCCCAGGCAACTAACAACAAAACAAGTTGGCCTCAAGTTGTGCCGGGGAAGGTATTTACCAAATACACAAATTTATCCCTATAAGTGTAGTTATAGCTGAAGTGCAGTTCAGCTACTTACAGGAGAACAAATATTCCTATGGTTTTAAAAAGGTTACAGCTAATTTTTTTAAAGTGTAATATCTTCTACTGGCAAAGTAGACTCAAAGAACCTAAACCAGATAGTAAAAAAAAAAAAGCAAGGCAAATAAGGAATTAATGCTACCTAAATGTTGCACTTCTAAAGTAACTAGCTAAACAGTGTGTTACATAAATTATTTGTGCATATATTTTTAAATGCAAAGAACATAAGATTTCTATGGAGACAGGCATAATATGATACACATCTAGTTCATCCCTCTTTCTGTCATCCCTTTGTTTTCATCTAGCATGTATCACCAGTATTAATCTTTTCTTATTTTATATTTTATCCCAGCAGCATGAAATAGCCACAATAATTGCAGTTGGGCCTGCACTTTAGAAAGCAAATGCTTTTTAATTTTTTTTTTATTATGCAAGTTCATAAAATGAAAATTACTATATCTCAATCTCCTTTTTTTAAGTCTGTCAAAGATGAAAAAAAAAACAAACCACAATAAACCTAGAAATTATTTTCACTAGAAATTAAGTTCTAGTATGAAGACAGAAATTTTACAAAGAGTGGAACCTATCTGGCACAAAAAGATTATATAATTATAAAATATGTGTGTGTGTGTGTGTGTGTGTGTGTGTGTGTGTGTGTGTGTGTCTGTATTTCTTCCCCTTCCCCAAGGTATTAGGTGTTTGCCATGCGAACACATCCAGAGTGTCACTGTATATTTATACAAGCGCTGTGACCTCTGTGGTTTGCCAAAGTATGCCTTTATTGGTCTATGATGTTCATGCAATTCTAGCATAGAAAAAATACTTCCATTCCTCATAACTATCAAGATAAAATATTTTAAGAGCAGGGCTCTCAGCTGCTGTTAGCAGCCAGTGCAGAAGGCAGTACCACACCTGGTCAACAACTGGAACACAATGATCAAGCATACATTCCTGCAAATATTTAGTATTTTATACTGGATGTCTACAAAAAATTTAATGTCAAGATGGCTTTTCCTAATTTTCCAGTACTTTGGGGTATAAATTTTGACTATATGCCAGGTCTTCCCTTTGAACAACGTTGTGACAAGAATCTGTGCCAACAGCACTTGGCTAAAATATGTTATCCATGCAATTCAGGTGTCAGGTATTCCTACTTTTTTGAAACAGATTCAACGATGTGGAATTTGCTCAGATTTAGTATGTATAGCAATTAATTCTTCCTTTTTTCCCTTTCCTTCATAATTTCTTTCTCTCTGTATGTGGAGCGGTTTAAATATTCATCTACGTTCCAGACATTAACTTATTTAATTCCATTCAGCCTTCACATTTGAGTCTCAGTGGCAGAATATATGCAAGATGCAAATGTTTTAAGGGCTTCCAGAACATATTAGAAACAGATTTTTGATTAGGCTGCAGTGGTCATGATATGGATGAGTAGAAGTGAAGCGTGATATAAACAAAAGCATAATGGTAATGTTTATTATGCCAAACCCTTCTACCATTTGACCCCTCCTGGCTTTTTTTGGTTTTATGACATTCCACTGGTTCGTATCCACCTCTTGAAATGTCAACAATGCCCTTTAAATTTTAGAAATGCAATTAACTCTACACTGAAAGTATGGAATATGACTCTCCTATTTGGTCTGTTGCAGTTTGCCGCTAGCTCATTTTAGATTAGTTCTCATTACTAGTTGGGCTGTGAAAGATACTCATTAACCACCATATGCTCTAAAGGACATAAGTCTTAAGATTAAATTCTGCTGCCTCCTCTTGGCCAGCAGTTCATTATAACAGACTTTGTTTCCATGCATCACCAAGTGCTCTTGCCAGAAAAAGGTGCAGTAGCATTTTGTGGTTTTTCTGCCAAAAATCCACAATAAGTAATTTGATTTCTATTGGTTAGCTCCAGGTTCTTAGCATTGATGCAATGATAATTAAAAAAAAACACTTCAATAACTTTGCAGGGATCAATGGCAATAGGGCCTTCAAGCTGCGTAGAAATAGAAAAGAAGCTCCCATAATAAGTGAAAAGAATCTTGAAGTCATATATTTTCTGCTCCTTTAACCCTAACCAGATCCCTTTGACAAATCAATGTTTTCAAAATGAAATTCAACATGATCCTCAACCAGTCGTGGTTCATATACACGTATTTGGGGATATTTTTCAACAGTGAATTACACAGTAAGTACATTTAAAATTTCTTTTTTAAGGATAAGGCCAGTTTTCTTATAGAATTGGATAGCTGGACATTTATTTGGCACATTTCAGGGAAGATGAAGGAGATAAATGAAGTCGTGGAAGCAGTACCCATGCTCTGTCCAGGCACTAAATCCTGCTTCTCAGCAGGACAAAACAGTCTGGGGACATTTATTCTAATGTGGCCATACTATTTCAAGAACCTGAGCTAGCTTATTAAAGGGTAGTAATGGTACAGCTTCATGGCACAGCAATATCACTGGTGGACTCAGTCTTTGTCTGCAGACTACTCAGCCCAAAGAAGGATAGAACTGATTTTCACTGAGAGTTTCTTACATAGACACATTGTGCTATGTTTTCAAGCTTAGCCATCAAAATAGTCATTCCCTTCAGCACTAAGAACCTTATTAGACCTGTCATTTTAAATCATCTTTCCACCCCTGTGCTACTACAACTTCTTATCAGAAACTTCTCAAAGCACCTTTGAGGTGGGTGGGTGTGTGCTTCATAATGAAAGACCTTTATAAACGCCTTCAGCGTGTTTTGACAACTTACAATTATATTAATGTCAATTCAGACAAACAATATCTACTTGCTCCCTACAAAAAAGAAAAAAAAAAGCCTACCTAGAAACAGCAGAAAGATACCTATTTAACATCCTCTTCTGTTAATGTGTAGGTCTGAGCTGCAATAAAAGCTGTGTTCTCCCTTCAACACCACTGCAACACTCAAAGCACAGCACCATCTGACACTTTGGCAAGAAGTAGGAGCCGTCTGACTTCAGGATGTGGCAAAGCCCCACTGTACCAATGAGGAAGATAAAAGCTAGTTCCAGGAATCCTGAAATAGTTCCCTAAGAAAGCAATCTATTACTGTTAATGCTGGGATTGTTTCTACAGTTTTTATTACAATTTCTTTACCATAAATATGTATAGAACCCAACATTTTGACATGTAACAGGAACACATTTTAAATACAGCAAATTACTGTGTAAAAGTATTTATATGACTCCTCTTACAATAGCCTAATGGAATTAAGGATAGATTTTTAATAACATGAGAAACACAAAGACATGTCAACCAAGTAAGTTTGGCACTTGGGGGGTAATATAACAATAAGCTTCTCCCATATTTTCAAAAACAGAGAGGAGTATTTTGAAGTTATACAGAAAAATGACAAAGCAACAATATTTTTACATTGTTAAAAAAAAGAACAAAACCTATTAGCCTTAAAATTTACCATTTTTAAGATTACTAAAAACAAAGAAAGAACAAAACACAAAAAAAAAAAAAAAAACCACAAAAAAACAACCAAACAAACAAAGGAAAAGAAAAACAGAAAAAGAATAAAAGAAAAAAGGGAAGGAAGTACCTGTACATATTTTCTAAGATGACACTGACCTTCGTTTCATTTCACTAGTATTCAAGTGCATCAGACAAACTTTTACATTTCTTGGATGTTCTTTGTTTCGTTTCAAAGTCATTACCTCCGACAGTTTGATTAAACAGTATTCTGGTTGGTGAAAATAAATAAATAAGCATGTCGGTGAAAGTGCTACTTACAAATATTCCTACAAATTGAGTCAAATGCAAAGTGGAAGTCAGATTCTTCAACGTAAACAGCTGGGGACAGAAAGAATTTTCTCACTCCAGACATAACGAAGGAGGTAAACTAAGTGAAAATCGGTGGTGCCAAGCAACAAGATAAGAGGCAACAAGCAGAAACTGGAGCACGGGGAAGTTCCACCTGAATGTGAAGAAGATTATTTTACTTCTTTACTGTGCAGGTGACCGAGCACTGGCATAAGATGCTCAGAGGTGTTGTGGAATCTCCCTTACTGGACATCTTCAAGAACTGTCTGGATATGATTCTGTGAAATGTGCTGAAGGATGACCCTGCCCTAGCAGGGAGATGGATCACTCCCAGTCTTACCAATTCTGTCTTCAGTGAAAAAATAAAAACAAATTTCAAAATATTGTCCAAGACAAAAGAGACGGTTTTAGAAAAGAGAGTGTACTGCACAGGAAAAATTACATGATGATTCATAATGACATGAAGGACATCAACATAATTAATGCAAAGACAGTCTGCAAACACCCTTAATCCTCCAGTATATATTAAGCCTGAAGAAAAGGAATCACTGTTACAGAAAATGGGTAAGCTTTAATCTGTATCTATACTGTCCTTGACACTTTTTCTGAGATTCTTGATTATTGCCAGTTCACATGATATTGCTGAGGATGTGCAGAAACTTTATGCTATAGGATAGTAAGTCTTTTAACCAATTTAATGTAATCTTATTTCATTTGTGCAAATCATCCTGCAACAAATATTGACTTCTTTGCAAATATTGAGTATAACTTTTTAAACACATTATGCAAATAAGATTTCAATCTGGCAAACATTACAAACCAACCATTTCAATATTGCCTGTAATAATATGCCTGGATAAATAAAGGCAGGTCTACACATATAGCTATTTATTATACTTAGGCTAGTTCACATTTTTACCTTGACCTCATGGTGATGTCTCTGCTAAAATTAAATATATTTTTCCTCTCACTCTAAAGGAAACTGAAGAGAAGGGAAATAGCCGCTGTGGAGATATTGCATGATAGATGGCTAAACTGGAGATTATCTGAACCTAGGTCACCACCTAACCAAATGAGAGTACTATTTCTGCTACTTGATCAAATGACTGAAATCTCAGATAATCTGAAAAAACAACATTTATATCACAGTAAAAATGACTGCTCTCATCTGGAGTTAGCTTAAACTTTATTTACAAAAACATTTTGAATAACAACTCATCTTCTTCCATTCAAGCCAGTAGCACTTCTGTCAGAAACATTCTAGAAAAATAAACAATATGAAAGTTATTTAATGTAAAAAAAGCATTCTCAATTTTTTTCAGCAGCTTTCAAGAAACTGCTGTAGACTTCTTTTTAAAGAGGGTATTAACATCTCAGAACAAACTTAGAAAGAAAATCACTAATGGTATAAATTGGTTTGAAAGTGGGAACAGAGAGATGAAAAGAAAAACTTACTCCATTACTCATTTCCCAATATGAGGAATTATGTCTCTCTAATTTAAATGCAAAATCTTGATAATGTAGCCATGGAGGTCAATATTGCAATGTCAAAATTTTCCAATAGTTAAATTTAAACAAGAAAAAACATTTTCATCTATCATTAGCATAGGAAATAATTATGGAAACATCATTGGTTACACTGTAGGCCATTACTTTATAATAGTAGTTCTCACTGCATATTTTGTTGTGTGTTATTTTTGTTTAAATAAGAATTGATGTTGTTTCTTCATATTTTACATATAAATAAATACGTTATGCACTTCATAGTTTACATGTAAAAGTTGTTGGCTGCTAAACATCCTCAGTAACTGAGAATTCTGGTGGGAAGGAGCAATGGACAGGACACTTTCCAGTGTGTTCTGATCTCAAAGATTCAGCATAAGCTCCTGTGTTTCTGCCAACAATCTCAAAAAATAGCAATGGGCTCATTTGGCAAGTGATGTTAATTGCATTCTCTTTGAGTTCAGGAACTTAGAGAGCATTTCTGTGTTTTAAATTAAGCCTCCTCACCAGGGACCAACTTCAGAAATGGATTGAAGGCATTGGAATTATATAAATGGATACCTTATTCTGACTTATTAATATGCATATTGCACTAATCTAAACTCCCTTCATATTCTCTTTAGATTTCCCCAGGCAATTCTATAATTTTTTCCTCTCATTTCCATAAATTTATCAATATGTTACATCCCACTCTTTAACTTTGTCCAGTGTATTCACATGAAAAAGAGAGAGAATGTGTTTAATTTCTAGACTGAAAAGTAGATGAGCAGAAAAAGGGACCCAAAGGAACAAAAAAGCAATAGGTAAATGATATAATTACATTATGCATCATCTAATTGAATTTGTACTAGTTTCTAAGTGTACTGGCAACTTACATATGTATTCTTTTAAATGTAAGTAAATGGAATGGATGAAATTATGCTAAAGGCCTCTAAATGAATAGAAATCTAGAAACTGAATTTTGTAAGTCACATAAATACATTAAAACTGTTGAAAAATTTCAAAGCTATTACATTTAAGAAAATAAGCTTGTAATTGATCACCTCAGAATACCTTAACATAACCTCTTGACTTAACTCTGGCTGCTTTCTAAAGGACATGTTGATTATCTACATAATATATTAGACTTTCAAGAATGTGACATTCTATCTGGTTGCCCTTGAGAAGGAAATTACGGACTGTCTACAGGGAAGAGCTGAACATAACCGCAACATATTTATAACTTAATGTGAAATGAATCAGGTAGTCTTTTGACACCAATATAATAGTTGCTAAATTTGTGCATGGGTAGCAGGCAGATAGGTGGATTCAGAGAAATTAAAACTATTGGGAATTATTAAACATATTTTTTTGGTCATCTATGTATGGCCACTGTCAGAGATGAAATACCAAAGAAAAGGAATGAGGTTTCAGTCTGACTCACCAGAGCTTCTCTTACAGGTTTTTCAGCTTTGCACCATTCAAGTTCATGGATATCATCATATCCATGTTTTCTTCAACAGAATAGAAAAGAATGAGGAAAGAGACAAAGAAAATACTGAAAATTCAAAAAGGCCTTATTAAAAGGAATGCTAAATTCCATGGATGCCAGCTAGTATTACAACAGTTTTTTTAACTATGAGCTGACCTTAATGAAAGTGAAAACCAGCCAGAATTGTAGAGTCATAGAATGGTTTGATTTGGAAGGGACCTTAAAGATCATCTATTTCCAAACACCTAGCCATAGGCAGGGATGCCTTCCACTAAAGTATGTTGCTCAAAGCCCCATCATACCTGGCCTTGAATACTCCCAGGTATGGGACATCCACAATTTCTCTGGGCAACCTGTTACAGGTTGCCCAGAGTAAAGAATTTACCCTCAGAGTAAAGAATTTCTTCCTAATATCCAATCTTAACCCACTCTCAGTTTAAAGCCATTCCCCCTTTCCTTATCACTACATGTCCTTGCTAATTTTCCTTCTCCAGCTTTCTTGTCAGCTCCCTTAAGGTACTGGAAGGCTACTCTAAGTTCTTCCCAGAGCCTTCTCTTCCCCAGGCTGAACATTCCCAACTTTCTCAGCCTTTCTTCATAGGAGAGGTACTTCAGCCCCCTGACCTTTGTGGCCCTGCTCTGCATTTGCTTCAACAGGTCCATGTCCTTCCTGTGCTGGGGGCCCTAGAGCTGGATGCAGTACTCTGTCGTCACAGGTTTCTGGCTGGGTAATAATTAGCATTGACTCCATGGTTCAGAAGGCAAGATGAGTGTTTATTCAAAAACACGTCTCTCTTTTATAGAGAACATCGTGAACATTAATATCATTGGTCTGAAAGTAAAAACATTCCACCTGATTGGTACATTGGACTTAGGTCAGTGTGGTAGAACATATCTATAAACAACAAGGAGAAAAGAGAGATAACAAAATGGCTTACATTCCTTTCGGACTTTTTCCCAGGCTTAGGCCTGGCAGAAATCTTTCTCCTTTTCTCTCTGACTGAACTGAGAATACTTACAGTACTCCATGTCAAAAACTAAGTATCAATTTACAGTTTTTTAACTCATTCAAATACAGAGCACTAAATTATTGAGTATAACCATAGCTCTAAACCCTGAAGAGGGTTCATATGTGGTACACATATTTGGACAGAGATATATCATATACATGTGTGTTAGCATATATCCTAACATATATGAGCAAGTGTGTGTGCATGAGTAATGTGTTGAGGTCAATTGCTAGAATAATGGCAGTAAATATTTTTGAGATCTGGCTTTGAAATTTCATATCTATGAAAAATAAACTGTATATTGTCTTATCATTAAGAAGAAAATGTTTTGACAAAGTTTTCAATGAATTCCATTTGGTCAGAATAGTGAACCTATAATTAACTTCTAATGAACTATTAGAAAGGGAGTAACTGTCCTGACAATACAGTGTCCTGATTTTTTTCTGTTTTTAAAGATACTTCTGAAATTATTTCCCCAAATGTCTCATTGCCAAGACAAGAGACACACGGTCTATTTGGCTGTGAATTACTTATTAGAAACGGCGTAGTTATTGTATGGGTCTCTAATGAAACTCAACATTCTCTTTCTGTCTGGAAACATCTGTTTTCTGGATGAGAAAAAACCTGAAAACCTTTTATATATCGCTTGAAGAAAGGATTTTGTCCTGTTAAGCTACCATTCAAAGCATTGTAACCAAAATAAGCTGTTGAACTTGTACATTAATGGATTTATAGACCTTATCAGGATCGTAAAGATGAAGAGAAATCCCTCAATTGCTTTATGTATATTTCTCATTGCCCTTCATGAGCAAAGTTATTGTGAGATAGGTTAAATACTTTTGACCATATTTGTGGTTTTGATCTTTTTATAGGGTATTGATATCTCCCAAAAATTTCAAAAGTATTTAGAAATCACAAAGAACTTCCTAAATAAGTTAACTTCAACCTTAAAATTTATCAGTAATGAAGAAAAAGACCTAAAAAAAAAGTTGTTGGAAACTGAACTAGCAATAATACACATCTGTCTTCAAAATAAATAATGGAATGAGTTTAGAATCACAGAACCACAGATTGTTTCATAAGGAATAAGCAGAAAAGAAAGTATGTTTTCTATGACAAAAAATAGAAAAGGTTGCTGTTATTTTGATGAATAAAACATTAGTTTTATTCAGTGCTTTACAACAAGAAGCAGAGTTACAGTATTATTCTCTAAAGTAAATTTCCATTAAACTCTTGTTTTGAACATGTAAAAGCCAAAAGTTCAGCAGGAAGTTGAATCAGTTGCTCTCTCCTACCTTTCTCCGTAGTCATCCAGGACAGGAATTGAGGGTCCAGCGTCACCCTACATCATACATCAAACTTAGTTATTCCCATGACCATTGCCACAATAGTCCTCCATGAACAAGCCAGAGTGATAGATATGCACAAAAGGTGTTACAGGTCACCTGTGGGCTGCATGCCTGCTGAGGAGCCTCTCTCTCTCCAGTGCCCATAGACAACAGTCATAGGGCAGCCAGGCTTCTAGCTTGGACCTCTTCATGAAGCTCCTGAAGACAAGGATGAGGAATACAGGGTGAGGACAACAGTGCCTCAGGATAGGAAAGGCTGCCTGTAACCCCAAAGAACCATGTTTTTATCTCTCCTCACAAAACTACCAGCTTTAGTTTTGCACAAAGATCAGACTGAGAAGCTAAAACTGCAGTGAAACACAGCAGTAATTAATCATGTTACATGTGTTCTCAGGGCACAAATGGAGCAATCTTAGATTACTCTGTTGACACCTGATGGGGCATTTTATATATAGAAGCAAAAAATTATTCATCTAAGTCAAAATTTGTCTAGGAAGAGTACAGGATATTTTTTTTCTCCTCCCAAGTGCACTTAACTTTATGACATAACCTGTGTGCACTCCCATTACTTGATAAATGGAGAGGTTTTTAGAGGTCCAAAGAGGACTGCTGTTGACTTTCAGTGTAAATCGGGCACTTTTTATTATCTCCCACCAGATCTATAAATGTCCTTACTTGTTCTGTGCTTTAAAGAATAAAGGGTTCCCCAGGCATTGGGTCATTAACTTAAGTGTTCTCTTTTCTTGCCCTAGATAAGGGGTCATGGTTAGTTAATGTGGATATTTTTAAGAAACATCATTAAAGTTTCATCATGACTTATTAAAAGGAGCCAGAAGCAAAATAATATTTCAGATGCAAAAGATGTCCAACCTTTAACATGTGCAAGAATAGCTAAATTAAGCTTTTAAAAGATTTTTAAAAATGGCTAAATTTGACTTATATTATAAGTCTATGATTCTGATTTTCATTATTACTCTACATTTGAAGACTCCTTCCTCCACAACCTGGTAGGCACAAATTATTTGCAGTCTCAGGCCTTCCCCTCCCAAGTAAGCAGAGGACAACAAAGTTCTGCAGTGATTTGGCCTTTTGCAAGTAAAATATTGAACTTGGAATTGATTTTATGGCAAAAGGAATTTACAGCTGAAAGATCTGTAAGAATACTGTAGAGCTGATACTTCTTGAGCATTAAAATTTCTACTTCCAAAAAATTAAAAGCTGTAGTTGATTTGCATATATCTTTTCTGAATCGTCTCTCCCACCTCCACGTTTTTTTTTCCCTTTCTTCCTGTGGACCAGCAGTCAAATGCTCAGCCAATTAGCAAGTATTGAGAACTGGATGATTTTCTGCTCTTAAAATTCAGCTGTTCTCCTCAGCAAGGCAGAGGACAGGTGCCTTTACATTGTTAGATTACTGCATATGGCGCTCTGTCACTTTCCATGTTTCAATTCATGCTGCAGCTCTAGAAAAGAAATCATTTGGAACGAGCAATCTAACAGAATTCAAGAGTTTAGCAAGTGCTTCCTTCTAGTCAAAATTTATTATTGTAATTGCTCAATTAATAATGTCTCTACAATTTGTAAAGCTCAAGGTTCTGCATACAAAACTAAGGATCAAGAGAATCTACACTGAATTATTGCTGAATTTTGTTTTAAAGATACTGTTCAGGTGTAAGTCTGAATCTTATCTATTCTAATAAAAACAGAGTCTATATTTGCTTAAGAAGAAGAATAGTATGAATCATACAGCCCTTTTCAATACGACGCACAAGTATAGCAGAATAGGGAATCCACAGATATGAGCAACATGGCTCAATGTGCTCTCAGATGTCATATAAGATTATAATACTGACTGGAGTAATAACAGTCTGGTTTGTTCTGCAATGAAGAAGCACCCTAGGAGGTGGTATAACTTGCCAAAAAATCTGTTGCATCATTCCCAAATGACATATAAACTGCTAAGTAGAGTAGTTTATTAAATATTTTAAAAAGCTGTTGCCAATGTAAAGCTATAAATTCAGAACTGAATTGTAAATATTTAGTATGCATGAGACTAGCGCAAAAGAGACATGGTATAAATAAACAGTATTTGATTACTGAAATTATGGCACTGGGACATTAGTACAACATTTAACCTGGAGCTCCACTCCTCTTTTGCCTACAATAAATTCAGTTTCTCTAAGAGATTTTTCTTCTTTGTTTTTTCTCTTTTTTTTTTTTCATAATTAATCTTGTCCAAATCCCCCTAGATATCGGGTTTTATTTTAGAGCTGGTCAAACTATATTACAGTGTTAATGTGCACTTATGTTTGCATATGATTAATTAATAAATTCTGATTTCTGTGGATATTTTTGATAAGTAAATGTCTTCCATGTAGTTTATTAATACAAATACCATCTTATGATCGTCCATGAAATGTCAGCTTTGAGAGTTCACTATTAACTGCTTTTGGTCATATGAATCTGTTTTTCTCCTCTCTTGGAAATTTTTAAATATTTGAAAGTAGGATGATGTGGACTGACAAATTAAACCACAAACACTCAAGCACATCTTCTACTGAGCTTCTTATTAGGTTAGCATTTGCTCTAGACTTCTTTACACTTTGGAATCCTCGAAATTTTGAAAATTCTTGGACAATGTATAAAAAATACCCACAAAATTTGCATTATTCTTTGCAAAAAATGTTTGTGAAGCTCTTATCTTAATTTGATTAGTCCTTTCTTACACGAAGTGTCCTCTTTTGGTGTCTGAATATTTCTCTGAATATTTCTATCAATATTATGTAGGCAAAGGATCTTCATATTTCCCTGCCACAAACTGCTAGGTTGTAAGGGAGGGAAGATTTGCATTAGGATGAGATATGACCTTAGGTTAAATAAGGCATTGGTCCAACTCATATAATTTCAGCCACTTTGATGAAGCACTCTGATCCAGACACTGCTGGTCCATGCTCCATGCTCTGCTGGCAGGAGGCAAAACCAAATTTTGCTGATCCAAGGAGATGGACAGTTTTGGGTTTTTTTCCACTCATTATCAATCAAAGTCACTATTTCTCCCACCAGCCCATCCCTGTCCCTTACCAAATATGTGATCTGCTCCCTTAAGGGTAGGAGCCTTTCTGTTGTAGTCTTATTAAGCGAGCTATTTGTCCACCTGTCTGTGCCACCCTGTGCAGGTGTTTCATCTTCCTCTCTCCATGTGCATTACAACACATCAATACTCATTGAAGACCACCATGACTGCTAGCTTCAAGTATAGATCTCTTCCTTATAGAAATGAAAGCATAAGCAAAACATAAGATGAATGATTGTGATTTATGCCAATCAGAATTTGGAAGAAGGTCAGAAAAACATACTATTGCACAGGCAACTGCTGACAGACTACCACCTCCAAAAAAAAAACCCCACAAAACTGCAAAAGAACTAAACCAAACCCAACAGCAACAACAAAACACCAACCATCAAAAAAATCCAAATATTTTGTTGGGACATTTAGCATGGGATGGTCTTCAAGTGGGGAATTTTATCTCCTGGTCAGTCTGTCCAGATGGTGACGAGAGTCCATTTTAAGGGTCCTTAGCCATACCAGAAGATATTTCTCATACTGTTAGTACTACTAAATTTTTATAAGCAAGCTGAGCTGTGATTCTATGTAACCACTCCAGGGAATGCATGATCTATTTCGATTAATTAACCTAAACTACAAACAAAATGTTTTAATTTTCTATGTGCCAAAGATTGTTCTATGTGAGCATGTCTGCAAGTACAAAAACAGTTTCTGCAAAGTATTAACAAGCAGCTTTCCTGTGTACTATCTGGGTAATTTTACAGCAAGAACTGCCTGGGGAAGTTGCTGCAACAGCCAGGTCCTCCACTCAGGACGTTAATCAGCATGTTTAAGCATATACATCATGCCTGTCAATTGGCTTGTGGATAGCAGGAACTGCCTAGGGGAATCTACAGGACTGTTTCAAATTCCCACTTCAAGTGCCTCCTGTAACCATAGTTCCTCAGGAAGCCAGTCAGAAATTCAATCAGTGACCCTGTCTCAAGTCAGCCCGTTGTTTCATTTGTGTGGAGAACAGCTGGTAAACACCTGAGCCACCCAAGGAAGTGATGAGAATGCACACTGCACAGGCACCTGTGCACAGTCCTGAAAGCCAACTGCGGCTCTATCTTCAACTTCCACTATGTTATCATTAAAACAAACTCCATAGGCTTTTCCACACTAGATGTTTGGGGATTTGGGGCACAGGTTCAATTTCACTCCCTAAGTGACTGTTGTACTTTATTTAGAAAATTTAGTCCTTCGAGAATAAATGCCTACACTTAGATAGGATGAACCAGTTTCTATGTGACCTTTGATTCAGCATCTTTAAGCTATGAACAGAAGAATACTAGAAATGAAGCAAATTTTTTTTGCTCTGGAAGTTTCCAGAAATTTTTCTGCCCTTTTTCTCCATTTCTAAACATTTTCTCATTTACTGTTGTTGAGAGAATGAGGGTAGAAGAATTCTGTATAAAACACAAGTGTGAAGTCAATTGTTGGCTACAATTTGCAAAAGAGTGAAGGAAGTGAATAATTCAAGATGTACCATGCTTATATGACTTTGAAAAGCTCTAGACACTGAGTATTTCCTGCTGAAGTGCTCTGGCTCTTTGGAAATTCAGGTTATCTATAGAGGTGCCAGTGCAGAAAATGCAAATAAAACAATGCAAATGAAAAAAATCATTAGGTACTTCTCTGAAGTTCTTACACACTAGGAGTTTTTTTGCCATCCTTATTTCAGTATGCTCTCATTTAGATGATTTCTCTTTTTCTTAATCTCTATAAAACCTTTCTCATGTACAAAGGCATTTCTTAGCTTATTTCTATCTACATCAAGCATTTTTTTGTTGTTTTGCATTTTGACACATAGCTCTAGATAAATACTCATGATTGAAATCAAAGTATCTTGTACACCAACTCCTGGTAGTTGATACAAAGATTATTTCAATTAATTATAAATAATATCAAATTGGAAATGGAATTTTGAAGGTTTCCAACAGAAATTCTCATTTCATATGAAAATCTGTTTTAACATTTGGGACACTTCTAGTTAGTTTAGCTAATCTGAATACAGTAAGTCAAATAACTGTTGTTGTTTTTTTTTTTTCTTTCCAAGATAAGGAGAAATTTCTAACAATGAGATGTATTTATTGCACATTTGGATCACCATATAATAGGTCAACCTGTAGACTTGTAAAAATATGTCTCCATAATATGACAAGTATCTCTTTAAATTGATATTTGAATTTCTTTGCAGTGATACCATGAACTATAAATAGTAATGTATTTTGCAACAGACTAAATAATGAGTCACAAAACACTATCTCCTCATGAGCAAGTTTTAGAAAAAACAAGTAGGGGATGTAACATGAGCTGGAGTTCAGTGCTCTTCAGAAAAAATCCTCCAGTTTTTTGAAGGGACACATCAATGATAGCATATTTCTGAGGCAGAAGATGGGAAGTGGCAAATTCAACATTTGACTTGCTTGGTAACTTTTAAAAGAGTAATGTGAAGTGGTTGTACCACTTCCATCCTCTGAAGTTAGTATTTTCAGTTTAGATGTGGAATATTTCAATATTTAGTGGGCCTGGGAAGGTCTTCCAGCTGAGAAACATTTAACAAACAGCATTGTGAAATACGTAATAGATTAGGATTAGAGACTTTCACTCAAGAGATGGAAGTCATATGTTTGAAAGCCTGGTCCAGGGCTAGGCAGAAGAAAAATGGGCACGACACATCACTTGTACATGAGAAAGGAAATATTTCCCCCCTCATGGGCTTTCCAATGTAAAAGTGAGCCAACTTAGACATCCACCAGTAAGTAAAATGTATTGCCATTGTCCAGGCTCTTCAGTGCTTGTGCCCTACGGCACAGTCTTGCACTGAGTACCCGGAGCCCCTGCCATGGCTACAGGAAGGTGTTAACACATCTGGATGTGATTCAGGATGCCTACTGAAAAGCAAGACAAATTTTTTACAAATCCAGCCTCTCTACAGAGTTCAAGTACTTTATGCAGGTTACCAAAAGGTGAACCCCTCCCTATGGGATTCAATGTCCAGATCCTTTCCTTGGCAAATATGTCCAGCCCACACCTTTGCTCTGTTAAAGGACACAGGTATATTTGTGTACAGGAGGAGCAGAGGTAAAGAAATAGATATTATCAAACATTTTTGTGTTGTGTCTGTTAGGTCAAGATTCTACTGACTGAGTGGGATAGATAGAAGGAAGAGACAAAATATTCCTAACTACTGTTTGAATAAATTATACAGGAGTGATGAGTTAAAGATGTGAATTACAAGCCCTTTTCAAAGAATTACTTCTGTGTTTTCCAGGGTGTAGTTAATGAAGGACAAATTAACAGTTCTTGAGGGAGAAAAAAAATGTTTTTTCTGGAGTGCTGGAGTGCTCCAGGCAGATATCTATATCTGTGTATTAAAGTACAAACTGCACTTACCTCTGTCTTCATGAAACACTGTAACTCTTAACATGCCACCCCCCCACCTTAATTTAATAATTTATTAATTTAAGAATTCTTTTAAAAATTATTCCTGAAAATATTGGGAGTAATAGTTACAATATTTTAAAATTTATTTATACAGAATTAGCTAGGCCCTGGGTATTTTCAAGATAGTGTCAATGTAGTCCCACTTCACATTTCTGTCCTTCAAACAGTACCCAAATGTTGTTATATAACCATACAAAACATCAAAATTATTACAGCACTTATTACAATAAACAGCTACATAAAAATCACCACTTGGCTGCATTTTGGGTCTGGAACAACCATCAAATGTAACAGCTGCATGGTGTGCAGAATAAAGCACATATAGTATACAGTGATACAAATCACTTTCAGCTAACTTTTTATGATATGCTTCTAAACAGTGTTTGTGTCTGAATTTGTAATTTGTGTACTGAACAGATGGAACAAACCAAAATACTGAAGTGCCCATAAATTGATTCATGCCACCTTGTGATTGCACACTGTAATATAATTTGCTCACCAGAACTTTTTCTTGGTGGATAATGTCCCTCATTTACCTCTCCCAGAGGAGAGAGGTAAAGGGAGGAATTTTTTATAGCCCTAGTCTCTATTAAGGGGCAAGTTCAAGGAAGTAGCTGCTTCACTGATCAACTTTAAAAGACAAAGTGTTTTATAATCATAATGCCAAGCACTCAGAAGAAACCCTAATTTAAATGTTTCCCGGAAAGCCTCAAAAAGTTTTGACAGCTGTGAACATTCTCACAAGAATGAATATATCCATGTCTTTTGTTCAGTTTCTCAACAACAACTACAGACACTTTCAATGCCTCTAGATGAAGAAGAACCTATTTAGTCAGTAGAGAGAGGCTGAGGTCCACCGTGGCCAATATTTAAAAACATATTGTCACTTAAATCAGTGACAAGAACTTGACATTCCCATTACTCTGTGTCCAGGTGAAAGCACAGATGTGACTAAGAAGGTCTGGGCTCTGTTCTTGGCTACAGCACTGAAAGAGACATTTGCTGTTGGCACTCCACATTTCAGTCTTCCCATCTGTAAAATTTGGATAATAAATTATACTTTTCCCAATAGCCATGGGGCCTAGTTCACTACCACCTGAGTGGATGCCATGGTCTGCTGGAATATCCAGTAAAACCTATCAAAAATTAGTATTAGTTGTCCATAGCAGTTAGACTATCAACAACAAAAATGGCTAATTCCCTCATCTGTATTGTTTAAAACCTTCTAGTGAGCCAAGAATAGTTAAAAATCCATCCTGCAAGCTGCTTTTTATGGTTGCATCTTGTGTCCAAACTTTTGTGCAAGTCAGCTGGCTACAGATGCTATGTTACTTAGAAAGATAACTGTCCTGAGTAAAGGCAATGCAATGTTTTCTTGCTCAAGACATCACTAAAATTAATATTTTCTAAGTTATGTGACTCCCTAATTTGCAACAGAAGAGAGGTTATAGTCCTCCTTGACAGTAGCTTTACAGGCATTGATCATCGGCTTTGAATCAGGCTTCAGGGTGCTTGCATATAGAACTCAGTCCTGTATTCTTTGGAATACATGAATTTGGACTAAAAACATACAAGAGCATATATATTTAATGTAATGAAAAATGGACAATTAGGTGTGTCATTTCAAAATTTCCCCTGAATTAGAGAAAGTGGAGACCCTGAAAAAAGATCTGTAATAAGAGAAAAAGAAAGCTATAACTGCCATTCAAGTTTTTATCTTGGAAATGTTTTGGGCTTGAGATTTTGTTTTGTCCTTTTCTTAATAAAAATCACTGCAGGTCAGCTTCTAATCCTATTCAAAAAAATGGAAACTATTGGATGGGCTGTGAGAATTTGAAGATTTTGCCCTCTAGCCTTATTTTGCCTCATATTCCAGGTTCTCAAGAGAGTTGAAAACATGGCAGACAGCTTAGTTTATCTGAATAGCTGAAAAGGGAGCACAGTTTCTACATGCTGCTGTGCAACCCCAGCCAACAACTAAGCACTACACAGCCTTTCATTCAGTTCCCCCCACCCCAAGATGGACAAGGCTAAGAATCAGAAGCGTAAAAGTAAGAAAACATGGGGTTGAACTACAAACAGATTAATAATTGAAATATAAACCATAATAAGATAAAAAATAAAATTAAACAAAAGGCAGGAGGGAGACAAAAGAGGAAAGGAGAGAGGAGGGAGGAGGGCAATGGAGAGATGGAACATGAACCAGCCCTTTTTCTCAAGCTTGAAGCAGATACATAAAATAATGAAAGATTCACAGCAGAATGTAAGACCACTTAGCACATTGTAAAGAAAAATAGTTTTTCAAAGAAAAATATCATAACAGATGGCAAACTGTGTGTGCTACAGTTTGTTCAAAGGTAATAAAAAAGTGAGTAGGATGAAATAGACAGTATAAAGCAAGAAAAGAAATAACTTCTATTAGCAGAAAAGGATAATTAGGATGCTTAAGGATCAGAAAAATGAAAAATTATTAGAAATATCAACTTTACTGAAAAGAAATACAATTGGAATGGAATCCTTTACAACAATTATAAAGGAACTAGCCTCTCATCAAGGAAACTGGAATATACTGTAAGTACTTTATATACATCCATATTATTCAATTTTTTTGCATATGAAATACAGGATACATAGGAAGATATGTTTAAAATACATTACAGCAATTTAGATGGCAAAGATATTTTTCCAAGGCACATGAAGCAATGCAAATTGAAGGTCTATTTAAAACTGCTGGCCATTATTACTTCAATAAATAATAAATCAACAATTTGCCAACAGCTTCAGCATGCATAAAGCTAATGCACAATTCATGGACCAGCTGATGCATGACTCTCTGTGCTTGAATTTTGAGAGATATATTTACATGCCAAAGAATATACTCTGCAGCTGAAAAGAAGGAAATGCAGAAGTTATGTAAAACTTAAGAAGGATTCAGGAAAGCGTTGAACCAGAGAGAGGTTAGAACACTTAGAAAAAAATAAGTTCAAAGGACCATATCTCACTTTTCAGCCTTTTACCAAAAGGGCTGAGAAACACTGTCCTTGTGAATAGGTGGCTGCACATTTTTGCACCCAGAATTTGTGACAATTTTCCCCTCTGCATCATGACAATGGTCACTGACAGCATCAGCTCAATGCCTTGGCTACATTAATTTGGTAGGGCTGTGACTGTGACATTTGTGTCCCTCTACAGGGACCAAGGCCAGGCGGATCACAACGCCCCAGCCCTGCTCTAGTCCCATCTCTGCTGCACTTTTGAAGAGAGGGCACTGTATAAAGATAGAGGCAGGAAACTTCATCACCTCTGTAATGACTCAAGACATTGATTTAGAAAGAGTACAGCTGGCAGAATACAGGTAGGCCCCTTTCCCACCGATAGTCTGCTAAAACTCTATTTTAAAGAGTGATTTATAATCTTTTTTTTTATTTAAATTACAATATGAACTTCATGAGACAATGAAAAAAGAAATCTTTCGCTTTTGCCTATTTAGTTGCCACTTTATATGTTGGCAGTTTTTTGGTTTTTTTTCCCCCTAGTATTATGACTGAGGGAGTAATTTTCAAAGAACTAATATGTAAAAGAGGAAAGGGACATGCAAAATAAATTAGAAATATTTATTGTATTTTTAGATGGTACAATGAAAGAATCTACACTTATAAAGGACATAAAAGAGATATATTGAGAGCTCCCTCCTAAGAAATATTTTTATTGCTAGCAATTTTTGCATAGATGGGACTGGATTGGCAAAAGCAGGTTTTAATCTGAATCTCTTTACACATTTTTAACAGTGTGTCGTAATATAATCATTAAGAAAAGGAAAAGTTTTTGTTCTTGCTTGAAACTCATGGGCCTTTGCTTCCCCCAAGCCTGTATTTAAAAACCTAGCATATTAGTTATGAATAGAATCATAGAATCATTTAGGTAGGAAAAGACCCTTAAGTACATTGAGTCCAATTGTTAACCCTGTACTTCTAAGTCTACCTCTAAACCATGCTGCTTAAATACCTCTGGGGATGGTTTCTTCATCACTTCCTGCGCAGTCTGCACTAATGCCTGACAACATTTTTCACTAAAAAATTTTTCCTACTCTCCAATCTAAACCTCCCATTGTGCAATGCGTGGCCATTTCTACTGGTCCTGCCACTTGTTACCTGGGAGAAGAGACTGACCCCCATCTGGCTACAGCCTCCTTTCAGGCAGTTGTAGAGATTGATAATGTCCTCTCCAAGCCTCCTTTTCTAGAGGTGAAACAACCCCAGGTCCTTCAGCCCCTCCTCATAAGACTTGTGCTCCAGCCCTTCACCAGCTCCATTGTCTTCTCAGGACATGCTCCAGAATCTTGAACCTTTCTTACAGTGGAGGGCTCAAAACTGAACACAGGTTTTGAATTGCAGCCTCACCAGTGCCGAGCACAAGGATAAAATCACTATCCTTGTCCCGATGGCCACACTATTATTGATACAAACTGGGATGCAATTGGCCTTCTTGGCCATCTGGGCACACCCTGGATCATGTTCAGACAGTTTTGAACAAATGCCCAAAAGTCCTTTTCCAATGGTCTGATTTCTAGCCACTCTGCCTTCAGCCTGTAGCACTGCATGGGATTGTTGTGACCAAAGGACAGGATCTGCCACTTGGCCTTGTTGAATCTCATTCAGTTGGCCTCAGCCATTGATCCATCCTGCCCAGATCCCTCTGTAGAGCCTTCCTACACTCCAGCAGATCAACACTCACATCCAATTTGGTGTTGTCTGCAAACTTACTATGGGTGCACTTGATCCAGTCATCCAGATGTTTGCCAAAGATATTAAAAAGGGCTGGCCCCAATACTGAGCCCTGGAGAACACCACTGCTGCTGAGCTGCCAGGTGAATGTCTCACTGTTCACCACCGATCTCTGGGCTTGGCCATCCAGCCAATTTTTATCCCAGCAAACAGTGCATCTGTCCAACCCCTGAACAGCCAGTTTCTCCAGGAGAATGCTGTGGGAAAGAGTGTCAAAGGCATTACTGAAGTCAAAGTAGACATCCACCACCCTTCCCTCTTTCACTAAGCAGATTACCTTGTTATAGAAAGACATCACATTGGTCAAGCAGGACCTCTCTTTCAGGCCCATGCTGGCTGGGTCTGATCCTCTTGTTGTCCTGTATGGGCTGCATGACAGTACTCAAGATGATCTGCTCTGTGACTTTCCCTGGCACTGAGGTCAGACTGACAGGCCGGTAGTTCCCTGGATCCTCCTTCTGACCCTTCTTGCAGAAGGGTGCCACATTGGCTAGCCTTCCATCATCTGGGACCTCCCTGGCTAGCCAGGACTGCTGGTAAATGATCAGTGAGCACTTCCATCAGTTCCCTCAGTATGCATGGGTGGATCCCATCCAGTCCCATAGGCCTGTGTGTGTCCAAGAGGTGTAGCAGGTCCCAGACCACTTTCCCTTGGATTATGGCAGCTTCATTTCCTCCCTTCCTTGCCTTCGATCTCAGGATATTGAATAGTCTGAGAATTGGTCTTATTATTACAGACTGAGGTAAAGAAGGCATTAAGTACCTCAGCCTATTTCTCAGCCACGGTCACTACATTTCCCCTTGCATCCAGTAGAAGATGTAGATTCTCTTTATCACTCATTTTGTTCCTGATGAATTTACAAAAATTTATGGTGCCTTTTACTGTAGTATGAGGATTAGAGTTCTAGTTGGGCTTTGACCATTCTAACTTTCTACCTGCATAACCCCATGACAATCTTATAGCCCTCTTGATTTGCCTGCCCCTTCCTCACTTCTTTCCTCTTTTTACCCCAAGTTTCAGCCAAAGCTCTCTTTTCAGCCAAGCTGGTCTTCTTCCTCTACAGTTCATCTTTCAGCACATGGGGACAACCTGCTCCCATACATTTAAGGTATGTTCTGTAGCTTTTTGATGCATATCTAGTGTTCCAAGACTCTCTGCCCTTCAGGACTGTCTCCCGAGGGACTCTCAACCAGCCTTCTAAAAAGGCCAAAGTCTGCCTTCTGGAAATCCAGTGTGGCAGTTCTGCTGAACCCTCTCCTCACTTCTCCAAGAACCAAAAACTCTATCATTTAGTGATTGGATATGTTTAATTTATTTCTTTTCAGGGTAAGGAAAAAAAAGGCACATGCTGTTTGACACATTAGAAAGCAGGGAAAACAAGAAATTCTAAAGACTAAAATGGTAATATCCTCAGTGATGTACTGGATAAGTGCACACAGAGCAGAGGAAAAGGACAGCAGTCCTTGAGGTACATGATTTAACCTGGTCAGCTCTAAATGTTACTCACTGATCCTCTGTATAGACATGATTGACGAAAGTGACTGTTTTTCAACAAGGTCAGTGAAAAAGTAATAGATGCAAGCTTGGGCTAACAAGTGGTTACTTGGGAATCAGTTGGTTTAGATGCAAGTTACTGCTCCTGTTCAGGAACAGATGTAGTCAGGGTCATCCTAAAGAGGTAATTGTCTGCTTTCATTGTCTACTGTTCCACTCTTTCCTCTATCAAAACACCTTTAGCTTAAGAAGTCTTCTATTATAAACTATTTGTGGGTAGAAAGTGGTCTTGATTTTGATGAGCTGCTGTTGTGTATCATTGAAGAAGTGTTCTGATAATTCTCAGCTCTGAATATTTTCAGTATCAAGAAAATAGCTGGAGTTTGAAAAGACTTTTGTCACCAAATATGCATAACCTATACAGTCAGAGCCAGTTTCTCGACAAGTGATGGCAATGAAAGCTCTGGTTTTCATCACAATTACCTGTGTCTTAGTTATAGTGTTATTCACAGAGGTAATGACTTAAACAATTTCTCATAGATACCACTAAAACTCACATTACTATGCAGAAAGCATAATTTGATTGACACTGCCAAAACTTGTGTTTTACAGACGCAGTTAATCTGTTTTGTGCTGCACCTACATCAAACAACATCTTTAATGGTTCATAAATTATAAATGCTGAAAAAAGAAACATGAATGCAGAGCAGGAAATGCAGTTAAAAAGAGCCCTACATTGGTAAACAGCACTAGATAACAAGATGCTAACTACGTTTCCAGACAGAATGTTTCAGAGATCCAACAAAGGCATAGCACTGGTATCCATTTATATATTTTAAAGATTAGTTTCTTCTGCATTGAATATTCTTTTTTTTTCCTAAATTATCACTGTTTCAAAGCAATAGCAAAAGCCTTCTAACATTTTTTTTTTAAATAACAGCAGTAACCATCAATTTGTCTCATGAGAGCAAGGAGATGAATTAATGTAGAGAGGTTTTTCAGGGCAAAACCCAAGAATTTACAGGCATAAGTCATATTGATTATTATAGCCTTAGTAGGTTAATAGGACTGTAATTTTGGTTTGCTTTTTGTGCTGTTATCAATGGAAAGTAGTATAAAAGTTGTACTGCTCAGCAAATAAACAAGAACAATTTCAGAATGATAATACGAAAAGCAAGAGCTAAGGTTTATTGAGAGTTTGGGTTAAGATTTTTGGAGATGGGTGGATTACAAATTTAGCTCTTCTAAACTGAGTCATTAAAAATGATGCACTATTCCTTACCACCCTACAACTTTGTTCTCATAGCCATGCTACAATTGTCAGCAGCATTTTTTTTTTTTACTTATTTTTTTTTTTAACCACTACAATATTTCTTGAGGATTTGATGTTCTAATGTATGCCAGGATAAATATCTGGGTTCTTGGATGGTTGAACAGAGATAGCAGAACAGTTTATATAATCTTCATATAAATCCAGGAGTTTGTTCAGTGTGTGCCAGGGAAGTCACTCCCACTTTATGGCACTTCGATGTCATACCAGGGATCATACCAGAATTGCTCAGTTACCGCACAAGGGAAAGAAAAACAAGTTTGGGGTTTTTTTTGCATCCATGATCTACATATTCTGCAGGATGGCAGGAAAATGGTGTAGTCTAAGCAGTGCATTTACTTTCATCATAATTTTTATTTGGGGTCAGGCTATCCCAGTTTATGTTGAAATGCTATTAGAAAGAAGGAAAAGCTTCAACCTCTAAAAAAAAAAAGCTGCACAAGTAGCTGGCTGCTTTGGACTCATCTCTGTAACAGTCAGAGAGATTCTGAGTTATTAATGAAAACCAAGATTCCTATGTATGCAGCAGTATTTTAAATTGTCTGTTGCACTAGAAATATTACACATAGTAATGATTATTCTAAGACTTAAAAAATAAAAGTTTCTAAAGACAGATTTAATTTTGCTGAAATGAACAACTTAGCAAAGACAAATAATTATGTATCAGGTTTTTCATGTCAATCCTAGCAGGTCACTTCTTAGTTTAAGGGATCACCTCCAGAAAATTTCAATTTAACAAGTCAATTTTTCAGTGTTCAATTAGGACCCCTCCTTCCCTTACTTTCAGCAATTATTTCATTGATTATGTAAGACAGTTCTTGCCTTTGAAGCAACAGGTACTTGGATTATTTTGAAGCACAAATAGGTCTATATAATACCACAAGAATAATTTTCCTAATGCTATGCTCTGTGATGCAAGATCTCACATCCTGAGGAATCCTGTAATTTATGCAAATCTGCCAGTCTGCAAAACCTGTGAAAGAAATAAGTCAAGGGTTAATTTTATTCAGTTACCTGGAGTTTACTAAACACGAATTTTTTAGTTATTTTGATAAAGCTCTATGTGACAGTAGACCTTGCAATATGTCCACAATACCCTTCAGGAAGGTATTGTTGAAGCAGAAAACATTCATTATTTCTTCTCTAGTCCATGGGGTTCAAATAGTACAATAATCAGCAGAAGAAAAAGTCAGGGCTTTTCCTCCTTAAAAACAAAATCACTAATATGGCTATGTGTCTTCTTTCCTATTAATATTATCCTTTGTTAATGTACAATATTTTCAGCAAATACAGTATACTCTCTCAATTTCTTTGCAAGGAAGAAGCAAAACAAATCCCAAAACCACATTTTTGCCATTAAGTTAATAATTTTTTTCTGTGTTTCTACCTGATTTATTTTTATTTAATTTCATTTTATCAGGTAATTTTTCGAAAGATTAAAACTACATTCAAATTAAAAAGCATAATTTTACATAGAGGTAAGAGCAGTCAGTTTATTCTACAGTTAACTAGCAATAAGGTAAAAAATGCAGTGCAGTATTATTACTATACTAGGGGCATGGCTTTAAAAACCATTAAGTTCTATCTAGATTTAATGAAGTGAGAAAAAGTGTTTCTGGTATTGGTCTAGCACTCACAAAGAGACAAAAGAGAAAGGTTTCTTAGCTGCCAAGGCAATAGCCAACTACATAATAAACATGTACTTACTGAATACACACTCCATTTAGAAGAATACTAAATCCTGGACACATTCAAAAATGCATCTATAATACCAAGGATATGTGGTTTCTCACCTAAATTTTACACGTAATTTTTAGATTAAAGGGCATTCTGTTTACAGATTTACCATGGGGTAGAAATAAAAGGACACAGCTATTACCAGTTAATCTTTGCAATACACGGAATACTACAGTGAAATGACAGACAGATGGTCAGATTCATAGGCAAAGCAACATATTACAAATACACATATATATATATATATATATTTCTTATGTAAACACCAAGATGTACAATAAATCTAGAAAATGAAGTTTGGCAACGAAAACTGCTGACAGTGTACATACCCATATGCGCATGTATTTTTATATCTACAAAAATGCAGTTGCTTTTTTCAAAGTTGGTATGGCCTTACAATACCAGCTAAACTAAACTCTACCCCATAAAATAAGTATGTGGCAATTATGAACAAACACAATATCTTCACCATTGATTCTAGGAATGTCTTAAGCATGAGTCCTACAAAACATAACACAGGTGTTTTACAGGACACTTCAAACTGATCCCCATCAATATAAAATCTAAATCTGTCTGTGCAAAGGTATAATTTGACCTTCACTATGTCCCTGCTATGTGTCCATATGGTATTTGTGCTTTGCACTCCCCCTCTCAGCTTATGAATCAGTGCATTAAAAATATGAAAATATGGTGTGAAGAAAACTTAAGACATATTCTTTGGTTAGAGAGAAAATCACATTCCTATCTGATCTTTACATTACACATCATAAACAGCACTGGAGCCAACAGGACATATCGAAAAGAAATCCACTGCTAACCAGTCAGTCTGTATGCCTGGTGAGCTTCTCCAGGTCTTACCATATTTTTGATTCTGTTCAGCCTAGCACAGCATCCCTCCTCACCTAGGACAAATATTCTCAGTTGACAGTTCACACACCAGACTATGGAAAATCATTCACCACAAAGTATGCATACTACAGCTTTTTTCCCCAAGCCAGTCTGCAAGTATCAATGACCACAAACAGTCTGCAACTATCAATGACCAAAACAATACCAAACATTGGCATGTTAAGGTAGGTAAAAGTTTCCTTACTAGCAGCAAACTGTAGCATTGAGCATGTTTCAGACGTGAAGAACTCCCATCTTGCAGATTTCCAAGACTTGGAGGGATGTATCCACAGCTGAACTTATCTAATATTGGAAAGCTGGAAAAGAGTTTGGGCTAGATGACTTCCAGAGAATCCTTTTATGATTGTCTGAAAACTGTGTGATGACCATATTTTTGATCTATTTAAACAGACTGAAAACACAGGAATAAGTTTGGCAGGTTATACACTTCTTGCAGTAGACTTTATTCTTCTGCTGATTCAAAGGGACATCGTTAATCAATTTACAGCCCCTGCTATGTTGACATTAGCGATGAATCCACAGTACAGTAAGAACAATGACAAGACTGCCACTCTGCACTCCTAAGAGGAGATCTAACTTGAAATGGGGGAAATAAGAGATTAAGGCCCATATCAATTACAGACCTTCTACCTAATGTATACATACCTTAGGTCATGCCTCCAGACATTCCACCTGAAGATATCTTGTGATTGGCTTCTCCCATTGTCAGGTATCCTAGATGTAGTCCTTCTCTGTGGTGAATGACAACAGAACTGATTTCACATGGATGGTGCACTTTCAAACATGTTTAGTAGATCCACTTATCTCTACATCCTATAGTCCATTTAAATTTGGCCAGCTTGGATAGCAGTCAAAATAGCAACTTGCCCAACCCTCTTGTACCAGCCAACCTCTTCTGCCATTAAATTGGCACATAAATATCTGAGGAAATGCTGATCTCTGAACAATCACTATATATGCAGTAAATGCTTAAAATATAATCACCAACTGGAGATGGAAGAGGAGAAAGCCTATTTGCGCAGCCAAAATGCTGAAATTTTTTATACATCATACCTTCTGTAATCTGTTAGTCAAGTTGCAGGAGACAAAATATTTTTTAGAACCATTATAAATGTCTGACTGTGAACAGCTGGGCATTTAGGCCAGTTCTGATATTAGTGTTTACTCTCCTGAAAGAATTGTTACCTTCCCAGAGGAAGTCTATCAAGACTTTAATGGTAAGCAAATTGATTTTGTTTGTGCTAGGTATTGGAACAGTGCTGAAATATTAAATCAGAACAATAAACTATGTTAGGCATATATTTTCAATTGCTCCTGGATTTTACAGTTCAATATCTTAAAATAGGTGTGTTTTGATACCTTCAACCTACATAAACACAGCTTTACTTCTCTTTTCTGTCATAAGAATATGTAGGAAAAACTACTATATTTCCATTTTTGTCATTACTTACTGGCACATCATTAAGTTTGTTATCTTAAGCCACAAAAATACAGCTAAAAAATTCATTAGACCTCATCAGACCATTAGAAAAGGATGAGTTTTTTCCCCATTGAACTCTTTTTAAATTATTTGTGACTTGTAGTATTTTCTCTCTCGTGTGAAAAACAGTTTAACTTTCTTTTCAAAATGCATTCTTTTCTGTTTTATCAGCATTCTTGCATTTGCTTCTGATGCTGTATTGCCTGTCAAAGGTGTAGCATTAAAAATTTACCTCTTAATATAGCATTACAATTCAGGTGAACATTAAAGATTAAAGATAAAAATAGTCAATTACTTGTCAATGTTTGTGAGTAAGTAATTTGCCCCGGTGCCATCAGCAATCACACCTGTTACCTAACTATTTTATTTTTCAGCTGACAAATTATCCAATGTTTGCACATGAAGTAATGCTGCAGAAACGACATTGATTTTCATTCCACAACATTTTGACTAGAAATAAGGACATATACTGCATTTGCTTTTCTTTGCTCTCCCATCTAGCCCCCTTGGGGTTTCTTAGGTAAAGGGGATTTTGAAATAGAACATTTGTCCTAGCCAGCTGGAGCCAAGAAAGTGTCGTAAACCAGGCACATTAAATGACATAATGCTCCATCCTATGTGATCTCTCCAGCGTATAATACAGACTTGTTTTCCACTATGCCACAGTCTGCACATTTTTCTACACACACAGTCTTCCTACTACTTCAAACAGTATCAGGAGACAGGTAAAACAGATTGCAAGAGACATCTGATACAAAACTCGATGTAGCTGAGCAAGCCTCCAGTACTACTCTAGGTTTTCTGCAAAATGTAAGAGCAAAGACTTAAATCTTCAGTAGATAAATCTTTAACAGGTTAAATTCTCATGAGTTTAATTTAAATTATTTTTAAAATCTCAAAGTTGAAAAAATAAGATTTTTCCTTAATGAGATATTTCTCTCATTCATTACCTCATGAAAGGTATATTGAACAAAACATAGATCAGATCACTCATCACAAGTAAACCGAGATCCACAGAACTAAGAGGATTGGCAATGGAATACTGTTTTTATAAAGAAGAATATTTGATAGAGCATAGCTATAAGTACACATCTCTGTGAACTGAAATCTTAATAAAATATGTTATTTGGTTCACAAAAACATTAACAGTTGTTTTTTAAAACCAGCTAGAAATTAAGCTCCAAGTGGCTACCTGCCTCCCCCTGTCCCTCCAATGAGAAAGGGACGAAAAGGCAGAGATTATGGGTTGAGATAATGATTTATTAGAAAAACAGTAATGAGATAAGAAAAAAAACCACTCCAACAATACTAATAACAAGTGTTTAAAAGAGGGTGATTTCATGGAAAAAATGCTCATGCAATTCCAACTGATACAATGCTACTGTAGCCAGCAACACGTGAGTTCCCAAGACAAAGGACAAAATGGTGGCTGTTACCACGGCCAGTGTTTTATTCCCTCAAGACAATGAAGAACAATGTCAGAAAAATGTCTGTAATCACGCTTCTCCCCCAAGCCTGAAACAAGGAAAAACTGTGATGGACAATCCTTCCAAGTTGAATCATCTTCATGACATCACCCCACCACTCTGTACTCCACTTTGCTCCCCAGATAAAAAAAAGAACAAAAATGGTGGTGGTTCCACATCATGTTCCCTTTTTCTTCCACCAGAAGCCATGTCCCCAGAGATGGTGTGCATGATGTAGAATAAATAACCTAGACATGACCACATGGATCCAGGCTCCACACCCCCCCTCATAGCAACTGTGACAAAATTAACTCTGTCGTAGCCACAACTAGGACTAGAACACAGCTTGGCTGCACTTGGATAATATAGTATTTCATCTGAGTTACATTCTTTAATCATAGAACTAATGACAATAATTGCTCTTTTTAAGTTAGTGAGACACCTTGCACAGAAATCCACCACAGACACTGCAGAAACTGAAGCAAATACAACAGAAACCAAATTAATTGCATTTTCTCTACAATGCAAGTAACTCTGTCTGAAAAGGCACTAATATTCCTGCTGCTATTATTTCTTGAAATCTGGATCTCTTTGTCTGCCGTTGTCAACAATGCTATTGCAGACTGAAAGGATAAACTTTGGAGTGCTACTGAGAGAAACTTACCTAGGTATAACATTAAAATTTGCTGCTTTCCTAGACATCTCCTCAAATATTCTGACAGATCAATTATTATGATTAAAATTTTGACCCTGCATAGCACTCTGGCACTTTACTCAAAACTCCATTTTGCTAGAAGTGTCAGGAGACCACAGAGGCCTGCCCCTATTTGCTTACCATGTAAATATAAAATAATACTGATTCAAATAGTTGAGAGACTGTCATATCACTAAGACAATATTAGCCAACATGACAGCAAACAGAATAACATTCATAGACTAATTATTATTCAGTGTTAACTTAGCATTTTGGATTGGTGCTAAGGGCTTCCTGCCATTTCTTTTCCTTCAAATGGAGCTCTTGCTATTACTGCAATTCAGCAGCATTTATGAAGTGCATTTTGCCCTTAAACCCAATTTGAACATTAGCATTTTGCAACATTACCCTCTTATATGTTCCAGTATGAAGTGAAGCCAAAGTAGGTTCAAGGGATGAGGGAATCCAGCTCATAAAATGTTAATTATTGCTCCTATAAAAATGTTAATTAACTCAACTTTAAAATGCCAACAGAAATATGAGCATCATGTTCATTGTGAACTTGGAAGTACTAGTGGTCTGATATGTCCTGCAGAGGAATAACAGCATTTACCAAACAGAAAGTAGATCAGGATTATATAAGTTATAAAAATGAAGAATACATTTTCTGACTTAATACCATGTACGTAAAAGAAGTAAGTCTCAGAATACTGAGAAAGGAGGCTTCGTCTCACTTCCCCTAAAAAAGTTTCTGAGCAGCCAGTGCAGCAACTGCACATGCCAGAGAAACATTTTTCCTGCCTGAAGCTAATAATTTCAGAGCAGATCCCTCAGCAACCATTGAAGAACCAACCAGGCATACAGCCTCCTGTTGGTTTCCTGTTGCTCAGTTACCCATCTTCTTCTTGAGTTTAACTTTTTCTGTTGATATTTATCATGATTTGAACAGTGGCATGACCCACAGGATGCCCAGGCACTCCAGTGATTAATCAATGCAACGCCTTTAGTCCATGAGCAGTGTGAGAGTTTGTGACAGATGCACTTGACCCCTTGCTGTATTTTTGTTCAGGCTGACTAAGGAGCAGGAAACCTCACACCCTGTGGTGAACCTGTGAGCTGGAAAGCTCCTGTCTCATGTACAAGGGAATCAAGGTGCCTTGGAAAAATATTTTGTAACCTGGCTTTGAAGCCCTAAAAATGAAAGATAACCAAAGTACAAAACTAGAGTGTAGAGCTAAAATAAAGACACCTAATGTGTCTATATTAGTAACTTGCAGCCAACTACTTCACTCTATAAATATTCCCATCAGGATGAGCACAGTTTTGAGCTCTCCCTGAAATGTAGCATACCAATTACTCTCCCCTTGAGTAGGGACGACTCCCAGTATTTGAGTTCCCTTACCTGAAACGAAGAGATCTTCCTTGTCCAAGATGGAAAAATACCTTTACTCATAACAGATCTTTGTAAGTAACTGATAACACTGAATTAATACTAATGAAACATTACTAATCCATGCATCTACTCAATAATAATTAGTATAAACTTTGTACAGATATATAAACCATTGTCCAAATCTGTGACTGAGATTGGACCTAGCTGAACCTAGGCTGTTTAAGGAGTTCAGAAAGCAATGGGATCCATTTTGAGCCTCATCACTCAAAGGAAGGGTTTTCCTTATCCTTTACATCTCTTGTCTCTGTGTGAAACTCGATTCTAATTCAATGTGCCTTTGTGTGTTTCTTCCATGCAGTAATTAATAAGGTGGACCTCACTGTGAAACTTAATTGAACCTTGGTAAACAGTGATAAACTTTCTCAAATTCCATTGAATGTATTGAACTCTGTCAGATGTATTGAACTCTGTCAAATTATTATTTTACCTCAATAAAACATATTGCTTCGCTCTTTTGGGTGATGAGCCTTTCATTCATCTGCAACAAATTGGGATTGTCAAAAGTATGGCAAGTAATATCACAGATTATTTATGGAGTCATGAAATAAACCTGAATCCCAAATTTTCAGAAAAATGTACTTGTGATAACTGGCATGATTGGGAAGCTGTGGAAGAACAGCCAAAAGTGGACAGTCGGCATAGAAAGGATGGAAAAGGGAAAGGAATTATTTTCAAAATGCTAGGTACCTGCTAAGAAGCTGCTTATCAGGATAGGAAGAATAATAATACAAAGGAACAAGACCTAAAAAAGGAAATAGAAGATAAAAAGGCAGCTGAGTTACTACTGTATTTGAAAATTGAACAGCTGCTGAAATAGTTACAGGAAGAAATGTAGAAAGAATAAAAGTTAGAAGAAAAAGTCAAGATTATGTTTATGGAGGCTCGTTATCAACCTGAGACTGTGCAGATTAGGAGATTAATAGTATCCCCTGAACTGTGGGATCGAAGCATATAATGTGACATCCATGGCAGCAACAAAGGGGAAGATCATTCTTTGTTTTCCAAAGCCAGAACCATCATTAAAACAGAACAGTCTGACAGACCTCAGGGTGGTACTCTGCAATACACTGTGTGAATCACTCCAGGATCTGTTACTGTCAGCAAATTTACTAGAAAAAATATGGCAAAAAGGTGAAATTGAAACATAGTATTTGTGGCAAGGCTGCTAAAAACCACCTACTGAATAATGCTGAGTAGATGTGAAGCAAACAAGATTTGGGGTCCAGGATGTCTCTTAAACATGGGACCCAAATCTGCATATGGGGTGCCATTCTATCAACCAGCAGGGTAACCTACTGAGCTGGGAAAATAGATGCTATGGAGCAAGGTGAATCTATAAGGTGTCTTAATGAGTTCTCTTACAGCCATCACAACGTTTGCCTGCATGCAAGAGATACATAAACAAGAATCCAACGATATTCCATTATCTGCTACAACTGATTATGTGATGCTAAAAGTACTACTTAGAGGAGTCCTAGCAGTTCTTAAACCTACTTATTTGCAAAACGACATGAAATTAAAAGAGACCAGAACACGATGCAAAATTAGGTGTTAATGATCCCCACATTCATGCCCTATCTGGGCAGAACTAATGCATGGCATTGCAAACCATGCTTATGAAATAGGGCGAGACAATCCATCAATTGAAAAACAGACCCAAGCCCCTGAGCAGGTGGTCAATGAATCGGTGGTTGTGACCTCCCACTGCAGGAATTACTTGTGCCTAAGTTATTGCTCAGTTCTGCTGACTCCTGGTGGCTATCATCCAGACAGACCATTAATCTCGGTATTTTCTTCCCTCTTCCTTAAAACAAAAGATTAACTACGCATACAACATTCACAATGCAATTTCTTAGTTATAACTACCTAGCCACAGCTAGTGATTAACAACTAAAACATAATTGTAAAGTTTTCCTCAAATCTTGAGGGGCTTAGATCTTGTGGGGCTAGATGTGGCATCCAGCCCCTGCACTACCTGATTCAAAGATTGCTAATGTACCACGATACCTGATTTTTGCTGCAACAAAAATAAGGATTTCTGAGGTAATAGTGGTCTTGGAAAAAATGCACATCATTTCCAGAACTCACACCCTGCACAATTCACTGGTTTGGCCAGTCTAAAAACCAGATAAGAGGTCAAATTTAACAATTGATTATCACTGCTTAAATGCCAAGAGAGTCCTACTAATGACTTCAGTGCCCAATATTGCAATTTCAGCAGCCACATTACGAACAGCCCCACACTCACGGATGGCAGTGCTAGATGTGAAAGATATGTTCTTTATGGTCTGCTTACAAGAAGAAGCTAAAGAAGAATTTACTTTTACTTTGGACGAAATGCACCTTTAACAGATTCCAAGGATATGCACATTCACCTACAATTGCCCATTCTGCACTTGCTGAACTTCTACAGTCTCGCTCCCTCAAGACATGAAATTGCATCAACATATAGATGATATTCTAGTCAGAGGATCTTTCCCTGGAAATGTGAGGAAAGCAGCAGAATCAGCACGGCAAGAACTGCAGAAAGTAGAAGTTGCGATCCCATCTGATAAATATCAGGTAGCAAGTAGAAAGTAAATTATTTAAGTACTTGGGGAATAGTGGGCACTGCTGTGTTTCCTCTAGATATCTGAAGAAAAATGGAACTGCTGCAAATACCTCAATCTAAGAAAGAGTTACAACAGTTGATGGTAATTTTAGAACATTTGAGAAGGCATGTACCTGGATTTTTTTATCATTGTTCATCCATCATATTAAGTTTTAAATAAGGGCAAACCCTGGAAGTGGAAATTAGAATATAAGGAGGCAACAAAAACTCTGACTGTAGAATTAAAAACATGTTAGTCATTTGGATCAGTACACCCTCATAATCTTACAAGAACCAATAGGGTTTTACTGAATATGGTACTTATTTTAAACTGGTCCTGACAGACCAAAGAGACAATTATTATTCAGTTTAACTGTGCTTAAATAGATGGACTTGGATAATCTGAATAGGAAAAGGGGTTTTTGTCTTTAGTCAAAGTAGTGAGACAAGTTGAGAAAATACACCAAAGACAGCCTGTACAAAGCAGAGAACCATTTAACTTGATAGAAGCAGTCCTAGAGGGGACTACTCTTTCAGAAGGAGTTTCACCAAAACTCACAGGCAGAAAATAGTGGGTTTATTTGACAGGAATTGGCGAGGAATGAAAATAATCTAGGGACAAAATAAAGTTTCCAAATGAAAGATACTTTAAAATGCAGATCCATTACCATTATACAAACTTTGAAATCTCACTAATTTCCAATTCGATGAGGGAAACCTCATCTTACCAACTTCAATGAGAAATTGGTAACACCAACAGAAGACATTTGATTCTCTGGGAGCTCTGCAAAAGGGTCAAACAAGGCTGCTGCATTGAACATTGCCACTGGCAATGGCAGAAAGAAAATAAAGGCAGCATAAAAGTAGGAGAAAAAAGAGAAGTTATTTTAGCAAAAAAAAAAGGAGTAAAAATCCTATAAATACTTTCCCATACTGTGTGGGCTGTTTAAACAGAGTGGCTCTGTCAATGCAAACCTCTGAACTGGGAAGTAAGCACATCTCCAGTTTGGAGAACTCAAGATTGACAACCATTAAATACAGCCAGATAAACACCATTCAAGATAAGATAGATGAAAATTCATGCTGAGAGCAACAAACCAGCTGCACAGTGAAACCAAAAAGCAAATGCATTGACTAAAATTAGAAAAATAAAAAGGGTGAATTCTTTAAATTCCAAGTGGCACCTCTTTGGAGCATGGCTACATCAAAAATTAGGTCACACAGGTAAAGAAGCACTTTATTTTCCTGTGTAGAGCAAAGGTTTCCACCTAAATAGAAAAACTAGTGAAGTCATGTCCTCGACGTAGAATAAAATTACAAAGAGATCATCCTGCTAAAGCACCACTCCTACATATCAATCAAGAAAAAACTTTGTGGTCAGCATGGCAAATTGATTACATCAGGCCAGTGTTATTCTTTCACTCTGAGAGATAACAATATATCTTCACAGAAGATGAAGTAGTCTCTGGCTTGTTTTTGGTGACTAAGTGCCGAAAGGTCAAAGGACAAAATTCAGAATGAAGGCTATCATTTTGGTTCAAGAAGAAATTCAATAAGTATTTCATACCTCATATTATCCTCAATCAAATGGGATGGCAAAAAATTCTAATGGCTTATTGAACAAGAGTTTTAAGCCACCGAGGCCCAGTGGGATACTCGATTTTCCAAAGTACTAAATCAATTGAGTAATTGGTATGGGCCCACAGGAAACCCTGTGAGCTGAACATTCTTTGCAAAAGATGGAGCTGGATGCTCCATCTTCTGATCAAAGAAAACATCTGATATCATTACAATCAGGAAAACCTGTCATGGCAAATTTACCACAAATCAGTACAGTAGCTATTAACGGTAACTAAGCCTTGTGGTCCACTTGCCAAGAAAGCTACTGATAGTAGAGGTGCAAAACATAGAATCAATGCATGACAGACTTCTCTTTCTTTCTAACCTGTCCAGCAAAGCCTGAGACCAGTCTATTTTAACCTACTTGCTTCCCCATTAAAACTCATCTGTCTCAATCATCCATCAAGAGATCAGCCAGTTTTGTGGTAGTAGAGATCACAGAATTACAGAATACTCTGAGGTCAGGAGGTGCAGTACAGAATGCAGTAATCAAGCAAACCCACAGCACATGGTAACCTCTGCCTTAACATGTATAGCGAAGCCCAACATATCCAAAATCGACCAGTGGACAGCAAGAATGAAGACATCAATCTGATCACAAAGATCAACCTTCTACTTTGCCTATGTGTTTATAGTCGGTATCCAGCAATCTGGACATGGGTTGGAGACACATTTGCATTATAGATGGAGAAACTGCCCTACAATATGATCATATGCTGCTGAAGGACCTATTAAACTTGTCCTTTTATACAACTGCACACAGGTAACAACACCAAGGTAAACTCAACAAAGGATGGCAATACCCAAGAGGAATGTAGACATTTGGAACTGCCATTCATTATGGCAGTTTGTGTGCCAATTTACTGTCAAGATCATGGTTCAGGTGCCACAGTGGGCACGGCGAAGTTTAACATTTCTCTTATTCCCACAACTCTACTACAATAACAGCCACACCTATTGCCTATCAATGTAGTTCCTACCATATTAATCTCAGAATCAACCAAACCTTCTCCTCATAAATTACTGAAATTAGACCTTATTCAATTAAATACACAGGTCAACAGTGTGTGTTTAGTTCATCATGTTCCCTCAAATGAATGAAACTACCAATATCTCAGCAATTAAACCTATTTGTTCACTATTCTAAGTATGTCCCATACAGTCTGGTTGGAGTGGTTGCATGGATCAACCCTCACCTCTCCAAAAAAATCAAGAAGATATGTGACTGATATCTAAGGAGTAGGATCAGGAGTATTAAACAGCATGAATGCTGAAGTTTTAGCCAACAAATAAGCTCTGCAGCAAGTAATTTACACAAGTTAGAACACCCATAAAAATCCTTGCTATCATATTGGAAACTAACCAATAGCTCTTATCTGATTTTCTCAATGGGAAAGAAGGAAAGGGACCACCAACTAATTGCAAATGCACTGTGTGCTACCAAAGTTAATGTCTGTCTCACTCTCCATTGTTTTCAGGCTCAGTTGTGGGTACATTTTACTGTGGCAGTAGATTTGTAGGAAAAAGTGAAGAGGGCACCTTATCCACTGTAAGAGGTAATCTGGGATAATGCAACTGAGTTTGAAAAGGCAATTCAAATCTTGGTGGTGTCTAGTCAATTTTACCTATGACTCTACTGACAGTAAATCCACAACTTTTAGTATAAATATCCTATGCTTTGGTATATACTACAACCCATATCATTGGGCTGAAATTAAATCATAATGGAACTGCACTCTGTACAATAGAACACAGGGTATGGGCTCAACAAAAGGGAAACAAGTAGCAAACTGTTGATGTTGATATATGTGTTGAGTGAGAACAAGGATTCTTGAAGGCAATGCTGTTAAAGCCTAAGACATTTGTCTTGGCACTGAACAAGTATTTGCCATTTTGAGATATATCTTGACACAACCTCTGAAACTGTACTTGTGTATATTAGAAATGGATGTGTTTGTTATGAGAACCCTCTGTGATTTTATATTTCTTGACAATATCACTGTAGATAGAAGCAATCACTCAAATGTTTTTAGATTTAATTTTACAGAAATTATAGGCTGTGACTTTAACTATTCAGCTCCTGCCACTTCTCATCAATTATTACAAATTAACTCTACATCATATCAAGATTTACTACCTAACTCCATTGGAATGAATCTTACATTGTTAAGAAAGCTATTACAGCATGATGATCTCTACTCAGAGCAGAAACAAAAGAAAATGGACAAAGAATGTGTATTACTGCTCACTAGGAAGCAAAATAAATATGTCACATTCTGAAGACTGCCAAGGATGGAAAAAAAATTTGGTGGGATAACGTATGCAGATGGTCACTAACAGCAACAAGAAATTTGATTCTGGGCCTTCATCCTGTTTTGATTTTGTTAGCTCTAACAATAAGGTGCTTTTTACTTACAATCTTTCCATGCAAAATTTTGGTACTTAATAAAGCAAATACTATGCATTCATCATATGAAATCACCCAATAATGCAAAAAAACCCCATAAAATTCCCAGTAATATTTTACACTACAAGCTGTTTCCTTACCATGGATCCTCAAGTGTGTCAACAGGATATATCAAGTGTTTATAGCATAAAGACAAGAGATGAAAATATCAGGACTCTATTGACGTGAAGTAAGTTGACTCTAGTCGGGGAGGGAGTGTGATACATACACTTCACCCCTCACTACACATTCTAACTCAGTGTTCTTTTGTTCTTTTGTTTCTTCTGTGCAGTAATTAATAAGGTGAACTTTGCCGTCTAACTTTATGACCCATGGTAGACCACTGTTAATATTTGTTAAATTCCATTGATTATATTGAACTCTGTCAAAGTATTCCCTCACTAAAACTTATTGCTGCATCTCTCTTTTGCGTGAGGTGCCTTTCACTCCTCCACAACAGAGTTGTAAGATGCCAACGCAACAGACCATGAGCCAGCAACCAAATGAGATCCTGGAATTTTTAGTTATACTCAGCCCTGGTGGTAGTAGCAGATGAAGAGTGAGACAGATTTCAGGACAAGTGCAGCATCTACCTCACATCCTGGGCATCTGAAATTATTTATGCTTTTTCAATTACTTTAATCAGAGCAAAAACAGACCACTAGAAATCCAAAAGTAACCAAGTGACTCAACAGAGGACTTTTTTCTTCTTTTTTTTCCTTGGTAAAAATAAACGGTAAGAAGAACGGAAGGAATAAAAATAAATAAATAATGAACAAAAGATATTTAAGTAATTCTATGAAGTTTTTAAAAAGGTAAAAAGGATTATTTACCAAAATCAATCCGGTTTGCAGCATATTCCAGTGAAACATATACACTTACACAGTTCAGAGAAAAAAAGCTTCATTCATTATTTTAGGCTAACAAAAGGGCAACACTGGGAAATGTCTCACTCATACCACTTAAAGAGAAAAACATTATGATAATCAGTTTTACTAATACAAAATGCTTTAACTTCCAATAAATGCTCTTGTTTCAAGGAGATTCTAAAACAAAAAGTAATTACAGAAATTCTTCTTATTCATATGAGGCAAAAGATCATCTGTATAAAGTGGCACAAAATGTAATTAATATCTGCCTCTTGCTCTTTGCTTCGTCCTTTTTGTTTCCCATTTCATTCAGATTCATTTTTAAGAAGACACTAACTTGAAAAACTGAAAAGCATTCTCTCACAACATGTAGAAATAAATTTCATTCTCTTCTTGATAGCACCAGGCAGAGATGTTGACACCCTGAATATATCACTGAGTATCAAGAAAAATTGGTAGTAGACAAGTTATACTGAAAATATATTTATTGCTACTTTGTCATGGCTTGTTCATTGAGCACATGGAAGTCGTTCTGTATCACACCTACCTATTTAAAAGCAAAACTGTTTACTGATTTAACTGGTGATAATGTGGCTGTTACTGCCTTGCAGATTTCCTACTGAGTGGGCAGACCACCGCTTAAAATATTAGCCTTCTTAGTATAGGGAATAGAGGTCTAGTAGCTCTCATTTCTTCTTGCCAAAGAAGAATGAACCACCACTTGTGTCAGATCAAAGACGTAGATAGAAAATTTCCCTTTCCATCTGTCAGCCTGATACATTTCATAAGGGTTGAATAATATTTTAAAAAACTCTTATTGGTGTTTGCCTTTTTTTTCAGGTCACACACTTCAGCTTGACCAGTTTCCTTGTGTTTGGTTTTGAATGGAAATATAAGTGTATAGTCAAATTCAAAATGGTTTATCTGTGCACATTAATGACTTAAAACATGTTCTTCCCTAAATGATGAGGCACACTGAAGCTTGAAACCTGAACACCTTTACAGTTTACCTCCTGAATACAACCTCTGAAAATCCCACGTTTAGTTATATACACATTCATTGCTAGAGCCCTGCAAGTGGACGCAGTGCTAAGAAAGCAGTCTAAACAGAAGCACTTTCTTCAAAATCACACTGGACTCAAATACAACAGCATATTACCTGCTCAAGGAAAACTAGGTCTTATACCCAATGAAGAAAGAAAAGAAGAGGTATAACTAGAGAGCAAGACTAGTAGATTATCTATCAAAGTAGAGACACAGACCAGTGCAGAGATATATATAGTCTGATTGACTGTGAAGCAGCAACTTGCACTAGATAGTGAAGGATGGACATGGCAGAAAGGGGCAACAGGAGGGAAAGCAGAAGAAAAGATGTACTAACAGCTAGTCTTTGACAGAATGTATGGACTGGAAGAAAACAGAAAAAAGGAAAAAAGGAGTGGTCGCAATGGAGAGCCAGAATGAATACCAGTTTAAAACTTTGGATGAAAGGATGAATTTCAAAGGTCTCTTTCCCTTATGGGAAAATATCCAACTTAATATTGGCAATTTCTTCCCATTTAAATGATCTATTTTGAGAGAATAATCATTACTAGTTACGTATTACAAAATATAATTGTTGAAACATAAAACTTTCAGCCCATTATAGTTATGTGTGTTTTGTCATGATTTTAAATAGGAAACTGAAACACTAATATGTTGGCTGACTTTGAATTATAATGTCAATTAGACAAAGCAGACAGCTAAACTCCATTTCTATAAATGTGACTACAGAAGAGAATGAATTCTCTCCTGGTATTAAAGATAAAATTTTGAGAACTACCAGGCTGACCCAGCTAGCATTTACTGTACTCTTTATTGCACAAGGGAAAAATACTTGCAGGTTCTTCAAACTGTGAACAAAATTAGCAAATCTGGGACAAATTAGCCAACTAAATCATTAAAACGAATCATCAACTTGACTCCCATCTGCTTGCACTGCATAGATGGAAATAAAAAGAGCAGCTCTTCTATACGTTTTTCTCGGGTTCCAAATAAGTCCAGAGAGTCCCATACTGAGTCAGACAAAAAATAAATGCATGGTTTTTATAAATATTTAGTGGTGTGCATTTAGCATTTTGTGGGCCCTATGAAATGCATTCACAGCAGTACTCGTTCAAGTGTTTTAATTACTGTAATATCTGCTGTAGCAGTAGTCATATAGTAGCATTTTGAACTTAACCTACGGGTACAGCCTCAGGAACAGCCCTGATTATCTGATTTTGTCAAAAGTCCTTGAAAATTTACACAACATTTTTCCATAAATCATCTTAAAAAGTGATATAAAATGGGCAAATGCGTCAATTCTTCAGAGTATGAAGGCTAAAGAAAAGTTAAGTCATTACAGAAGAGTAAAACAAATGTCATTTTGAGTCAGGACTAACTAATATGAAGATTTTATGCTCAATACGTCTAGAAAGATTCCACCTGTTCTTAATTAATTCAGGGATTACCCAACTTGTGGGAAGAGATAGGATAAAATTGAGTTGCAGGCTGTGAGGCTGTGGGATGTGCCTGCAGAGCGCCATGGCAGGCAGCACAGAGAAGCACATGGCAGCACAGAGAGACTGTCTCTGCCTGACCTTGGCAGGAGGAGGTGCCAGTGACACAGCCTCATGGGAGAGGAGCCTGCTGGAAGCTGACAGACAGGTGAAGAGTGCATGATCATCCCACAGAAGGACATTAAGAAAGCGTGTTGCTGACGTGGCAATGTAGGATAGGTCATGTGGTGAGAATTACCATATAAAGAAATACTGTGCCTTGAAAAAGTCTATAAAACCAGCTCATTTCTTTTGAATAAACAATTCAGATGGTCTGGGTCTCTGTCATGGTCACTCATACTAATTAGTGCTACTTTACAAACAATAATCCTGAGTTTGATCCCATGCACTACATCCAGAATCCCCTTCAAAATTAGGTACATATTCTTTAATGTGTCAAAAAAATCTGAGGATTTGCAATACTTTTAAAACATTTTCAAGTTTCTAAAGGTGCAGCCATTTGTCTTATTTTGATCATCTCGATACAGTTGAAGTACTTTCATTTTGCCCACCTCATATTTCGAAATCTTACCGCTTTCTTCAGCTAAACATCCCTGGAAGTGGCCAAACCTTTGCATGCTCAGCTTTTTATGCAATCTACAAGTAAAATCTGAAGAAGTATGTTCTAGAAGACAGGAAATATCACTCATGTATATAATTCATAAACAGATTTTCAAAAAAGAAAAGGTGGGAAAAAGGACGGATTACTCTCCTTTTTTTCTAAGACTGATCCTAGGATAGAGCTCCTAAAATCTGGAAGTCCAGATAGTAAACAGATTACAATTTTGACAGCCTTTGTCTTTACTGCTTTCTAAATCTGTCACCTTTCAAAAAAAAAACCTGAGGAATGGTGCAATTAAGCCAGTCAGCATGTTTGTGGCAGGAAGACTGTTTCAAATTAATATAATTTAGGCAGAGGAGATTTCAGTACAAAATCACATTTTCTTTCCAACCTAGCCCAAAAGACCTACTATAACCGGTACTGCAGTATTTTTGTTTAATCAAACATTAATAGTCACAACTTAAAAATTTCCTCTCTTCATGTAATCTTTGATATTTTTTCCCATAATACTTACTAATCTTTTAATATACTCTTTAGTTTCACAGTCCTATTTCATCAGCTGTACTTCTGAGAAATTCCTGTTTTTCAATTAGTTTCCCTTTTCCTTATTTAATTTTAGAATTTGCTGCAGAGTATAAAATGCAGAATGAGTACAGGTCACAACAATGTCCATGAAAAAGAAATAAAATTAAATAGCAACAATAATATATTACATTAAAAAAGACTTCATTGCTTATTCAGCAGTGCTTTGTCATAACAACAGCACTAAAAATGGTAATGTTATCCATGTGATCAATAGAATAGACCCATAAAAGCAGTTATCTTAGATATACACCAAAATGTATTAAAACAATTGTGCACTGAAAATTCTGGGAATATTAAAACACTCACTGGCAACTGCCCAACTTGCTTGTTCAGGCAATAAAAACAACTGGAGATGAATTCTTGAGTTGCAGGGAAAGGGAACAAAACCCCTTATTGGTGATTTTTATATGTCATCCAATGATATTCCACCATATCCGTAGTAACAAAAAGACAGCTATAGACTACACAGACACAAATATTTGATATTCAAAAAGCATCAAATAAGTTTCAAATATGCGTAATTTTTAAGTGAAACTTTATTATTTTTGAAAGTTGAAGGAACAGAATACAAATTTTTTGGCTCTTGTATTTGACAATCCAGTTATTAAGCAGTGTGTCTAGACTTGGGATTCTGTAGATGTCTGGCAATAACTCAGTCATTACATTTTTAAGCACCAACATTCAGCTAGAAGCATCTCATTGCTGAAATCATAACAGCTGCCAGAAAACAGGTCAAGAAGAGGAAAAGTGGAGCAGGGAACAAAGTGCTATAGCCTATTTGCTAGGAATAAAGTGAAGGCAAGCAAGGAGAATCTAGTTGCATGGTGAACTTGCTTCGTCCTTCAGATGTCTCTGCTCCTGAGCTCCTGTATAGAGAGATCTTCATTAGGAGGAAACATGGGTGTGGTTAAACTGATGGATTTCCTCAATGCCTTCTCCCTTCAAGAAGCAGAGATGCAAAAATCACCAGACCTCTCTGGGTTGATATGTACACTCAACACAGTCTTTCTTCTCCAGGGGAGGCTTGTCCTGAACAACATGAATATAAGCCATTCCATGCCAGCAACCCACTGAGGCTTGTTCAGTCCCTAGGGCCTTCACAAAGACACCTCTTACCTTTCTATGAAAGAGAGAGTGCATGATTTAACACCTGTCTTTATGAATTTCATCTATTAGATCAATTTCCTAAGTTCAAACTCTAGTGAAGCATGTTATAACAAGGGATGTAAAATCAATGAAAGCACATAAGTTTGTCAGGGCTTTGCTTAATTATAGGCATATAGTTTTGCAATTTGCTGAATTAAGCCCTAGCTGATTTACAGTCCACCCCATTTTCTTGCAAATTTTTTACTTTGGTATACATTAATTATATCAAAAGACATTTGCATCAACAAGAAAGTGTCCACTTAATAACTACCTGACTTTTCTGCCTGTAATTCAAAATTTGCCATTGCTAGGAACCTGCTTATTTTTTCAGACATTTGTATAATTTATCAATGAAGAAATATTTTTCTTGCATGTCAAATCAGATATTATCTTGACACCAAATTGTCTACTTTTGGCTTAAGCAATCTTCTGAAGGTTTGACATTGCTACTAATGTAAAGCACCAGATTTCACTTAACTATCCTCTGCAGATGTAATTAAGTACTTCCAAATGTTTTGCTTAATTGCATTCCTTAATGTTCTGAGTGATGTTTTGCACTTTTCCTTCAGTTATGAATTGCATTTATAGCTTCCAGTAATCCCATTTATCACTGCAATTTGCTTAGCTTGAAATGTGCTACATTAATTAGTTCTTTTCAAGTCTTTTGAAAGAAATGTCAGGAGATCATTAATTCTATATGGGCAATTTATTATTGCTTAAGAGAATTACATATTGCGGTCTGTTTCTTTTAGAAACTTCTTTTAGAAACTTTTTTCAGTATTTCCCTGTATAAAAATTATCTTACATGATCACCTTTCATAAACCCTCCCTAGTGAGTATCATTGTAAATTTCATGTTATAAAAGGCTCCCAAGCATTCAGCAGTCATTCCAAACAAATAGCACCAAGATTTTTTTTTTTTGTAAACTGTTACGCTAAAATGAGTTTACAAAGCTGTATACATCATAGGAATAAGTAATTTCCATGATTTATTAGTATGTAACATGGTAATGATGAAGCTACCCTATACAAAGACACACAGGGAACCAATAGCGGAATTGTTCTTTTTACAATTATTAATCTGTAGAGACAATTGATTATTTTCTTTTTATTGAAATAAAACAAGAATTTAAACTTGGTTCTGCATTCTCCTGGGTTTCAGCAGTGTATCCTGGTATGAGTATACCACTTGTCCACCTGCTTGATTTCAAACATATCAGTTGTCACATAGAGATCAGTGCCTTTAAGAAGAGGAGTAAATCTTAGTAAGATCACAGCGCTCTTCACAACATGTTGACTCCAGTCCAGGGGAATCTCTGAAGCCATCTGTTCCCCTCCTGAAGAAGATATAAGAAAGATCAAGTATTTTAAAAACCCTAGGAAAACCTCAATTCCTGAATCTACTGACATTCATACTATTATAATTCAAAATGAGATCTAAGAAGTGGTGGAATAATGTGAATACTAAACTTGAAAATCAAGATGGTAATTAAATATTAATAGTATTACCTGTCTAAGGAAGATTAACAGAGGTATGGTTCAGGTTACACTGTAGATTTGAAGTGGGAGGAGTTTCAACTCTTTGGGAAGCTAGCAGAGCATGAACTCATACTTCTCATAATAGAAAAGGTACATATTCCTTTCTAAAATGCCTGTTTAGATGCTCTTGATCATGCTCTGTAACAGTGATTTGACAAGTTTCTGTTTTATCAATCTGTTCCAAAGGGAAACATACTTTTCTGAGGGTTTTTTCCTGCTTGCTTGTTGGTTTTCTGGTTTGCTTTGGGTGGTTTTTTGTTTGTTTGTTTTTGTTTTGTTTATTTGTTTGTTTGTTTTTATTTGGGTTTTCATTTTGTTTTGTCGGTCAGGATTTTTTGGGTTTTTTGGGGTCTTTTTTTTTTGTTTTTTTAATATTNTTGTTTGTTTGTTTTTGTTTTGTTTATTCGTTTGTTTGTTTTTTATTTGGGTTTTCGTTTTGTTTTTTAGGTCAGGATTTTTTGGGTTTTTTGGGGTCTTTTTTTTTTGTTTTTTTAATATTAAAAGAAAGAAACACATCTTTAAGTGTCAATAAATACATCTTTGTTCTTTTACTTGTTTTTGTTAATATAATAACTAAAACTTGGTTTATTGCCTATAAGTAAAGGAAAGGTATAAGGCAGAAACTGTTTAAAAAAATCATATACTCTATTATCAACCCCTTTGAATTAGTATTTGAAATACAATGACATTGCAGTACATTAATTACTTCTAAATGAGCCACCAGGGAAAGAGCATGTCTCTTTGGGAGAAACGTTATGATTCAGTTTATATACTTTAGATTTCACACCCTAGAAATAGGGCAACTAATCACTTCCCATAAAGGAATCATTTCTTGCGAAAAGAATAATATATTATGAAAACAAACAATTCTTGTAAAAAACAAACACATTAAAGGTATATTTCAAGTTTAGAAGTTATCTAGAAGTTTATTATCTTTTTTAAGTCTGCATAGTACTGTGGAGTTTATTCATCTTACTGGACTCCTTAATGAGAAAATCAGTATTTACCATCTTTAGGAATCTTGACTCCTTTCTTCACCTTGATAGGCAATGGGACTATATCATACATTTTGTGGATCAGAAGGAGACATTCTGAGTTGGTCTTGGTTTTGCAATATGAGTGTTGTCACATTATGACAAAACTTGAAGACACAATATACAGACTATGCGGTTTGGGATATGATGGATTTACTGGACTTCACTTCAGCTGGTATGAAAGGAAACCTAATTTTTTGAGACATCACTTATTAAAACATAAATATGAATAAAAAAGTTCACTATGATGTATACATGATTGTTCAAATAACAACTCAAATTCTGAATGACACTGAAAACTGCCTCCACTAACTTATTCATATCTCATTTGCTTTATAAAGAACAAAATCCCAGTAACATTTGACTGAAATTCTTCAGAAGTAAGCCTGGAATAGGATGAAAACTAGGAAAATACTATGAAAGAGATTCTGAGTAGGAAAGAAAATTGGTCTTTATATAAGAAGCAGAGCAAAGGATTAAGGAATTAATCAAATACCAGAGTATGATGAAATAATAATTCAACAGAGAGTCCCTGGCCCTACTCCCCAGGCTTTTCTTAGTCATAAAAGTAGAAACTTGCTTAGATTAGGACAGACTTATTTAGTTCTTACCTTGCATTTCCTTTTCAGGTTATTACTGTCTGTAACATAGTGCCCTTATAGGCACCTCTTGTCTTTTTCCTGTGAGATACAGGAAGAAGCAGCAGGCTAAGCAACAATAGGAAATTCCAATTACTACTCTCTATACACAGTATCTAGCAATAATAGAATATTATTATGCTTTTCTTTCTATCTATTTTAAGAATGGATAAGATTGGCATCTCTGCAGAGGGTTTCCAAGCCAATAGGTTTTTTTCAGAATAGAGTTAAGAACTACATTACCTCCTGGTGGCCCTTTCTAAACCTGAACATTTATGATTGTATCAACGCTTTGAAGACCTATAGATTGTGCCTTGTTCAAAGTGGAATATTCTCTCATCACTTGGACAACGCTTGGGTAATAGCTTAAATTATAGCTACATTTTTATATTAATACAGCCAGCACTCTTCTTGACCTTTAGATACTTTGCCATTATCCTCTCTGGAATGAGAAACAGTTTTACATCCTTCTGCCTCAGCAGTATGTCATTACCATTTGAAATTTCTCATAGAAGTAATTAACAGAAATTTAAGGAAAGAAAGTCATCAACATGTATTTTGCTGTGATTTACAGCTACCATTGCAATACTTATGTGTTTTAATGGCAACACAGAAAATTGAGGTTATATAAATCCTACCAGTGAAGAAAATTGCTGATTACTGGTGTTTTTGGTGTATGCAGTTTGTTCACGATTAAAGGGTTTGCAGTCACGTTACTGGTTAATCTTGATTGTTTTTATGCTTAAAGCTCTACATATGGAACTGCAATTGCAACTATCAGTATGTATAAACCACAGTCTTCAGTAAAATTTTTAAATATACACATGTTTCACAGACCATCACAATCAGCTTCCAGACTATCACTGATCCACAGATTAGAAAAGGCTACTTCTTTTCATTGATTTAAAAAAAAATACATCCTTATTTGTACAAGTCAACCCTTTGAAATTAATGAACACTGAAAATAAACACTGTGCTGTCCTAAATGCTCATCATGTTTTAAGAATTATCGGCAATAGAGTATCTAACTTAAAATGTAGGTATTCTATATGGATCTTTTATAGCATAGTTCCTTAAACCATTTCCCAGCATCATAGCAGGTCAGTATTTCAATTTATATTTAAAAGAATGAGAAATCCTCCATGTGTAGAAATGATGATTTTCCATCTAAGTATACCTTAATATTACAATTTAGCTTGTGGAAAAATATACTGCAGTATTACAAAGAATTTATGCAGAGTAATGTGTTTCTCATTTTATTACTACATAATACATTTCAATAGTTTCACTCGTCTCTTACAACACTGAGCTACAGATTCTGTTTAAATAAATACATGCATAAGTGCCTCAAAACACCAGAAATATTTTGACCCAGATACTGCTCTAAGTTCCTTCCTGCAATAACACAGGATCTATTTTTCCCCATATATTTACATACTCAGACAAGATAAGGTTGACTGAAAAGATAGGCATTGTAGAAAGATTCTTTTTTTTTTTTTCTTCAATCTTTCTGGTCTTCAGAAGAGTCAATATCAGCTGAGAATGGCTTTGCAAACTGCAGAAATAGCAAGAAGGAAGACCCCGAAAGATACAGGTCTGTTATTCTCTCTTCAGTGGCTGGTAAAGTTATGGCGAAGCAGTTTATTCTGGGAAGTATTGAAAAATACCTGAAAGACAATGCAGTAATTGGTCACAGTCCTCATGAGAGGAAAGTCCTGCTTATCAAACCTAATTTGCTTTTATGGCAAGGTAACCCACTCGGCTGATCAAGGGAAGCCAGTTGATGTGATCTTTTTCAGATTTCATTAAAGCTTTTACTAGTGTCTCTCACAGAGTCTGTCTGGAAAAAATGTCAAGCTCACGGTTGGATAAACATATGTGAAGGGTGAGCAACTGGCTCACAGGTAGGGCTCAAAGGTTTATAATGACATGGAGTGACATCAGACTGGTGACCTCTCACTACTGGGGTTCAGTAGGCTTCCATCTTAGGCTCTGTGCTCTTCAACATCTTCATAAAAGTCTTAGACACAGGACTGGAAGGGCTATTCATCAAGTTTGCAGACAGTACAAAGCTGGGAGGGGCTGTTGACTCCCATGAAGGTAGGGAGGCCCTGCAGAGAGACCCTGACAAATTAGAGGGCTGGGCAATTACCAACCATATAAAGTTAAACAAGGGAAAAGTCAGATTCTGCACATGGGATGGGGCAACCCTGAGCATGTGCACAGATGGGGGAAGGAGATACTCAAAAGCAGCGCTGTGGAAAAGGACCTGGGGGTCCTGGTTGATGGCAAGTTGACCATGAGTCAGCAGTGCCCTGGCAGTCAGGAGAGCCAGGTGTGTCCTGGGGGGCATCAGGCACAGCATTGCCAGTTGGGCAAGGGAGGGGATTGTCCTGCTCTGCTCTGCACTGGGGCAGCCTCACCTTGAATCCTGTGTGCATTTTTGGCTGCCGCAATAGGAGAAAGACATTAAACTATTGGAGAGTGTCCAAAGGAGGGCAACAAAAATGGTGAAAGGCCTTGAAGGGAAATTGTATTAGGAGGAGCTGAGGTTACTTGGTCTGCTCAGCCTGAGAGGAGGAGACTGAGGGGAGACTTCATCACAGTTTTCAACATCCTCATGAGGGGAAGAGAAGGGACAGACTCTGTGGTGACAAAGATAGGACCCGAGGGAATGTCCTGAAGCTGTGTTAGGGGAGGTTTGTGTCAGATACTAGGAGAAAGAGTCTTTACCCAGAGGGTGGCTGGACACTGAAACAGGCTCCCCAGAGAAATGATCACAGCACCAAGCCTGACAGAGTTCAAGGCGGGTTTGGACAGTACTCTCAGGCACATGGTGTGACTCTTGGAGATGGTGCTGTGCAAGTTGGACTTGATGATCCTTTAGGTCCCTTCCAACTCAGTATATTCTGTGATTCTGTGAAGTTAAGTCTCAGGCACTTTAAGTGTACTGGGCACAGGTGAAAGTCACCCTCAAACTGAAAATCATTTCAATTTGTCAGTTCAGTGCAAAAAGCCATATTGATTTAAACAATCTTTTATTTCAGCACACGTTTTTTTACATATCTATTATCACAGACAATAATAATTTAGATATTTTTATAGCAATTTAACTATAATGAACTTCTCCCTCCTTTGTTAGATATTGGAATTATGAAAATACCAATCTGCATAATGTCTAAGATGGAAATATTATCAGCACTTGCAGCTTTCTGGCAAAGTGACAAGAAATGCTAAACAATCTACAAATTTCAGCACTGTGCTTTTGAACTTATACTAAGGGAGGAAAAATAGCATATAGATAATATATAACCTGTATATATGCAAACAGATCTTTCTTATTTAGGAACATGAGGACAATATAGGATTTTGGGGGTCTTCTTAATGCGTCAGAGACACAAAGAGTGATACCCTTTGTTTAGGAGATGCTTTGTTAGTCTGACGATAAGTGATGCAGTCTAAATGTGTGGAAAATTAATGCATTAGTATATCAGTAATCTTTGTAGATCAGAGTAATATACTGACTATTAAAGGCCATTGAATCATCATAAATATCTTAAAATAATAGTCCATTAAGGGTAAGCTCTCTGGGGAAAAGTGCCTCTTTGTGTCTATACATCACCTAGCAGAAAGAGGAACTCTTTCGTTGTTTGATCCTTTAGGAACCGGTGATATATAAGTATCAAAATGACAGATTTTTCAAAATGGAATCTGCAGTAAACAATAACAAAATGTGAGGGGGTTTAGCAAGACCAATGACATTGCAAGACTGGTGATATTGTTATCTATTTAATCACTGCTACAATATAAGCCATTAGTTATTCATCTGCAAATGAGGAAATCAGGCTACACTTATAAACGGGAGAATTGATTGTTTCTTGGAAATTTGTAATTCAGAAAGGAACCTGGAGGCTATAGCAGACAAGCCACTGAACACAGAGTCAAGTGCAGTACTGTGGGAAATGAGGTTAATGACATGATGATGACAAGATCATGATTGATACATTCTAGCATAAAGACAAATGATCTTCATATCAGACACAATACACTAGATTCAACTTGTGACCACCAAGTAAATCTCAACTCTTTCTTATTTATTTGTAGTGTCATACTAGATTAGTATCTAACTTTTCCTGCATGATCAGAAACATAACTTGGATAATGTCAGGAAGGGATGTGCTGTGACCATAAATAAGGAAGTAATAAAGCTATTAGCACCCAAAGGAGGGCTGTGAAGATGGTGAAGGGTCTGAGGGGAAGTGGTATGAGGAATGGCTGAGAATACTTGGTATCCTCATCCCAGAGGACACTGTGGGGTGACCTCATAGCAGTCTACAACTTCCTTGTGAGGGGAAGAGGAGGGGCAAACACTGATCTCTTCTCTCTGCTGGCCAGCAACAAGACCCTGAAGCTGTGTCAGGGAAGGTTTAGGTTGGATATTAGAAAAAGGTTCTTCACCCAGATGGGGATCATGAACTAGAAGAGACTCCCCAGGAAATTGGTCATGTCACCAAGTCTGACAGAGTTCAAAAACATTTAGACAGATCAAGACAGCATTTTTGCCTAAAATTTAACCTAACTTCAAGTATACTCTTATATATATTAAGTGATAATGACTGAGAATTTCTCATCTTCCTTGTGGTTATTTAGTCACAACAGAAGACTTGATGGCCTCTTGAGAAGTAAGTACTTATAAGGAGTTAAAAGTACATACTGATGCCGAGGGGTGGCTCTTCTCCAGTTCCAGAGATGATAAATCTGGAGCATACATTCCACAATTTGACATCGTTTCTTGAGATCAGCGTGCATTTCAGTAGTTTCACAATGGCAAATTTTACAGAAAGCTCCCTCTAGTCAGCCATTGGGTAGACAGAATCATGGATGTCATCTTTAGCAAATGTTAAACAGAATGTCAGTGCCTGTGCAGTGCTGTTGGAGCATGAACTCGGACAACAGGAGTCCTGGAGTTGATGGCTGGTTTCCACGGTTTAGGAATGGTATTCCCCAATCTAGAGTTCACCCTGAAGCACTCCAAACCATGGGCCACTTGGTCTTCCCTTCCCCTCTCCCCTGCAGCAGGCTGGAGAGGAAAATTGGAGGCAAAACAAGTAAAGATCACAGGTTGAGATATGAACAATTTTTTGAAAACAACCATGAAATAAGACAATGGACAATAATAGCAATGATACTGAGGACAGTGTACAGGAAAAGAGGCATGTGATTCACCCATGATTGCTCACACTCAGCAATACCTGACCACTCCCTTTGCCACATTACATCACCCAGAAGGGAGCCTTTCCCCCTTCCCCAGAAAATGATGTGAGGTGGTACAGAATAACCTCTGGGTCCTGCCATGTCTCATCTTGGCTACTGCAAAAAATTAATGCTGTCCTGGACAGAACCAGCGTCCTGACAAAACTAAATAGACAATAACAACAAAAAATCCCACTTTGCTCATTTAGCTGTTTTGTTATGCATGTCATGCATGAGTCCTTGCAAATTCATCTTTGAAAAAATAAGTGAAGAAAAATGTGTATTGCTGTGACAATCCATTCACAAATAGAAACAAGGAAGAAAAAAAAAAGACTTATTTATTTGAAGATCAGTGATTTTCCCAGCAGCAAAACACATAGATGGGACACAATCTTTAATTATGGTGCCAAACGAAATCAATCTAATACTGGACAGTAATCTGTTGTGTTCAAAAAAAGTTTTATAAGACTTTCACAATTACAATTAGATTAAAATTAGCCTTAAGTCTCAAAAAATATTTTGCTTCACAGAAGTATAATAACATCTGCATAATACATTTTATCATACTATTTCACACTGTATTATTTTAAAATAATGAGGCAAAACATAGATGAGAAATTTAATTTTTCACAACATTTTGCAGCTTGCTTTGTAACATCTACAGACTCTTCAGCACTGTAGAATAACAATCTCCTTTTTAAAGAGTTTTTCTGAAAATACATTCCTATATTATGTCATATTTTCTTTATTGATGTTGTAGACACACCACAGAAAGACAGGGATTGCTAGGGATTAATGGTACAGTATTTAAAAAACATGTCAGTCAGAAGTGCTCAGTTGACGCATTCACACCTCAAAAACAGTAATGAATTAGTTTTATTTTCCGATAACTAAAGATTAAACAGCTTCCAAAATCTGTGTATCATTTGCAAAATTATAATCTTTGATACATGAAAAGGGAATATGGGACTGAAGGAGGAAAGTTGTTTTTACAGTTATTCGACAAGGAGAGGTTCTTTCAGAAACCGTTCCAGTGGATAATGCATGAAACTGCATAGAATCATATAGGTTCGAAAAGACCCTTAAGATTATTGGGTCCAAATTTTAATCCAGCACTTGCAAGTGCACCATTAAATCACGCATTTAGGTGCCACAACTGCTTGTATTTTAAATACCTCCAAGGACAGCGGCTCAACCACTTCCCTGGGCAGCCTGCATTGCATTTCCAGCAGACATCTGGGTGTTGAAGTCCTGTCTGAGAACACAGACTTCATCTGCTTGTTCATCCTCATTGGGTGGTCTACAACAAACTCCCACCATTCTCAGAGACATCCATGGTTTCTAACACATCAGTATATCTTGTGTCTTTCCTGCCACATGAATCTCCTTCCCCTACCTCCACTGAGATGACAAAGAGACCTGAGACCAAAGGACCTGGCTAGAAAATCATACCTCAAACATTGGCATGCCCAGATTTATCTCTAGAGACTTTGGGCTTTTTTCTCTTTCCCTCTTCAAATCTAGTTTAAAATTTTTCAATGAGCCCTGCTAGCTCCTGCAGAAAGTTCCTTTATTTCCCATCTGTCACCAACAAGTCCGGTTTTGTGTAGGCCAATCCATGACCAAAAAACCCAAAATTCTGCTGGTGGACACCAGGCTCAGAGACAAGATTTCTGGTTTGTCCTGCTTATTCCCTCATCATTCCCTGCAGCAGGAAGTATTGAGGCGGAGACACACCCACAAATACCATTTCCCCTGGTTATTGCTCACAGAGATTTTGTAGTTCTTCTGAGAGTCATTAAGGTGAATCATTACTGTGATACCGTCTCAAGATATGACCTACAACTTACAAGAATAACATGAGCAAACTTAAAAGATAGCATGTGCCTGGGGTGGGTATAAAAATTGAAATGATGATTCGTATCTGGAAATCTGCATCAGAAATGTATTGTGTTTGAATCTGGAAAAGCAAACAACTGCAAAAGGACTGTTGATAAATACAGAGCCTACAAGCATGTAAGCAAGTAAACTGCATGATTTAATGGCTAAGCCCAGGCACATTCAGATCAAAAGCAAGACTTTTAAAATTAATTAATTATTTTTTTTATTTCTGAGCAACCTCTAGTATTTCCCCTGAATGAATTTCTTATGCCTTTTAAAATATTTCCCAGGAGATATAACCAGCAGTTACAGGTTAGACATAGGAATACCTGGGTGAGAGGCCACAGTACTGGACTGTATGATCTAAGGGGTCCTTCTGACCCCGGTGTTTTTTGTTTTTTGGGTTTTTTGCATTTTGTTTCAGCAAACAGTAATAGCCAGAATACTTCTGTCAGAAGCACACTAAAACTGCAATTAGTCTGTAGATTTCAGCCATGAAAGAATTCATTTCAATTGAGGATGTTTATTTGAAATGCTGACAATAAGTGAGTACAGTCTAACAGGTGCTCCTATAATTAACAGCACATTCTGAATGAAAGATGAAATAATTTGGAGCAGTATTACCTTCCATTGCAATTTTCACAGATCTTAGGCAACTAAAGTAACCATTTTGGATAAAACTGCACAATGTTCTTATTTTAATTTACTTATAAGTATTCTCATGGGACTGTTCTCTTTATCCAGCTTGTGCATTGACATTTGACTGTATTGCTGAGTTTTACACGTTACTTTCCTTTTCCTTTCCAATCTACACTGTACACTAAATGCTTTTAAACTATATAAGGCTTAGATATTCTGTTGGGGTTTTTTGGGGTGTTTTTTGTTTTTTGGGTTTTTTTTTTTAATTCTGTGTTATTACTCTGTTCTTTAAAAGTTTATTTTACTTAAGTAAGAGGGAAGCAGCGTAAATATGTTTATAAATACATCTAGGTGCAAAGACTGTTGGAAATTCAGTTAAAATCTATCTGTATTTGAGTATATCTCATCAACACTTAGCAGAAGAAGCAAAAAGGCAACAAGAAGAGTAAAACCAGTTTCCTCTTGCTGCTTTTCAGGGATCTGATGAACTTGACTTTTCCCAAGCATAGGGCAAAGACATCAAATAATTATATCAGAATACAAATACTCAAGGAACTCAACTTGGACTCAAAAGGAAAGATAGTACTTGTTATTAGTTAACCACAGGACTAGTTACATACATTAAAAAAAAAGAAAATCTCTTTTCAGAAAAGTCTGAAAGACTTGGAGGAAAAAATGTGAAGTAGATAGAACCAGAAGAGCTTGAGAAGTCTTCATGACCTAAAAGTGGTCAAGCGTGATATTGTTTCTCAGCAGAAATATAACTATAGGCATTCTATTATTTCATTTCTTCTTCTCTCCCAACTCAACAAAATGGTGGCTGAATTTCAAACCTTTGTAAAGTCTGCATTTCAATTTGTATACCAAACCCAGACATAAACCATAACATAAATGCTGACATAAACCAAACCAGGATGGCCCATCTGATACTGAGACTTTTTGGTCTAGTATTAGTCAAAGGATGTAAGTGTTCACATCACAACATTTCTAGTGCTGGGAAAGAGGCAACACTGTGGAGATTCAGATTAAAGGGATGGGTAGAGATACAAAGCTAGAGACAGCACTTGAATTCTGCTCTGACACAGGTAACGTTAGGCAGCAGCTTAAATGAAAAAAAATGCAGAAGCTTGTGAAGGTTCTTGCAAGGGAAATCTTTGCCAGTATTAAAAGAAAAAAATGTTTCTCTTCAATAATGTATAATGAAATGTGAAAACTGTACAAAATTTATCTTGCTATTGAGCTCCAAATCTATGAGAGATGAATAAGCTCCAAATGTTAAGATCAAGTTTCTGTGTTAAAACTAAATTTAATGAAAAAATAATTTTAATGCTTTTGTCTATATTAAAAGAAACTTTCTCAGTCTACAGTCAGCTCTAAAATCACAGTAATACTTTTCTTCCTGACATCATTTTGATACCAAATATTATTTTGTGTAGCAGTTCTAGGTTTGCATACAGATGTCCATGAAGGATGGTGCAATGTATCCTTCTCTTCTTTTTCATCTACTGCTTTGAAAACTGGGATTAATATATTCTGATATCCCATCTTCCTAAAGTCATTATAAGCAATAGAATTTGACACTTATCTTGGACTCTAAGACAAATTAGATTTTTTATTTTTCCAGCCTTTCAGAATTACACCTTACAAAGTGAGCAAAGGGAATCCCTTACAATATACAAACAGGCACAGGTATGGCAGCATTAACAGCTAAACACTGGGGACTCAAACCTTTTCTCTGATTTTATTAAAAGTTGCTCTTTTTACTTCAATTTATTCACTCCAGTGTTACTGAGTCTGTCCCAAAGAAAATCTTATCAGGTTTGATAGTCATAACCTTTACTGACTACCCTCCTAATCCACATTTAGTAAATATGCTTTATCATTCCTTTCTTGTTTTCATCAGTTCTTTGAATTCAATACTAATTTGCCCAGCAACTGTCAATAACATCTTTCTTCTAGATTTTTTAGAGCGCTAGTTTATGGTAAAGTTTATGGTAAAGTTTATGTACAATTGTACAACTGTACAATTGTCTATAATTCTATAGTGATTTATTCTTCTGAGATAATGATTACAAACTGCAATTGCTATTACAAGAAGTGAAATAACAATGTCCCTAAGCATTTAATGACAGTTTTCAGCATATCTCACTAGACTCAACTGAAAATGAATGCTCTTAGAGCCTTAGAGTTATCTTTTTTATAATAGCAAATACCTCTCATGTCAAAGAATGGCCATGGCAACATGCATACAATGGTGTCTAAATTCAATGTACCGTGATCAGGTAGGTCTTGAAGCTGGTAATGTACTCCCTCTGCAGTGCCAGACCAGACAAAAGTAGGACAGAGGATGAGAGAAAAAGGAGGATAGGAGAGAGGGAGAGAGGTAGAAAGGAATAGGCTGTGGACTCAGCTCTCAACTGTTGTTACTGTCTCCTGGCAAGAGCAGAACTAAATTTTCTAAGGTGAGCTTCCTTCTCTGTGCACTTTTGGTTTAAAAATAAGCACATCACTGTAAATAAAATATTTTTTTCCTAATTTTAAACTGAAACAGAGGAGCTGACTCCATCTGCAGGCAGCATTAGTGTTACTTGGTACAAGATTACAAGCAGCACTCTCCCTCAGCTCAGGCAGGAGATAGCTTTTGCAGCCCTTTTTATCTGGGTAGGTGGAAGTCCTGTGAGACTGAGGGACATAATGGAGAAGGCACAGTGATCTAGACCTTTAAGCATGTTACCTGAGCAAAAGGACAGTGATTCCCCACACCAGCATGGGCTCCAGACACAGCCTGACTTTTCCATACAGTCACCTCTGCACAATTTATTGGTGAGGAGACTGCTGTGTCCCACCAGTTTGATTTCTGCTCTGATATATAATCTGGAACAAGAGCAGTACTAAACCCAAAAAACCTAAAATACATTTTTTCAATGAGCACCATTTGTTTGAGTTTATGCTGTCTTTCTTTCCCTGATATTTAGTTGACCACAAGCAAGAAATAGCATGTGAATAAATTTTATCACAATGGGATGCATCCTGAATATGTTACCAGAACTATTAGGCTAAACTATATAACTGAAAAATATACTGTATGGCAAGCTACCCTTCCTCCGGCAACCTCCTACAGCCAAAGCCTGTTAGCTCTTGTTGATTTGCTTTGGAAAGATACTTCTTCCCAGTCTTTTCCTTTCTTTTCTCTTCAACTATAACCAAGCTGCTAAGACCAAACTACTAATATCACATTATTAATGCAGTGATCACTGACTTTCTGCAGTTAAGATTTGATTTTGAATTGTTCAAAAAGAATATTATTACAGAATTTTTAAGTTCAGTTAGTAGTTGAAGATACCAAAATGGTCTTAGAAGGAAACAGAAGTTTTAAGCACATTTCAAACACTTTCTCAGCCTACATGAAGGGGAAATAAAGACCAGAAGGAAAGTGACAGCAAAACTGAATATACACAACTCATCAAAACCCAGAACACAAGACCAAAGTTTAGGTGATTAAATGCTAATTAGACAATTAAAATAATTTTAGATCCAAACAACAGATTGCATTACTGGGAGCAGCTAAGAAGATTTTGGTTCATCAGCAGTTCCAGAGCTATGACTGGAAAACAAAAAATCCCAGAGGCAGTAATAGCTCAGATAGAAACCATCCTTCTGCAACAAGTCTGAGAAATAGGACAAAGAAGAGCAAGAAATGCTCTGTTGTTTGTTTTTTGGTTTGTTTTTCTTTTCCCACATTCTTAGTACTTTTAAACGCTGGAGTCAGCAGCTACCTCCTAGAGAAACTCCGGCACTTCACAAGGCCATCACAGAGCTGGCCTTGATCCCCATGTATTAAGATGGAGGATGGGCATGGGGAGAGAGGCATGTTGAAGGGCAGGAAAAGATCTGGCAAAAAAGGTATGAGTTTATGTTTACTATATTCCTCTTTCTTCAGAATTTTAGATGCCATAATAAGGGATAAGATTTGAAGAAACTATAGAGGTTTTTGGACCATGAACAATCAGAGACTTGTTCAGTCTTATATCAGAATGCTTAAATTCAACCCTAAATCCTCTTCAGTACCTTTTCCAGTTCTCATCTATCTTATTTTGGCTTCCCAGGCACTTACTGAGGATGCAAGTAAGTAGTGCATACATGTCTAATGAGCCTAATGAGTTTCCTGAAGCAAAGAAAGGCTCTTGGAGGCAGGAGTACAGAGGAACATGGGAGAAGTCTGAATACTAAATAATTAAGAAATGGAATAGGAAGGGCAGGATAGATTATAAAAAGAAGAGAAATTCCTACCGACTTCTTAATCCCACTGTGGTATGTATCTGCAGCAAACATCAGCACCGTACAAAGCCTTAGATGTAAATTTGTATTTATTACAGTAAAGAAAACATGATATCACTCCTGCTATATCTATCACTTTTGTTTCCACCCTTTGTTTTTCTGCCAATATCACGAGATAGCTCTTTTTTTTCTGACTTTGTTATATTTACAGATTGTTATGTCATTGGGGTTTTTGTACCTATCTTGTCCTAAAAAACCTTCTGAGTCACCATCACTGGAGAAGTATGGTGCTTCATGCTACCATTTAGTGATGGACTTGGCAGCGCTAGGTTTATGATTCAACTTGATCATCTTGAGGGTATTTTTCAAACTAAATGATTCTATAATTCTATGATTTTCTGTCAGTACAAAAGCTGTGGATCAGTCAGAATGATCTCTACTCAAAATATGACAGGCTTCCCCTCATAATAGTAATCTGAGATTAGCTCAATTGGTGAGAGCCTGGTGTTAATAATGCCAAAGTCATGGGTTTGAACCCTATATGGGCCATTCATTTAAGAGCTGTGCTCAATGTTCCTTCTGGGACCCTTCAAACTCAGTCTATTCTGTGATTCTGTAAATATCATGAAGCTGTATTTGTGAAGAAATTATTTTCAATCATTTCAGTTTATGGACCTCTAAATATTTCCCATGACAGTTGTGGAATTTAATTCTGCAAATTTAATACAAAGACAGCTTTGAACATGTCCTATAGCTTTCCATGTACCACAAATAAAAGATTGAAAATCTCAGACTTATACTCTAGCAAAGCAGATCAATAAATCTGGCCACCAACGTGTGCTTCCATGAATTTTGGTACAAGATTTCCATTCCTGCAGAAGCTACTGCCACTTCCACATCCAGTCCAGAATATGCTTTTTCAAGTATCTCTTTCACAGAAGTGCTAAAGGCAGTGAAAAGAAATGTAAAAAGGAAGTGTTTTAGCCTCCCAATAAAGCAGTCACTACTTAACATACAATTTTGCTGCCATAATTACTTGCCAGAACTGAATTGTGCTAATCATGGAATGGTTTGGATTGAAAGGAACCTTAAGGATCCTCTAGTCCTAATTCCCCTGCCACTGACAGAGACACCTTCCACTACACCAGGCCACTCAAAGCCCCATCCAAACTGGCCTTGAACATTTCCAGGGATGGGGCACTCACAATTTCTCTGGCTAGAAACCTGTTCCAGCGCCTCACAACTCTCACAGTAAAGAATTTCTTCCTAATATCTAAATCTACTCTCTTTTAGTTTGAAACCATTACCTCTGTTCCTGCCACTACAGACCTTTTCGAAAAGTCCCTCTCCAGCCCTCTTGTAGGCCCTCTTCAGGTGCTGGAGCATGCTATAAGGTCTCCCCAGAGTCTTCTCTTCCCCAGGATGAGCAACACCAACCCTCTCAGTCTGTCTTTTCTACAAAAATTAGAGGCATAATTTGGAAAACAGATTAGATGTTTTCAGTTCTTTTTATTGAAAGAAAATTCTTTGACTTGAAGGACTGCTGAAAAGATCACCAGATGGTGCTTTGTACAACCGGGCTAGATATGTCTAATAACCAAAATGGCTAGCACCTTACAGTGAGGTTCTTGAATTTGTACTTCCTTTTATTGGCTGAGCATATCAATGTTACCTCAACTGATTGGACAGTCACTTAGAATGAATGTCTGTCATGTTAGCATGCACAATGTCTGTGCATGAAGTACAAACTGTTCTTTCAAAATTCAAGGAATGAAAAGCTAAGAGAAACAGTGAGCAGGAATATTTTTGACAGAAATTAACAGACAAACAGAGACTGGAAAGCTTCCTGCTGTGCCCCAAAGGCCAGCTCGCTTAACCTTTGCAGTCCTTGGACTTTTACCTTTAGGAAAGCCTAGAAAAAGGTAGAAGGTATGTGTACCAAGAAGCCCCACTGTGTCCAAGAAGGGAATTATTCATGCTGCGTACTCAGACATATGGCATGACCTTCTCAACAGAATTACAAAGCAATAGCAGAGAATTCAACAAATAAAATACCAAATTTCCTATAGAAATTGTGCTTTTGAATATGTAGGTATAGAGCAATATTAGGATGAAGAAATTTTAAAATATAATCTACACACTTGAAAACATAGTTGTGTGCATTCAGTATCATGCCTGCTTTTTTGATGACAGAAGTTATCTTTCTCCTTTTAGCTCAGAAGAACGAAAACAGACAGAATAGAAATGGAACTTTATTCCTTCCTTCAATTCAATTTAAAAGTCAATTAAGTTCAAAGCAATAGATTCAAGATTCCCCCGTGGAAATCATTTTAAGGCAGGGATGGCAGTATTGAGTGAATTTGTAGCACAGAAGAGATCAATAACTGAGTGAGGTGACAATCTGTGAATGTAATACAAAAAAAAAAAAAAGAAAAGAAACTAAAGTCAGTGGGTACTTGGAAGAATGGAAAGACAGGTCTTCAGAAAGCTGTATATAGACTGGCCCTCATGATAAGCCACATGAGTTTCACTGGAGCTAAAAGCATTCCCTTATGTTAATCACTGTCATACTGAGGGACTGTGTACACACAGATAAGCAAGTAAAGGAGGACTGGATGTGGCAGCTCAAGAAAAGTGAAAGCTGCCATTACTGTCTCTGCTATACAGTGGTGCAAACATAATTAAAGCTTAGGTATTCATACTGATTATAGCTCTGTCATACATTTCTCCCTTAACTTTTGATTTTGTTTGTCAATTTTATCTATGTTTTTATTGGTTTTGCATAGCCTCAGGTTTTCTTTTCTTCTTTTTTTTTTGGGGGGTGTGGGGGAAGCTACAGGCCTGGCTCCAAGCTGCTAGAAGCTTCTTCCATGTCCAGCAGAGCCAATCCCTGCTGACTCCAAAGATGGATGTGCAACTGGCCAAGGCTGGAACAATTAGAAATTGTGGTAATACCTCCGTGATAACATATTTAAGAAGAAAAATAAACATAAAGTAGTTGGGTAGCTGTAATTCCAGCCAGTGAAGAGAGGAGTGAGAACACGTGAGAAGAAAAGCCATGAAGACACCAACATCAGTGGAGAAGGAGGGGGAGGAGGCTATCCAAGCACCAGAGCCGAGATTCTCCTGCAGCCTGTGGTGCAGACTGTGGTGAAGCAGCTCTGCCCCTGCAGCCCATGGAGACCCATGGGGATGCAGAGATCCACCTGCAGGTCACGGAGAGCTGTAGTTTGTGCAATGGACTCACACTGGAGAAGTTCACGGCCTCCCACAGGAGGGACCCCCCAGTGCAGGAAGGGAACAACTTCTTCTCCCTGAGCAGCTGGAGAAGTCTCGGGTGATGAACTGACCAAAACCTCTATGTCTCCCTGTCTCTCTGCACTACTGGGGAAGAAGGTAGAGCTGGGAAGTATGGGGAGGTGGGGGGAAGGTGTTTTAAAGGGCTTATTTTACTTCTCATTATCCTGCTCTGATTTTTTTAGTAATAAATTCACTTAATATCTCCAAGTTGAATCTGTTTTGCCCATGATGGGATTTGATAAGCAACCTCCCCTGTTCCTTGTCTCAACATATGAATCCTTTGTTATATTTTTTCTCCTTTGTGCAGCTGCAGAGGGGAGTGAGTGAGTGGGTTTGGTGGGTGCCTGGTATCTGGCCTGGGTCAACCCATGGCAATGTTTGATATCAGGACAGACCTTTAAAAGTCCTTGTTACCATCAGGGGAAAACCAAAAGAAATTAAAAACAGGTAGCAGATGCCCCGAAAGAAAAAACAAGTTGTAGCTTAAGCCCAACAAAAATTGTTTGACAATATAGAGCCTTCATGCAAAATAGAAAGACTAAACCTAGCTTTTTAGTTCTTCCAGTTATAAACTATTTACATGCTAAATTAATATGAAAAAATATATCTTCCATTTAATATGTAAAAATATGCAGATATCTACACCACTGTGTCTTAAAAAATTAGCCATAATAAAATCTTTGAAAACATGGTTTTCTTATACCTACAGATATTGTGATATTTTGCACTTTATTTCAATGACTAGTTGTGTTCAATATATACCAAAAACCCCGCATGTAATATACATCTAACTAAAGAAATAATACAGACATGTTTGCAGATGGTAAACACCTTCAGATTTATAGGCACTATGTTGCCTTTTTGCTCATATACATCACGTCTTTACTTCTCTCATTAATTATAAGCTTGTTGTAAAAGGACAAAAACATTACATGGGATGAAAATAAACTTCACAGCCAAAGTGTAATTGCATCATAAAACCAAACATGTAAAAAAGTTGAAGAATTTTCATAATAAATCTCAGAGTTATAGTTCTGAATCTTACTTTAATTAACATAATTAAATCTAGTAGCTCCTTTTAGAAATACTATACTTCAGCTGAAAAAGGAGCTTAATCTGAAGTTTAGAAATACTGCAGACAGTACTACATCTGCACTAAAGCCAAATGACAGCAAAAATGCATCCCACTTCAGAAGCGTCATTGGCTTGTATTCCTGGCCAAATTCCAGTTTAGAATTTATGCACTTTTTATATATCTTTCAATATACAAAAAAAACTTAAAGCCATACTTGTCACTTGTACTTATACCTAGTGTACGGCTCTCTGTGCAGGCATAAAATGCATCTGCAGTGTGTTTTTTTCCCCCTGTTTAGCTAGAACAGATATTTTGTAGATTAAAATAATCTTGCAACACAAAATTCACAAGCATATACATGCACTTGACTTTATACTGTAGTTCATACTTTCCTTAGCAGGAAAAAACACTAAATTAATTGTTCTCTCTGCTCCATAATTTTTCCTTCCTGACCCTTGTGCCATGACACAGTTTGTACTACCACTGCAATGTCTTCTTGTGCTAGGCTGGCTTCCCACTTTTGCAGGTTCAGGAAACCCCTGACAAGCTGTTGCATCACGGCTGTGCAACAGCCCCATCATATAATCTACCACACAGTTATGTTTGCATCACATGGACTTCCTGGGGAAGAGAAGAGGTCTGTAATTTATATTTTTCCATACAATATATTCTGTTTAAATGAGCTGACATAAAAAAATGCTGCGTAAGGGGAGCTCATGTTATGTTCCCTAAAGATCAGAGATTGTGACATGATGAATATTTCAAGTTCATGTCTTTTGCTCAAATCAAATGCAAGTTGCTCATCTGCTGCACAAACCTGGGTTGTCAGTGCTCTATTAGAGCTCCATTATGGACTGCTGTCCTTGATGAACTAATCAGAGCACTGTAAAGTGACTCTAGTTGTCCCTGATTATCAAACTATACTAAAATGGATTCACAAATGAATGGGCAAAAGTTGATAGAAATGTTTTCATCAAAATGCTGCCTGTTTCACCACAATCAAATAATCTGACTCTACTTACAGCATGAAGAACATATTTTGAAAACACATGCTTAAAACTGATCATGTGAAATAAATTCAACAGCCCCACTAATGGAATATGTCTTAAGTAATCACTAGATTAGAAAGCTTTAGCATTAATAATCACAGACTTTGCAGAGTTTTGGTGACTTTAGCTTTACATGCTGCTTGTGCTGTTATCTTCATTTTATATTGTATTATTTAATTTTTTTTTTTCAGAATGGAGAGTGTTCTTTACATTAAAATAATAGACTAAAGAAAACAAAAAAAAATCAGTTTGGTCATAATAATATAATAAATATATTTTATGGCTGTATTACAATAAAGAGATCATGCCTTTGATCCCTACACCACAGCCATACTTTTTAATGCAATGTATAGTAGCTAATGCATGTTAAAAAACACCATCTTGAGAAAGATTCAAACCTAGTAAGTTTTGTCTTTCATTATTGTCATGAGTGATGCAAACTTTGTTGTTTGTTTGCTTAAACAGTGTGAATTTAAGACATTGAATTATTTCTAAGTCTCATATGATTATTTATGTATCAGGACAGTCACCTTTGTATTGCAGGAAAAGAGACATACCATAAGGTTATCTATATCATATCAGGAAGGGCACTTCTGCCCTATCATTTTCTTGGCATCCTTTAGTTTTGCAATTTCTTTCTTTACACAACACCAAAAAACCTAAAATTCCCAAGTCACCAGTGCAGTGGTACATCCAGAAGGCTGTAGAATGAAGAGCTTGCTATCCATGTGCTTGATTCCTTCTCAGCTCTACAGATTTCACACTGAATAGTCTATGAGCGCCTATTAACCAGCTATGGCAGAGTGATGATGATTACTCAAGTGCCTGCCTCTGGACCAAGGATACTGTGAAACTGCTCTATGCAATAATTAACCTGTGTAAAAATAATCAGTGCAAAGTCAATTCCAGTGCATGTTTTCAATATGCATTGACTCATAATTATGTGTAATATTGCATTTCTTGTCCACTTGAAATATTATATGCATTTGCTTGGGAACTATATCTTTATTGAGATATGTGGGAGCATATTTTACAGAGGCTTCTCCAAGTGCACATTCCGGATTTGGCTGCTATCAGTAACCAATGAACCTGTGTAGCAAAACTCTACAAGAGTAGAGGAGGACTTGGAGCTGGGGAATGCTGCACAGTGTGCCATGATCCACATGGAACAGTGTCAGTGTTGAGTCAGGAATGGGAATGATATGTGACACACTCCATGCATTATCAGAAGGCAAAGGGCTAAAAAGTTTACTTTATTACAATCTCCTGATATTTATAACCAACATAGTTCACCCAGAACCTGATTTGTTCTTAATAACACCTGTCACCCACTGGTTAGCTAGGAACCACCTTCTTATAAATATCTTTCCATAACATCACCTATAACACATACCACATGTTCACAAACACCAGCTGCAGAGACTTAAGATAAAAATTGTTATAATTCTTTTCTCTGAGCTTCTCACAGCTTTTTCCAGAATGATGCCTGGGAAACTATCCGTTTCTCTCTCTCTGCATCCACAGAACAGTTTGTCCAATCTGCAGCAGAGGTTTCCAGCATTACATGAGATATAAGATTGCTATCACTTTTTCTATAGTTTCCATCATTTACTCCATAATTCAGTTTACCAGTTTAGAGTGATAGCGTTTTTCTTACTGACATCCAAAAAAAACTGACACCTGCTCAGTACATAGTAGTTAGAAGCAAATGTTCAATAAAACAAGTATTGAAAGAAAACAGATACAAGTATAAAAACGGTCATGATCACATTTTAAAGCAACTGGCACTTTTAAATTTTTTTTTTGTGACTTGCTGTCTTTATTTCAAAAATTCACATAAGCAGCAGAAAGTTATGTTTTGTATTTGGGTTCCTGAATGTGTAATAGGGTTATTTTTTTTGGGATTCTACCCTAGAGTAATGTATATTAATGTATATTTAATTGCTGTTATTTTTAAATTGCGGAACTTGAAATGGATACCAAATATTGAATTCTTATACATAACCCACCTGATATTGAGCTAGTAAGAGGCCGCAGTTTGAAGTCTCTGCACCAACTGAATGAGCCTCTCCAAAGATTTGCGTCCAGCTTTGAAAATCATACCTGGATTGTTCTGAATTTCACTTTTAATATCTTTGATTGCATCAGGTTTTTGTTTAAACAGCATATGCCTTTAGAAGTTTAAAAAGAAAAAGCTCAAACAAATCCAGAAACCATAGTTAGGAAGATCACACAAAATCCTGGGCTACTTTTGAATTAGGTTTTTTTCATGCCTTGTATGCCACTATGAGAAAATATTTCACAAGCATAGATTAGAATAGAAATGAGTCAACCATAAACTTCTACTTTGGGATGTCAGATACTTGTATGTCATCTGAACTTTGAACCATGCTTATCCTTAGTCACATTTATATATGCTGCAAATTACTTTAAAACACGCTATTTAAAATACTCTGCAAATTTCCCAGCATTTCTGTGATTTGTAAATAAAATTATAAGCTTTGTAAATAAAACTATTTATGCTAATAGCAAAAAGAAGGCTAATATATTTTATTTGCCCATTAATGACTGAATTCTTTAGTAAAATAGACTATATCCTGCTTCCACTTCAGTGAATACACTTTTTTCTTGATTAGGAAGATGTGTCCGATGTTTTCAAAGACTTAAAAGAGCATTTATTCAGACTACCCTTCTACTTGCAATAATGCAAGCTATTTCTTACTACATTGGTCTAGAACATACATAAGATGCAGAAATCACACAGTAATTTCTCAGCTACTACAACACTGCCATTAGCAAACTAACAGGTAAAAATTGGTGGGTGTCACTTCTGTCTTAATGGAGACACGTGGATGAAACCTAAGGCAGCCCTATACTCTGCAGTGTGACTCAGCTACATTAATAGTAATTCATGGGTCAATCAGATGGTTGTGTCATGGCTGAAATCAAAGCCATATCACAACCTCACAGAAGAGGCAAAGCAGAACATAGCCATCCCAAAGACAAGAACAAAGTGGGAAAAGGAGAAGGAGGAAGAATGTGAGTCCTAGAAAACCAGACCTGTTCCTGCTTTCTGGTCCTCAATACAGAACCATGACTGGGGTATGTTTCCCCTTGTTGGTCAAACAATATCTACTGCTCCCAGAGCTCTCAACAAGACAGTTACCTTTCCAAGGCTCTGGCAGAGAAAAAGCAAACAAGTCTGTTTAGCTGCCAAAGTACCTGCTCATGTCAGTCATTCTGACAGACGGCTCTAGTCAGATTATCATTATTTACCAAAGTGGACAAAAAGATTACCATTATTCATGCTGGAGCTGTGGACTTGTATTGAATCACCAGCTGCACATGACTGACCTACATAACTGGACTCTAGATTTAAACTGGGTTAGAATTCCTTTTTACCTGTTTCACGTGAAGAATATTAAATAAAACCCCAGCTATCATAAATTGTCTGCAAGTAAACTCATTACTAAACAACTTAGACATCACTGTAATAATAAAATTGAACAAACTTAGATAATAAATACAACAATAATATTAACCTTATAAGCTCAGACTATCACTGCAAAAAAAAAGCTGCAGTGTCTGGAATCAGCCTCTTCTTCAGTTTGTCACATATTAAAGAGAACCTGCAGGTAAATGTGAAAGATTAAAACAGAAACTGTCCCTGCACGTATAGCATGCACCACATATCTTTATATTCCAGTCTGCAGCAGAGACAAAGTAGTTATTCTTAAACCATAAGTAAGAGTTATGAAGTAGGATGCAAGTGATTAATCAAACTTCCCACAGCTCTCTTAGATTTGGGCCTTATACTCCAAAGAAATCTCCATCTGTCTCATTCTAACCTTTCCCATGCATACAGAATGATCTGGGAATCATAGCTGCAGTCTCCAGGCACAAGGCTGAGTTTAAACCTAATACTATAAGAAAATACTTTAATGTAATTTGCCAAGTACTACTACAACTATTTTGCAGATAGGAAGTGTATGTGATTTTGCTTTAGCTGAGTTTGCAGATTTCCAGTGTGTTCTCACAAATGTTCAAGCAGCTGAATATGGAGTGCTGACTAGTCAATAAATGCTTGTCACGAATCATGCTGGATAATGGATTTAAAATTGTATTCATCTTTGAAGCTCACTGATTCTAATTTAGACCTCAAGAAGGACTTAAGAGCCTTTTTTTCCTCACTCTGTCCATTAGGTCTAATTAAAAAAGCTACCACTTACAATATTGCCGAACCAGTGATTTTATGTAAATATTTACAGAAATCAGACTTGTCCAGAGAAAGAAGAAAAAGATTAAACTATTGCATCAATTTTCAAGCAACCTTTTATTTTCTGATATCATGACAGTTTTCAAATTTACATTCAGCCCACGTACAGAATTTGCAAGCAGAAAGTATTTAGGCAGATGATTTTGAGCTATTATCTGTGGTTATATTTTCAATCTATTTTTCAGGTAAGTCTGCAAAATGAACTAATGTATCAAAAATTTATTTACATCTTCCCAATTCTACAAGACTTATAGGCAGATGACTCCTCAAGTTGTGGATCTGGGCCTGTATCACATTCTTAACTGCCATTTTTAAAAAGCTAGCAAAACTTTAAATTTTCTAGTATTGAGGAAAAGCTGGAAAATTACCTGTTCAGCCTTTCATGAGAAATAAAAGAAATAACACAAAATATATCTTTTTTTCCCCCATTTTTTCTAAACTGCAAAATGGCCTTATGACTTTCAGCAGGATGACAAGCAATCATCTGGTGACATACGAAGCCCGCAAGTAGAGATTCTGGCCAGCTGGCCAAGAACATGGCTGGCTCCTGCCCAGCTTGCCTGCTGTCCAGCTCCTGACTTCCTGACAGTTTCCACCATTCTCCCCTGGCCAAATGCCTTATTCTCTTGCTGGCTGCTTGATTTGCCGCAGCTCTGAGCTCTGTGTGTCCGGCTGAATGATGGAAAGGGTTGAGCCTGCTCTCCAGCTCCCCAGATGCACCGGCACCCATCTGGTGTTTGGGATCTCCAACAGAGAGAGGGGCCAAAATGGACTGTTAACCTTTGCCAGAGATTCCAAACTGCTGCTATTTACTTCCAATGTAAAACAAACCAGACTCCACAACTCAGGATTGTGTATAAAAGGGCAATTCCCTGTTTCTTTTCACCAGCTCTGACTGAAGACTAAACAGCACAGAAACAGATTGGAGTGCTTTTCCATTTTCAGTAGTATCCTAGTCCATGCAATGTTCAGTCAAACCTTCTTTGGAATAAAATAAAACTAGGCTGAAATAGAGGTAAGAAAATTGTTTGTGAAGGTCCATATTCTACTTCTCTTTATGGGGAGGCAATATGCAAAACACATGATAAACAATAGTGAATAACTTGTGCATGTACTCTCCTGCTTCAAAGAAAAGAAAAAAATAAAGAAATAAAAGTAAAGCTCTAAAGATCTCAGATTAAACCTGAGATAGAAAGAGTACAATACAAAAAGGTGTTCTGATGTTTGTGTAGAAAGCCTTTCTTCAAATTAAGTCTTCAGAATCTTACCTGTATATCAAAGGCATGTAAAACCAGCCTTCAGTGGTCTCAGACTATATATATATATATATATATATATATATATATATATATATATGTATACACACACTATTAATTTGATATTATATACACACATTATTTATATGATTTTCCAAACAACCCTCAAGATAAGGTGACAATTCTACTGACAGACCTGTCTGGGTTTCCCTCTACAATAGTGAAGATATCCAACCATACTGGTAAGTGTATGTATTTAATATTGCATCATGCATGACTCCTTCCATGGTTAAAAAAAAAGTAGAATTGAGTGTAGACTAGAATATAATAGAAGTTTTGTGTTTCTGCAACATGACATTCTTGAGAAGTAAGAAGCACCCCATGCAAGCAGTAGGTCTTTTGTTCTTTCTACCTGAACCCCTTCCTGCTGTTACCACCCAAAAAAAGCAGTGGTGACAGTTTGTGGAAGAACCTGAAATTATTTTTGCTGGCAAGAGGCAAAACCCAAGAGACCTATAGCTGGAAGGACTTAGATGCATTAAGCCATCGTACTTCAATTCAGTACTACCATCTTAAGGAAATTAATTAATACCTTCAATGCAATAAAGAAAACACTACTTAGGGAAAAGAAAGATCATAAAAGTTACTCACAAAGGGCAGGAGAAAATGCAAGGCATCTATCAGCCTGCAGCGAGGATGATCTATAACTTTATCCATAGATTTATCCATGTTTGAGCTGTGTTAAAATCTCCAGTCCCTCTTCCTGCTCCCTGTACTACAACAATGAAATATGGATTCTTGGAGATTCTGGGATTGGTTTAATTATTTCAGTACTCATAACACATACTAACAATGAATATTTGCAAGAAAGTTGCACAATAACTTTCCTAGGAATTGAATAATCCTACAGTTTATTCAAAAGCCTAGATCAAACCAGATCTACGAAATTGACACGTTCTTAACACTGAGAAATAAAAACTGTGAGGAGGGGTACAGCTTTATTAGTCGTACTCTTCCTTGGATGAGTTTAGAAATGGTTTAGAATATGAAGAAGTACAGATGAAACCTTCATACTTTACATACTCCCTTTCAGCAAAATGGCCACAGGTTTATTTCATTATTGACTCTGAGCATTTTAGTGAAAAATGGTTGGGGCTGACCCAATTCCTTATGGACTGCCCCATGGCTCAGCCCTAGGGAAAGTAAAAAGGAAAAAGGATGAAGGAGGCTGTCAGGGAAAGGATTTTTCATTTTCAGATCTTATCCCATCAAGCACATCAGATCTTATCCCATCAAGGACTGGATGAGACAGAATTGGATGAGACATAATCATGAAATGTCACCTTCTACATTTATTAGTCAGTGCTGGGTAATTATATTAAGTAGCCAGACATATTCCTGTTTACTAGGCTGTGAAATATGGAGCCATGGAGGAAAACTCTCATTTATTCTAAATAAAGATGAAATATTTTTTAATAGATTAAGTACATTTTTACTCTAGAAAATGTGGAATTCAAAACTTATGAGGGTAAATATTCTCTATTTTTAGATACATGAATAATATATAAGAATACTCAGCTAAGCTCATCTCTTCCTATTTCCTTGGAAATCTGTTACATGAACTAAGGGAAGTCTTATTAGCTGAAAATGGGTGTGTGGCACAGCTCTCCATTTTTAGGTGAAACTGACTGCATTTCATTGCATAACCACATTGCATAGTGTAACAGTGTGGCATGATGAAATGATAAAATAGCAGCTCTCAGATGCAGAATTGAAGAAAGAAAGAATTACATTGAGCTAGGAAAAATATTGTTAAATTATACAGCAGTTATCCCCTCTCCCTCTCCTCCAAACTTTCTTCCTCCCCAAAAAAGAAATCATGATTTTTCTTCTGAAGATATTGCAGCAGTGCCATCATGAATGTTATTACAGGCACCTGAGAGATCCTTGTACCATTGTGTCTGGTAAGGAATGAAATGTTTGCTTGATGTATTGAAATTTTTAGCCTGTTTTTCTATGCATTTTTTTCTTTTATTCCTGACTTTTAATCTAGCAGCTCTCCTATTTTCCAACCATGGAATGATTTTCAAACACCCATCCTTCTTTCTAGATCAACACGTGTACTGACACTGACAGTGTGCAGATTTTCCTTTTAAACTTCATAAGCCAGCTAGACCCTTTCCTTGGCAATATGAATCACAAAGATAAAAGTCTGGGAATTACTGTGTTGAACAGAATTTAGAAGTCAAGAGAAAAGCCCATTTTGAATTCTAATATTGAAGGTTAATATTATAATGGAAAAAAAAAAAAAAGATGAGGATAATATTGATGGCAACTTCACAGTGAAACTTTACAAAAGTTTTTTTTTCAACTTCCTTTAAGACTCAGTTAAGATCTGTTTTCTCCAGCAGTGTAGGATTAGGATCAGCACACATTAGCAGTCCTAACTCACTCTAAACTCACCATGCAAGGAGCTAGTGAAAGATATCAGTACATGGCAGATAGTTAGAATGGATGACTTTCATGTTTAAAGTAAAAATCTCATTTTTTGTTTAGCTTCAGAAAATGCATTTTGTAGTTCTGGAAGTTATTTTTTTGTTGAAAGACAGGATTAAAACAACAACACGGCAAGAAATTTCTGCAAAATCATATATATTTCCACCTTTTCCTAGGGAGGAAAAAACTCCCACCACCTTCCAAAACTTGATGCACACTCTTCACAAAGAATGTTTTATACAAAAAAGAGCTGTCCCAACACTTTCTCACAACAAAATTGCAATGCCATAGACAAATGAAACTCTAAAAGAAAAGTAGTTTAGAGCAGAGGGGTATCTGTACAAACAAAGAATTAGTTGGAGCATGTCCAAACCAGGCTATAGTAGAAAAACGAGGTCTTGCATACTTTGTGGATCCATGGAATTGCATGGGTTGCCCTGTCCATGGAGCACTATTGGCTCAAAAGTAGTCTTTGAAAGAACCACAAAAAAATAAAACTGATGATATTTACTTGCTTCAGATGAATTTGTAACTCAGGTGACAAGTACAACACAGTTTTTAAGTTTAATGTGCTATCTTTCAAATTTCTGCATGTTATCATCTTTATACCAGATTGTATTACCAGATATATGATACATATGAGACCCTACCTGGAACACTGCATCCAGCTCTGGGGTCCTCTATACAGGGAAGACATGGACCTCTTGGAGTGAGTCCAGAGGAAGAAACAAAAATTACCAGAGGGCTGAAGCACCTCTGGAGTTAGGCTGCTCAGACTGAAGAAGAAAAGGCTCTGGGGAGATTTTATTGCAGCCTCCCAGTACCTGAAAGGGCAAGAAAAAGGATAGAGATTTTTTACAAGAGCCTGTAGTAATAGGGCAANTTTAGGAGGTCAGCAAGAATGGAAGAATAGGGGAAAGTCTTCATGATGAGCACTTTTTTTCAATTTACCATTATTCAAAGCACTCAGAGTTCTACTTTTTGCTAATGTATTTTGGAAAAACTTGAATCATTACCTGATTTTAGAAATTGTTTTCAATACTATTGACACATTTCATTCATATTGGTTATTGACCTTCCAGAAAGAATAATTTTATTTTCGGAAGCTATGAGACATTTTAAGAAAATAGACATTTTTAAATATACATCTATGTATATATGCACTCCTAAATACATATTTATAGGTATATGTATTTAAAAAAAATACAAAAGCTACGTGAGAATGAGAGATCTTAGTTTTACCACATTTGTTACTATTAGCTCAAAGGAATTCAGACATTTTTCCTGTTTTCTTTTATTTTTGTTGTGTTTTAGAAGTATAAACTAGATCTGAAACTGCAGAATTTTTCAAAAAAACAGAAAAACCAGTTCCATTCTGTTCTAAATCACTATCTTACTGTATTGTTTTGTGCCTTTGTGATCAACAATTCATTGTCCTTCCCTTCCTTTTTACACATTTTCTGGGCATATATGCAACTAAAATTCCACTCGCAGGACACAAGGTATCATATTGTCAAACCAAATCCATAATCTGAAGGAAGGCCTGAGGAAAATTACTCTGGTGTGTTGGTTTGCAAGAAGCTCAGCATGATCCAGCAATGTGCACTCCCAGCCCAGAAGGCCAATAATGTCCTGGGCTTCATCCCAAGCAATGTGGGCATCAGGGAGAGGGAGGGGATTCTGTACCTCTATTCCACCCTGATGAGACCCTACCTGGAACACTGCATCCAGCTCTGGGGTCCTCTATACAGGGAAGACATGGACCTCTTGGAGTGAGTCCAGAGGAAGAAACAAAAATTACCAGAGGGCTGAAGCACCTCTGGAGTTAGGCTGCTCAGACTGAAGAAGAAAAGGCTCTGGGGAGACTTTATTGCAACCTCCCAGTACCTGAAAGGGCAAGAAAAAGGATAGAGATTTTTTACAAGAGCCTGTAGTAATAGGGCAAAGGGGATAGCTTTAATCTGACAGTTGATTTAGGTTTGGTATTAGGAAGCAATTCTTTACTGTGAGGGATATAAGGCACTGGGACAGGTTGCCCGGAGAAGCTGTGCATGCCTATCCCTGGAAGTGTTAAAGGCCAGGTTGAATGGGGCTTTGAGCATCCTGGTGTAGTGGAAGGTGTCTCTGCCCATGGCTGGGGGATCAGAAGTAGATGATCCTTCAGGTCCCTTCCAACACAAACCATTCTATAGATTCTATGATCTTTAAATGTGCTTTTTAGACAAATATCATCCAGAAATGTACTCACTGCCATTCACATTCCCTAAGGACATTATAATTCAAATTATTAGCAACTAGACATCTATTGTTCTAATAAATAAAACAAACCAACAAAATGCTGCATCTGAGTTCTCACCCATACTACAGTCAAAATGACAATACACTGCATAATGATACAAGCAATAAACTCAAAATCCTGGAAGCTATAGTTACTTTTTTCCTAGTTTGAGGGAAGCTTATCTGTCACAGCCGTTTATATAGTTCATCTGTTCAGAGGTATAATGCTCTGAGATCACATATTGTAATTTTGTAATTTTATTTTATATTTTGAAAAGGATTACCTTATGACCCCCTTGTAAATTCTCCATTTCCTCCTTACATTCAGATTACTTTTGCATTTTTTTCTTTATCCTCCCTTCAACAGGTCTTCACTGACATGCTTTGTACAGTAGGACAATCTAGGGTAGTTAAATTTCAAGAGAGACATAATTGAATTCTAATGAGCAAGTGGGATCAGCAGAGTTCATTTCAGGTGATAAAAAAAGACTTCTTCTCTTTCAAACTAGTAATGCTGAAGTTAAAGTGAACTGTTTAAGCTCCAAATTTCTATGAACATAAGAAAAAAAACCTGATTTCCTGCTCTTTGTATTACCACAGCTAGCAAGGGCCATCATTGCTTATGATGATATCATATGCCTACCGACAGATGTTTCCTATGGTCCTATGAAACACAGCATGTGGAACAACATGAGTTCTTTATTTCTAGTGCTAGATACTTTAAATATATTTCTGCAACTACAGAAACATTGCTGAGTATTGAAATGTGTGCAGACCCAGAGACTCTAGTGCTTTCTCAGTGTTTAGCCTAGGATGTTTAGGATATACTGCATAAGGATATTTTATTTAGAGGAAACAACTGAGCTTGTTTGGCAGTTAGTTTCTTTTATAGATGTGGAGTCTTGTCTTTTTTCCCAGCTTTGTCATTTTTTCCCACACATTTTTACTACTTTGGCTTCTTCTTCTGATGCCTCAAGTAAGCCTAAAGAAAATTATTTGCTCTCCTCCTCCCACCCACTGTCAGCTTAGTGAGATAAACTGGCATGCATATTAAGGACTCCAGAAGCATAAAGGAGCTGTAAAGAAAAAAAAGTACAAAGGCAAGAAGACTATTTGGTCAGGGTTGGTAAGGGAAGAGCAGGCTGTAAGGCAGTTCTACCTGTTGTGCAAATAAGCTTTTACACTGGTTAAGCTTTCCTTGTCCCAACACCTTGCATACATGCATATAAAAGTTATCTGGGTCTTATCCAAAAAAAGACAATGAAAATTGCAACTATTTGATGTATCTAAAATTAAGTCACTTGCACCTGTGGCTTTAGGTAGCTGTGAGTAACTAACACCTCATCTACACTGCAATTGTTTTAAAGTACTGATAAAGTCTGGTGCACTGCTGTTCCCTACTACAAAGATTATCATTCTTTCCATCTGTAGAGAAGGAGAAAGGGATACATTCAAGCAAGCTTTTAGGCAGAATTCATTATGGCACTTGAAACGACCTTTGAAAATCGTTAGTGAACCAGTTATCAATATTTCAAGTTTCATTTCTCTCACCATATCTGGCATATCCTTTTTTTTTTTTTTTGTACAAATAACTTTGCTAATTATCATTAAAAGCATTTACTCTGAAGTGTAAAATGCTATACAGCTGATTAGAAGGCATACTAGTCCAGGGTGTCTTTTCCTTCCAATTCTGAGACTCAGATATTCGCAGTATGACCCTATACCTTTATTATGTCAGTAACAGGCACATATCTGAAGAAATGTTTTCCTATTAGCATTGATTGAGAAGTTTCCTAGCAGGTAGTATCGATGCACTATCCCAGGTATTAATTTTCCTGTGTTATACTACTCAGACTGGTGGTGTTAATTGTTTATACACTGAGACAAAGAAATACATCAGCCATTGAGAATGGTTATGCTGAGGCTTCTTAGCTTTATTATAGAGCCTGTAAATCTTCTAACTCTAAATGCACACAATACCACAGAAATATTTCAGACCAGATTCTCTGCAGCAGTAAATCAATAGAGCTCTACTGAAATCAATGGAGCCAGCATGATTTACAGTAGCTCAAGGTCTGCCCTTTCGATTGTGCCCAGTGATATAAGAGACTCAAGAGGGTTATTACTGTAATATTCAGGAATATATTTTCCAGTAAATTACAGTTCTTTAAAGATAGACTGAGGAAACATGCATAGGTATTGCACTATGACACAGAGGAATAGCAGGGGATGCATGCAGTTGTTCACTCAGACTTTAGCTACCTGTAGGTAGACACCAAACTAGGCACCAGAGCTAACTTGGGTCTTGTTCCTCCTACAGCCCATCAAATACTTACTTTCAAAATTCCCCTGTTCTGCCTACTCATATGAACATGAAAAAATGCTTGGGGAAATCAATTTCCCCTCATTACAAAAGAACCCATGCTGCAGACATGAAATTCCCAGGCTGACAGAGGAGTTCAATCACCAGCCAAGGTGCTGAGCTTCCTCTGTCTCTGTCCTCTCCAGAGGCAAAGAAAGGCAGCTATGACCTTTCCTCATCAATCTCTATATGTGAGTCTAAATTTTTGCTCTGATTGGCAGTGCAGGATGATGCCTTAGGATTTTAGCTTTTATATTTTTCAAATCCTGTACTGTATTAGTGTATAACTCTAAGCTTCATACAGAGTGTTAGTTTACTCTCTTCACATTTTGGTCAGACAAAACAATGCCTCTAGACCTGAAATTTAAGGGCACTCTACTGCCTCACCCTGAAAAGTATAAACAAAAGCCAGCTGGGAGGGGAGCAAACTGGGGGTATATGACTTGATTGCCTGAGAGTGTAACTGGAGGATTAGCCCCTGATATATAAATGGACCAAACTTATAATTGTCTGAAAAAATCGTGACCATTGTCCATCTTGGGTGTAGCCCCTCTCAGAGGCTTCTAACTGTGCAAGATATATCTTTGACTGCCCAAGGTTTATCTATTGAAGACCTTTAATAAATACCTACTTTCTCCTAATCTTGTCTAGCCTCTGTTCAAGGTAGGCACTCCAAGGCATCAAGGGGATCCTTAACTTCAAAACTTTTAGTGTCTAAAGCCAGAAAATTCAACCTTCCAGTGACTTGAGTAATTTGAATAAACTGTGTTTGTTGGATAAGTACAAAGACTTAGGAGACTTAGAAACTTGTATTATTTCACTCTTAAGACCAATGTAAATGTAGAATAACCTTAGAGTCAAATAGACCCTGTTATGTAATCATACTTGCAGTTTACTTAAATGATATTTCTGCTTTTGAAGATTTCTTAACTAGTGATTTCCTACTTTCAGAACATGCCCTGTCAAACTAAATGCACTGGTGAATACAGTTGAGATGTGGCACTGTAACATATACTTATGGCTCTGTTGTTGGTTCTTCATATAGCTTTATTGCTTAGAGGCACATAGGAGCCAAATATATTACTACAGGTACTCTTCTTTGGAATGTTGCCAAATGGCTTTAAGTGACTGTGCACCTGCTTTGCTGTCCAGGCCATATCTTTCTCGTGGCTGATCAAATGACCAGAGATCATCTGAAAAACTCACATTATAAAAAGCTTTAAAATATATTAAATAGAGAGGCATAACATAAAATGTGCCCACACTACTGCAAAGTTAACCGTGGTGGAGTCTTTTGATCTGGTTTTCTTTTTTTCCCAGTAACATAAATATAACTACCCTGAGCTGGAGACATAAATAGAGCAAAATATGAGAAAAGAGATAACATTTTTCCTATAGATGGAAAAAGAAAACTAAGACCCTCTGTCAAGCAAAGAATGTCTATGCTAGAGCTTGACAATGTATGCTATATCAAAAAAGGAATTTTTCTATTTGCTGTTGACTAGAAATGGTCAACATAAAAATGACAAGTAGAATCAATTTAGAAGACTTTCAGCTCAGGTGAATGCACTGCTTTTGTAAGCAAACACTTAGCACTCTATAAACTTACAGGTGACTTTGAAGCTTTGTTTTTGTAAACAATTTGGATGTTTGAAGTTTGTAATAAAATAAGGGATTATTTTTCCTTTGTTAATGAGCCTTCCACATCTCTTACCACACAACTTGACAAGATTAGGGATTGGAGAGACAATGTTTAATTACTTTCACAAGCTGTTTAATGTTTGCAAAGACTGCTTAGAACTGTGGATGAAAAGAGAATAATTATATAATCTTTAAGAAAACAAGTACATGTTTCATCTTTGAACCATATGTATGACAGATAACACAATACTATTGGGCTCAAAAACTCTCAGAAGTCACTTATAGTTTATTATCTGATATCAGTTGTATCAGTTCATTGCATTAATACAAGTCCACTAGAACAAAAAAGACTGTGTGCAGGCTCTGTGATATGTTATGCTCTGTTGAAACTTCATTTTTTGGTAAGTACTATGTACTGGAAAAAAAAATATAGCCATGGAGAAGAGGAACAGAATTTACACCCCAAAGTTACCAATGGAAAAATAAGTTGCATTGGTTTAGTGGATACAGAAGCAATTAGATATTCTCTGTTATTTTTTACACCGATTCAAAATCAATGTCTCTGCTATATTCATCAGTAGCATTTTGAAGAAGACATGAAAAGAAATTCACTGATGTGTGTCTTTTAAAGCCGAGGAGATAGGAACATAAAAGAATAACTATTTAATATATTGTTAATTGCAAAGATTCTGTCTTTTCTTTGGACAGAGGTATGTAAACATATTAATTCATAAATTCAAATGTTCAGGTAAATAATTTGCAATAAAATATATAGTTCTAGTAATTCTAGTACAAGACTGTACCTTGAAAAACCTGTCCTAAGAGATCTTCTTTAAAACAGGACCTCTGTAGCATTGCTAAGGCTGTACTTCATTACTTGTGATTACACTTTAAAAAAATTTAGTCCGTCTGAGGGTTTTCTATTTAAATACTGAGTTTTTTAACCTTATTAATGGGCAAAAGCAGAAAACTGCTTGAAATGGAGAAAGAGGAGCAGAAAAAATCAGTATTTCCCAGACAGGACATAATTTGCTTCATTCCAGTCAGCCTAAGGATTATTATAACTTTTTTTTGTTATTTTTGTTCTTTTTTTGCTAATATGTTTTAAGGTGTGTTTACTCCATTCTAGAAAATAATTTTAAAAATTTAAGATACATTTGTACCTTTATGGGAGTTAAAATAGCAAGACTCTATTACAGATTTAGCTAAAATCTAAAAGCTGTGAATTTGAGCACATATTTTTGGCATGAACACTGTCTTTAATATGTAACAACACAGGTATATATTTAACTATAAAGTCAGTGATAATGTGCATTCATATGATAGTAAAGAACTACATTATATTGTGATTTGTTGACCCCAGCCAGCAAACTAGACACCCCCACATCCACTTGCTCACTATTCCACTTGCTCCAGCAGGGCAGGGGACAGAACCAGATGAGAGAGAGCAGAAAAACTTGTGGGAGTAAAATGCAATCTATACATGTAGGAAAGATGATGGGTGGATTTGCAAAGGCAAAACCCTTCCCACAAGTAGATGGATGCTCAGTCAATCTCTGAGCAATGGGCATACAGGAAGACAAAACCCCAACCCTCCTTGCCCTGATTTGTTGCTGAATGTGATATTATATGGTATGGAATATTCCTCTGAACAATTTGTTCCCCACTCATCTTCTTTCCTCTCCTCCATCCCATTGTGAGTGAGCTTGCAACTTTTCCTTTTTCTTTAGGCCCACACATGAACATCCTGCTCTGTTCCTGTTAGGATTGAGGAAAAGCATACAACTGGCTTACTCTCTCTTTATCAGACCTCCATAAGGCATGCCCCAGGAGCATAGAGTGGAGCATCTGGTGTTCTCTCTCTGCCTCTGCTCTGGGGCAGTCCGTGGTACTCAAACAGGTGAAGACATTCACTTTCTCAATAGTAGTGTTACTGTAGGGTTTAGGGTGTTGTTTTTTCTTTTTTTTTTCTTTTCCCTGAATATATGGTCTTTGAAATAGGCTTACTTTTTGTTTGCTGGAAAATCCACTACTGCTGTGAATAAAACTTAATATACCACTAGAAACACTGGGCCACATTCTTCATTTTTGCATGGAGTCAGGATTTTTAACTAAAAACAATATATACATTTCTTTATGAAGTGCAACATTTGCATCCAGGAGGTTCACCAGCAAAGACTGCAATACTGCTATTTGCACAGTATCAGTGGGAGGCTGGCTTTCACAGCTCTGTTCACACTGGTAGGGATTCAAAATCACATACGTATCTGCTTTATGTCCTCTCTCTGATTTTCTGATAGTATTCTGTCCTAATTTTACCAGTAATCTTACAGACATAAGTACATCTGCAAAGAGTCTGCAAAAGTGGCTGTTAGTTTTTCCCCATCTCTAGTTACTCTCTGAGTAATTCAGTATCCTGGTTTCTGAAAATATATTTTTGCTGCATCATAATCATTACCTTTCATAATGATAAGATGCTCTACATTTTTTCCTTGCCCTCCATTCCTGAGTAATTTTCATGGATCAGGAAAGAAAGCCCACATGCTCTTGGTGTTTACTCATCCCAGCCAAGTACTCTAAACTGATATACCCTGTCAAGGTTTTCTACTTCTATTTATACATACTTGAGATGCTTCCACTTGCTTTACAGATGACTAACAATACTTCAGGCCTTTCTGCCAGTCATTCCTATTGAAATAGCATACACATCTCTGAAGTGATGGGAATACTACTTTCCCAAATTGAACATACAAATGTAAATTCACCTACCTCAACAAAAATTTAAGTCTTCCACCAGGCAGTGCTGTATTTTCTGAATGCTTGACGAGTAGCTTCTTTCATTGCTATACAATTTTTATAGTAAAAATAAAAGAAATACCCAAGTTACCAATAAGATCATTCTGTTACTCTATCCCTCAGTCTTCACCACCAAACCCCTCTGAAAAAAAAGAAAAAGAAAAACAAGAGAAAAAATACATTGAAAACTTGCAAGTTAATCCATAAATATAAGGGCTTTGGGTCCTCCTCATTCACTACAGCAAACAAAAGTCTTATACCTCTGTACACCTCAGAATATTGCAGACAGCCAGAGACCTTCATATTCCCAGCCACAGATCTTTATACTTTAACAAAGCAAACAGCTAAATTTGGTGTGTTCACATCAAAAGAGCACAATATGTACTATACCAGACAGACATCTAGCTGGCTTGGTATTCTATCTCAAACACTGGTCACAAGGAGATGGTTAAAACAGAAAACAACCAGAACCAGTGAAGGACTTTCCCATTTACATGTATGCCCTGTCAAATATTTTCCATATTATGCACTTATTCAGTAGGATGTATATTTAGTACTTCTATGAAATACATGGTATCAATTCATATTTAATATCCTTAAGTGGCTTTATCTATCATGCTTTTGTCCAGTAATTTCTGCATCTAGGTATCCTTTTACTATCTATAACACTCTCAGGAAATGAACTCTACAGCTCTACCATCCACTGTGTGAAGAACCATCTCGTCTGTTTTGTCTGAATCTAACTCAGCCTAGTTCTTTCTCATTACCCAAACCCCAACTTATTATAAGGAGTCTAAATGAAGAGTTTCATTTTTTTGCCATGTATGTGCAGTTAGGGTCCTTCATTATTATCTATCAACTCATCTGATGCTGAGAATCCATTTTGTTTAACCCTTGTTCATGAAATTATTTTGTGAGGAATAGATGCAAATGAAATTATGACATGAGTGTTCCATCTGTGAGCCAAAGATTCATGCCCCACGCTGTGGTACCTGCACTGCTTGTGACCAAGCACCAGGAGGTGGGAATGCCAGGAAGATAAAAATGAAACCTCAGATCTTTGTCTCCAGATGTATCATAGGTGTCGAAAATTTCCTGAGTCTTATATCATAGATTTTTTGCTTAGATGTGCAGTGTAAAAATATACAGTTCCCACAAACTGTTTGCAGTCACACAAACAGCTTGCAGGGAACAGCTAATGATATGAATTACATTTGTGCAACTGTATCTTGATGTGACATCAAATTCATGGGAATCCTGGGTTAATCTACCCAACAGGAATCACAAATTTTTAAAACTGAGTTCCTTCAAGAAGAAACTTCTGAAAACACAAGTAGCAGTCCAAAATGCTGAATAAACACAGGCATCATCAAATCTATGTCAGAGCTTTTTCAAAGGAATGAAAAGAAATATTTTATAAAAAGCATCCACAGGATATGCTGCATCTACAAATAAAATTCTAGTTCAGGTTTGGGGACATAAAAATTATATTGCAGCAAAGGGCTTACTCCCTTAGAAAATAAGGCCTAAAAACTGTCCAGCTACAATGAAACAATGCATTATTAGTCCCTAATGCATTCATCATAAAATAAACCCACTCAGTTTTGAGAATATAGTTGTGTAATTAGCAATGAAAGAAAACCACTTTCAGGTTGTGACTGTTACAAGTCCAAGAACGTTATAGATGACATATTTTAATACCTTGCTCTGTTGATCCCAAAATAATGTAATGTAGAAATAAAACAGTACATATCTTTCCAGAAGTGAACCTTCCATTTTTTCCTTCAGTTATCAACTATAACCACTTTGCAGACTATGTTGCTCCCCTCTAACAAACAGCAGGCTTTACTATTCCTTTAAAGTTGACCCTTTCAGAGAACAAGACTGTCAATATTGAGTTTACCAGTAATACAGCTAAATTCCAGCTTGGAGTACAAGATATCTTCTGAGGTCAACTTCGCTAAAGTGAAATAATTAGAAATTAGTCAAAATATTCTGAAATCAGACTACATTTATTAGCACAGTCACCTTTCTTCTCCTTCATAAGGATACAAAAAATCAGTAGAAAAACATCAGCTAGATCTGTTTCTCCATAATAAAAATACTTCTTACAAATGTAATATCAGATATTTTTTGGTTAGTCAGTGAAAGAATTAAGACATTCACAAATAATCCCTTGTGAAGGCTATAAAATACAGAAACATTCTGTCTCTCAAAGTAGTCTTACATTGATCCTTGAACTGGAATTACTTGGAGGATATTCCAGAGACATATCACTGTCTACTTGCCCTATTTCCCTAATAAGCATTCATTCTTAGCCAGAGTTAGAGATACAATGGCAGGCTTTGGTCTGACACAGCCAAGCATTCTTAGAGAATGCTTCTGAAATTCTTCAATTCATTGGTAACCCACACTGAAGCAATTACAAAGTTTAGTAGAATAACTTCAAAAATACTGAGCTTATTCCCAATCAAGAAATTCCTTTCTCATTTTATGATTAGAAATGTCTTCTTTTGGAACCTCCTTCTTGCACAAGAACCTGCAGAGTGTCTGCTTCATACTTGACATTCTTGTAGATCTTAATGTTTTGTGAGATTAGTGATTTGAAAGGAAAGCAGGTAGATATCTTCCTCTTTCCTCTCTATTTCATATCAGAATAAGCTTATTCTTTCAAAGAATTTTTTGTTTTATAACAAAAGATGATAGCATGATGAGAAGGAATTAGATCCAAATGTCCTTACTGTTGAATGAATGAGGGGAAAAGAGGCAAAAGGGGAATCTGAACCTGAGAATACCTCAGGGGAAGTTGCTGAACTTACTTCCTTGTCTTAATGGACCCATCTTTTCTTCCATCCTAAACTTATGAAGGCGTTCATGTCAGAATCCGGCACAGGCAGCCCTGAACAGAGCCTCAGATGTCAGCCTCTTCCTTCCTCTTTCAGGATGTTTTTCTTCCCAAAAGCTTCAGGCTTTTGACACATGTGTCATGTAAGAGCTTAAACAGCAAATCCCTCCTCCAGCCCTGACAAGGCTGGGAAAGGTCAACTTATTACACACTTGGTGGGACAGGAGGAAATAAGTCAAACCCCTCCTTTCTTAGTCATCTTCTTTGAGTGCACTGGAGGACTCCTTAGTCTTTTTCTTCCTGCCCTTTGAACCTTTGCCATGGGGATCCCCTTGAGGCTGGGTATTTGTTTCTTGTTTTCTTTATTATTATTCCTCTATGAAGTAATAAATACTTTTTCCAGTCATTCATTCATACCTTTAAGGAGAAGGAGAGGGTCATTCTCTACAGAAGCAAGAGATCTTTTTCCCTTTGTATTTTTAAGATAGAAAACGAAGAGGTAGCAATGACAGAACTATAGACATGCAGCAATCACTACTCTGTGTGTATATGTCTTTGTACACACATACACACACATAGAGGTTATCTCTATGCTGAGATTACTTAAAACACCCCAATTTGTCTACACCAATGAAAAATTAATTTTCCTCCTATTCATTACTTCACAATTGAGTGCAAACTGCTACAAAATCATAATTGAACCATAATAACAATAATATCATAATAACAACCACAATATTATATCTGCTTTGCGGCAATTCGAATACTTTCACATGAACAATACCTTACACCTGGGAATGCATTTCAGGATGTCCTGTGGTGCTTTCTTTTGGGAGAAACCTGCACTGAGGGGCAGGAAGGGCAAGAACACTGGTACTATTTACTGCATGCAGTCATGTAAACACCCTTCTCTTTCCTTGGCAGCTTGCTAAACAGCATTCCTGTCAGTGTTGGGGGATCCACGTTTGAAATTTGTATTGACCATTCTGATGGTGTTTGCTATTTTATTGCCATGGTGTCTCAGAGAACACATTTAAGAGAAATGGTTTTTCTCAGACCACTTCAAAACAAAATTTGACAAGGTACTATTGAAGAGCAGCAATTTTTACAACAAATGCTAAAATCAGTTCTTCTGTCTGTGTCCTATTCAATTTTTCTCATGCCACAGCATGTAACTAGAAAAATGGCAGTGTAAAAATAGGTCAACATATGGAAAATCTCATTTACTGAAACTGAGTACATACACTACTTGATCAATGGGCAGCTGTGTAAGAAGACAAAAGTATAGTGGGAACAAATATAAGACTGTCTATTTTCTCTAAAAATGATGGGAAAATGGACATCTGAAAATGAATTCACTTAACCTAAAAGAATGAGCATCAGCCTACCTCTTGGTAACTCTATTCACTTCATCTAGAAATATCAATTTTCAGAACAGAATCTAAACAACCAGAGGTATCTAAAATAAAAAACAAAGGGATCCGCAAAAGCCATAAGCTATTTACCTGATTCTAACAGTGTTGTGCACTGCTACATGAAAGATCCCAGCTCAAATTCCCTGAGCACTTCCTAGGTCTTTTTTTTCAACTAAAATTATGGGTTATTTAAGATGTGGAGGAGAAAAATCATTCTCAGCCAGTGCAGAATTCTTCATTTCTTTGTTATATATAAAAGAAATTAATAAACCACACTAAGTATCTCCCAACCACCCTCAAATACAGAATTTTTTCTAATGTTGTTTCAAATTTTCCCTTTTGCAAACTTGAAAACCTGATTTGTTCTGGTACCATTACAAAACTAGTTACAGAAAGTCACAGAGAAATAAAATCTGTAGCTGCACATTGGAACAGCTAATAGCTTCAGATGGAAAAAAATCTTGACAGTCTCTGTGCAACCAGCTCTCACTGTTTTTTTTAGGGCAGGTAGAGGTCATTCATTGATTAAGGGGAAAGGATTGTCATGGGCAAAACACACTCAACTTGGGGAAATCAATTTATCACCAGTCAAATCAGAGCATGATAATGAGAAGTGAACCAAATCTTAAAAACACCTTCCCCCCACCCTCCTTGGTGTCTATGTCCTTCCCACTGGAAGCACAGGGACATGGAGAATGGGGTCTATGATCAGCCCATGACAGGTCATTTATGTTGCTGCTCAGGGAGAGGAGTCCTTCCCCTGCCCCAGTGTTGGGTCCCTCTGACAGAAGACAGCTCTCTATGAACTTCTTCAGCATGAGTCCTTCCCATAGGCTGCAGCTCTTCATGAGCTGTTCTAATGTGGGACCCTTTCCACAGGATGCAGTCCTTCAAAAACAGCCTGCTAAAATGTGGGTCACCCACAGGGTCACAAGTCCTGCCAGAAAAACTGCTCTAGCCTGGGCTTGTCATTCCGTGGGTCCAAAGTTCCCTTCCAGAAGCCTGCTCCAGCATGGGCTTCCCAAGGAAGTGGTAATGGCTTCAAGCTGTTTACGAAGCATTTGGACAATGGTGTAAGACACATGATTTAACTTTTAGGTTGCCCTTTGTGAAGTCAGGAGCTGGACTTGATGATCTTCATAGGTCCCTTTTGACACAGGATCTTCTATGACTCTATTCTATTATTCTATACCTCTTTTTTACATTTTTGTGCCTCTTTGCTATTCTTTTGATGACGTTAAGCATCACTTCAGGAACCCTGAGGAAAGACTAAAATATTGAACAGATCTATTTGAACTACAGTACAAAACAAAAAGATTATGTGCAATCCACCTTGAAAGTAGAAGCCATTATTATTCTTTTTAATGGCTATTTAAAAAGTTTTTTAAAAAATAGAAAGCTGCTGAAGTAATATTTTCACCTTTAGACATTGTCCTAAAGAAAGTGCTATGTTTGAAATATCGTCAGAAATTCTATTTTCCCCTTTCATTGTGAAATTAAGAGAGCTTTTGCATTTTGAACTCTACCCACACACTGCAGCAGCAGTCCCCTGGATTGTTCTGAGCCTTAAATAGGTGTGCTTTGGAGAAAGTAGAAGGAAAAAAATCCTTCAAAAGATCCCACGCTAATGACAGTCTAAACTTTTAAGAAGTTTTCTTTCCATATTTATTGAAGTCAGGCATTTAATTTTGTACTCATGGGTCCCAATGTATTCATGGTTTCCTACAGGAGATTTGGATATTTCTTTGCTTGGACAATTGTGGCTGTAATTATCTATTATTCCAGCAGCCTGAACCTTTTTGTGAGCACATATTATTAGTTGGTGGCAGTGCTCAAATGTTATCTGACATTGGCAAAGAACAATTTCTGGGCCTAGCTTTTCTTCATATATGCCAGTATGTGAATCAATAATAGCTCTTCAGAACTCAAAAAGTCTACCTCAGAGTGAGATTGGAGTAATGAGGGAAAAAATCAGACTCCCCAGTTTGAAATTGTCTTATTAGAGAAACTAGTTTGTACTTAAAAGTGAAAAGTTTTATTTTATTTTTTACCTCATCTGTGAAAACTGTGAGTCTGCTGATGAGGGTGAACAGGGCCCAATATAGTCATAGTCCCACCAAAAGGGATGTGGTGGGCTTCAACACTTCATCTAGTGCATCTAAGTGCAAAGCATGTGCCACACTGGATGGTATATTATTTACCCTGTCAGCAAGTCCCAGCTGAGAGGTCACTGGAACTTTGTGTATTGTGGCTTCATTTCTAAGACATTTCTTATCATATTTCAGTTTCAACTGTTAGAAGTCTTTCAAAACTAAGTGGAGACACAGCATTCAGGAAAGCTTGTCTTTACCCTTGGACTGTAAACCTGTGCCCTTGAGGCTAAGCAGGCTGTTTCTTCAGGAAAGGGGTACTTCCTTAGGAGGGGAGAGGCACTCTCCACACCTGGTGAGTGCTGTGCAGTAGTGCATATTTAGTCCCCTGCCTTGTCTGAAACTGTGTGGCTGCCCAGCTTCACAGAAGTCCATGGACCTGCTGCATGATGATAGGATGGGCAGTTTGGAAAACTTCCAAATTGTGATTCAATTGTGTGTGTTGAAGATCTTTCCTGTTCCTCAAGCCTAGTCTACACCTAATCTGTAGGGAATACTTAAAGGACAAGCTTTGTTAAATTGCTGCAGTTTGGTCATGTACATGTCCAAGCATGTATAGTTTCTAGTAATACTGAGCAACAGACCTCCTAAAATCACCAAGGCTCCTTCAAATCATTAGTCACATCTGAATAGCTGGCTGATAAGACTGAGAGCAAGGCAAGCTGTCTCTTCCCTTCAATCTTTACTTCATCTCTCTCAGAGATAACACAATTCCGCTCTATAAAGGATATTTCTTTAGAAATAAAGGGTTTTTAACAGCACAGTAAACTACATGCAAATTCAATAAAATACTTATCTTTATGTCCAAGACTGAGTTAACATGAGCATATGTACTTTTTTTTACCCTCTTACATTTTTCACTGCCAATGAACCACTGATCCTTCAGAACCTTTTTCCTGTGTTCACTTTAGTACTACTGAATTTTAAATGCCTAGAAAAATATAGAGAGGGCTTGTACATATTTATGATATATTCTGTTAAAGCTTAAAAATGCATCATCTTGAAATGCAGTGGAAACTTAAGTTTCAGATTTATGATAGTAAAATTCATATCCTTATTTTGTGTTCCACATTAATTGAATTCATTACCAGATTTCTGAGTTTGGACATGAAAAATTTTCATATAAGTATGAAAACACAGTGGTTGCATAAGTTTAATACCAGGAAATTAATGTGGAAATGCTCTCATTGTTTCCTCTGGTTTTGGCCCCTTTGATGCCAGTTAAGACAAATCACAGCCAGTCATTAGAAATGTAAATAAGGATCCTATTGAGAAGTATTAAGGCACTATTTCCTACCTTGCCTTCTGAAATTCCAAGCCATCAAAAGCCCACTTGCTGAGCCCATGATCTGATCATGAAACTGTACTTTAAAATGAATTGCAGGAGTCCATACAATTCTGTTTTCCACAGTGTTAATTCAATAAAGTCTGGAATTAATTTGTGCGAAGTGTAGAACATCATGGCTCTGAATTAACCTATGAAAAAGACAAGTGTTGAAAGGGATGTGGAATGAAAAATTGACTTTGCATCTCAATTAAACTAAATATCATGTAACTTCATTATAAAATTTCCCCTCTCTCCTCCTCCATGAAAAGGCTCTATTCAACCATTATTCAGCTATAATATTTATCAGGAAAAAAAAAAAAAAAGACCAGAAAAAGTAAAGCAATAATAAAAAATAACAGCTTCTGGTGGTATGAGGACTGGTTGGAAAAAAATGTAGGTCATCTGTAAAAAAAAAAATTGCACCTCAAAAATCCATACTAGTTAAAGAATAGAAGAAAATATTTGAAAAAGGTCTCAGAAAGCAGAAATTGTGTGGCTATATAAAAGTTTCTAAAAAGCTTTAGACTTTATCAAGCTGAAATGTAAAAAGGCAAAAAAGAAAGTAACAAACATTTACTTAAGTAACTTTTCATAGTTATAAACATTTTCAGGGTAACATTGGAATACATCATCTGTGTACTTATACGGCACACAAGTTTTAGCAGAGGAAGTCATTGCAGGACTAGTGAGGACTAAATTTATAAATAGATTCAAAACACATCAATCAAATGCCAGAGGACGTATACACCGGGAGTGTTAAGTACAGTAACCCAGAGAACCTCCAAGATAAATCACTGCCTGCCAATACCTTAAAAAGTATACCAAGGGAAGTTCATGCACCAGGGATACGCCTACACCTGCTAGTAGACACCACCAGAGACAGTATATTGGCCAAAATGAATAATTGCTGTGACTTGCACTATGATTCTCTGAACAGTAAAATGCAAATCAGATTTGCATTTCAGACTTCCTTCTAGGCTTTATGTTTTATGTTTTTGAGCGTAGCAAGTAGGGCAAAATGAAATCATTGCATTTGACAAGCAGTCTTGATAGAAAAGAGATTTCTAGGGATTAGAGAGATTAATTCTTTTAAACACCATTTGGGCAAGTGAGTTTAGTAAATTTTGATTGTATCCACATCTGGAAGATAAAAAAATAACTTTTTTTTTCTAGAACAGAAAAAAGTCCTGTTCATTTTTTGGAATCCCAGAGAGCCATCCAAATGAGGTAGATAAGTTGGTATTGAAATGACAGGTGTTGAGAACAGCCATCATCTCCCAGTGTTCACAGAATACTTTGACCTTTTGCTCTGATTTATTCATTAAGACAGCTTGTTGAACAATCAGAAGGCAGATTCAATATGTAAAGAATACAAAGGATATACATTTTGCCTTCTTCAGTCATTACAGTTCATATGTACCTTTAACATATGAAAGACAAGAGTTTGTAAGGGGATAAAATAGCAAAAGAGATCAAAATATTGTGCCCTAAACAAAATCACATTGGATCTCTTTAGCCTGGCAGTACAATAAATGTTGTTATTTTCAACTTTTCTTTATCACAAACCTAATAGATAAGTCCAGCTATAATTTAGTATCTAACTTCCACTGAAGTGGCCAGTTGATAAAGTTTCCCAAATTCATTCATGTAAACACTGTGAAGAAAAAAACCCAAAGAACTATAAAAAGATAAACTTGATGAAATGGAATTTCTCCTGAATTTGGAGCAGAATACAGGGAGCTTGGCCCCTTCATATTAGAGATTGTGGCAAGTACAGTCATTTCAATAATAAATAATGTTGATATTGTGCCTTTCAGCATGAAGAAAGTTATTAAGAGATGATGAAATGCAGTCAAGCTAGAGCAGCATAATAAGTTATTGTTTAAAATTTAAGGCACTTTAGCTATTTGTGCATACATTTACAAAGATAAAGCATGCTAGCCAAAACTTCATCAGTGGAGGTTTTATTTAAACCCTCCACCTCAACACATTTACAGACACATATCTTACTGTTCTTCTGTGGTGTTTATATGATCAGCTGTGGCTTCTTAAAAAGAGTTGCCCCTTTAAATTATGAATTAAACCTTAATCTATCACATACTGAGGCTCAAAGGGCACCAGAATTTGGCTCCAGGCTTCTGAAGTTATTATACTGAATTTAAATTAGAGAAAATTAATGCCAGCTAAAAAATGTACTGAGTTCATAAAATAAATAAAATAACACAAGTTGGAAAAAGTCATACATACTCAATATTAAGAGAGAAAGAATGGTGTATCTGTAAGTCATGGTCAAACTATGAGCAAGATCTGTTCATTTCAACAAGCTGAACAACGCAAATTGCTTCTGAAATGTCAAACACCTTGCGGGAAGAAATTGCTTTTAAAGTCTTTGGGTTTCTCTTTGGAAGTGAGGTACTCTGCTTTCTTCACAGAGTTGTAGAGTACTGTCTGATGTAAAGGACTTGTAGAGTGAAGAGACACTTTACAAAAATGAAAGAAGTGCTGAAAAGCATCTCTACACAAGTAATCAATGGGAAATCATTATTGATGTATTAAGAATTTGGGTCAAATGTTGTTTAATTTCCTTAAACACTACATAATGTCAAATAAAACTATTCTTAGTCCTGTTAAATTCTCCAAACTGGTAAATATTGTGGTTTAAGTGTATATATGTTGTACTAAAAAATATTAATGTCTGAATGATCACTTTTAATCACCTTGAAACTGAAAAAAGTCTCAAAACAAATTATAAGATGCAGATTTTTAATACTTTTCTGCAACTGCTTCAGCTCTCCATGTTAATTAATATCACACTAGGAAAAACTTCACTTTCTTATTTCTTTCAACACATACATGTCAAAATCATGTCCTCCACCTGAACATCTGTCATAGGGTTCATCTTAGGGGACACAGAGTTTCTCAGCATTACATTTCAGGAATTATGTTTTGCAATCCTGAGCAGTGTTACCGGTGACACTGAAAACAGCTGCTGCAGGTCATGCAGTTGGGGAGTTTTAAGGGTTTCTGATTTCCTGCTGTCTAACATTTTTATTCTTTATTTCAACAGCTGTGAAAAGGATAGCATCTCAGGCCATGTACATAAAAAAGAGTTGGCTAACAAGACTAATATATACACTTCTAGGTCACCACAATGCCAAAACAATCTTTCTTTATGCATACCTTCTTGCATGACAAAACAAAGTAAATATTTAGCAGAAACATTTGCTAAACTTAGGGCAAGATGAAGTTGTGTCTAAATTTTCAAAACGACAGATGACATGTGAATTGAGGGAAAACTCTGATGAAGCTAAATATTCATGCACAATGGGATATTTTTTTTTCATCAAGAAACTGGAGGAACCTAAATTTATAAACAGAAAAATAAAAAATGGTACATGCAACACCATTCAAGTGCCAGAATTAGGTGCTGGTCAAGTTAGGTAACTGTCCAACTTATTGTTACTGCCTCTTTGTATGCTTGTGCATAACAGTAAGACAAAATATACTTCTGACATAAGCAAGATGCTTGCAAGTTACATTAAGCCTAGGCAGAGAGGGAAAACCTTGGAGATTACTAGAAAAGAAAAAAAGACAATGCTTAAGTTGGCTTGGGAGTGCTCATTTCATTAAAAATTGAACAAAAGAAGGTTTTTCTTGGTAACAACAATATCAATAAAAAGAAAAACCCACAAAAAAACATCAAACAAATTTCCGCTGTGATATATAAATAAGTTCAATACAGAATTCTGAGCGACTTGATTAAAAAAAATAAAAAAGAAGAAAAGTGACTGGGGAATTTAAAAGAAGCTAAGAAGATCTGTATAATCCATCAAACACAGCTACTTTCTACCCAAAATCAAGAGTCCCTACTTAGCTCCCTGCCCCTACCCATCTTTAAAAGACATCTAGGAAGCTCAGAAAAGGTAATTTTTTTTTCTCCTTGCTTGCTTTCTTCCTTGTTTTTTTTCCCCAGCATTGTTTTTCTCATTAGCTGGTTTTTTTTTTCCTTCTTGCTGTGCAATCTGGAAAGCAAAAGCATGGCTTACATGGATGCTGTTCAGAAATTCAGCCCTTTAGCTACTCCTTTTTTTGGTTGATATATTGCATCTCTTAGACTGCAGACTTGCCAGCTAATATTTAAATTAAGCCTGATAAGCAATTTCCATGAGATGTCATTTTTACAGAGTATCCCAAATCCCTCTTACTCTAACGAAGGTCTCTGCTGAAAACTATACTGTCACTCGAGATTTACAATATCAATGAAGTCAGAACCTAAAGGTTTGCTACTGTATTAATATTTCTGAATTTCTATTCTAAAACACAATACAGTTTAATTGTGTTTACAAGACATTTACTTAGAAGGTAATTCTACAGAAGACTGACTTTTCAGATGGACCTCCAATGAGCTTTTTTGATTTGTACAGGGTAAATGATATGTAATCAAGATCCCTTTGAGGACCTTCAATAAAAATATAATTTAATTTTAATAATACTTTTGAAGTGATGCTGGAACTCCTTCTTTGAGAGATATGTAAACAATATCTGTAAATTTGCATTTATATTCATGCAAATTAGAACTATATCTGACCAAAAGCTCATTGAAACCAAAGGCAATAATTTGATCTACTTCAACTGTAACCTTAATTTTTTCTCTTCCAGCAACTGGTATTAGTGCAACATGAAATAAAGGTAAGAATAAGAGAGATCTAAAAACATCTTTTCAAGAAGTTCTTTCACTTGCTGTGGTCTCATGGTTGTGAAAATGGGATAAAAGTAGTTCTGTGGTTATACTTTTCACGAAATCTGGGCAAAAAATACTGTGTAAAAATGGCATGAAATTAATCTTGGTACAAAGTGATTGCATTTTTCATATAGTGTGCTTTTTTTACAGAAAGTGAGTGCATGGAAGAAGGATCTGTATAGTTTCAGTCATGCAGAATTTCAGTACCTAGCCTGGTTTACAAAACTGATTATCAAAATTGCCTCTGTTTAGGGAGAGAAGAAATATGTATGTACACAGGGACATTTGTCACCCCACTGACAGAACCGTATACTACACATCTCAGATTAATTTAAACACTTGAGGTAAATGTTTACAACTAATTTATTCAAGACATGTTTTCCTTAGAGACACACAAGAAAAACAGCCTTGTTTAATAAATGGCTCATCAGGTCTGTTTCAGAAGTCTGCTTTGGGATAAGACAACTCATAGCTTGTATTTTATTGACTAGATTGATGGTCATCAACTATGGAAAAAGTTCAGGGTGAATAGGTGCGACAGAGACAGTGACCAAAGTCACAGGAATCTTACCTCTCACTTAAATACCTTAATGAAGGGAAGAGCTAGCTTTTTCTAATTGATTCATGTTTATAAATTAGGTCAGCTATAAAAACTACCACAATCTTAGATTGTTTAAAACACACAGCCTTGAAAATCAATCCGTTTATTATTTGGTGCTGGGGGAGTCAGCTGTATTTTTTTCCATCTGGTAGTTCTGTTGGTTTTATTCTAAAAATGAGCAGTGACAGCAAAGACTTCGGCACATATTCAACTCTATGTTCAAATAAAGACAAGAAACTCAATCTATTACCTGGCCTTTTCACAGACCTTTACTAATTTATTCAGAATTACCCAAGATCTAAATTCTACCAATGATTCTACCTCCAAATAATGTACAGCTAGGGTGATTGAGAGATATGGAAGAAAAAGAGAAACAGAAGGTGTACTAGAAAGCACCTATTTGGTTTAGACACAAAAAGTTATGAAAACTGAAAAGCTTGAGAAATCAAACACATCTTCATTTCAGGTTAATATCATCAGTATATATCTGCTGAAATTTTCAACCCAGTGTTATAAAAAAGGAAGGTATACTATCCTGTTATGTAGTAGCTGTGGCTTCTCAGTGTCCAGAAATTAATGTTTCATTATTTTATTTTCTCAGACATTTCAAACAGCAAATATAGTGTATAGAACTCAGTTTTTTCCATACATTTTATTTTAATCCAGTTAAAAGTGGAATAGATTTTCAGCTAGTGCTCATTGGCAGACTACAAAAATGGTTTAAAGCTTTCCTGATTTATACCTGTTGAAAAATATGACAAATTATATTTTCAGAGCAAAAATATAGAGATTCCTGATGATACATCCTTGCCCTTTTATAAAAATGAATAGTTTATCATGTTCAGACATGATAATAAATCAAGATTTTTAAAAATATTGCCTTACATCAACTTCAAAGCTACATGCTCCTAAGTTGTTAATGAACAATTTAACAGCAGAGAAAGACAGTGGAGCTGGATAAAAACATTTCATCATTTGAGCCTGACAACTTTGTGCTTTCAAGACCTAGACAATACATGAGGAAATAGACGGGCTTCCAATCTGCCTGGAAGCCCATAAAAAGTCTTGGATATCACACTCTTCTCAGCTTCTAGAATGCCATTTGTTCAGCATCACTTATTAATCATTTGATTAAGCTAAGAAGAGAGAAATCACCAATTTGTAACAGCAGTGGACAACTCCAGTGCATGATCATGACTCACAAGCTCTAGTTGGCCCTGGTGACTTGGGAGCTTAATATGTCTTCGATGCCAAAGAAATGATCAGCATTTGACTCTACCTACACATCTATAATGCTTTGCTAAACATTGGGATTTGTTTTGAGGGGTTTTATTTGCTCTCCAAAGAATTTTTTACATTTTCAGTTTTATGGTTAGGAATAGTATACTATCAAGTTTCTCATGGAATCTTTCCATGTTTTTTTACAAGTTACCCTAGTTTCCATTGTTTGATAATGTAGCTGATTCAGTCCCAATACTGTGCTATTAATCTGGTATTTAATAGTTAAATAGACTTTTTTCCCTTAATCACAAAAATAAAAACAGGTAAAATTTGTGTCCCCATCATTTCCTTGCATGCATGTGCATACAAAAGATCACAAGTTTCTGAAATTAAGTTAGAGATGTTTGATATATGTTTTCATAAACAATTAGAGGATACCAAAACTAAATAAATCTCATTTTACTTCCTGAGTACAATAGTGACATTTTCACAATCATTTCAAACTGACAGTGTAGCAGTTACAAAGCTATGAAGTAAGAAAACAACTAAATTTCCAACTCTCAGACACATCACAGGATATTCACACATGCAGGCTGATCTGCTTTTATGACTTTTAGCATGGAATGACAGGCATGCTGTTGGCCTGCATTTTCACTCCTGACATCCCCAAAATGCCAGAGAGTTCAGATCTTGCTATTTCCCTTTTGATTTTGACAGAAAAAAAATTATCTGGAAGGTGTATGCAGACACAGATGGGACAGAAGTTGAGAAATGCTTAATATCAGCCCAGACTCTTGCCTGCATGTGTCCTCTACTGACCACAGGGTACATTTGCCCCAGCTGTCCACTCAGCTCTGACTCTTTCCCAGTTATAGGTACTGGAGCCTGCCAAGGACATTTTATCTTCTTTTCCTGACACTAAGGCATTTCCCCTGCCATTCCCACTCATTGCACTACATATTACTCATCTAGGACAAAATCATCACCCTCAAATATTTATAACTGGACCTCCCCCAGCTATATCAAGGTGCCCCTAAAACATCTACATACACATCCTGAAAATATCAGTGCAGTGTCATCCTCTCCCTCCTGTCTCTGCTAACTTATCCTAACAAGCAGTAACCATATTTTCCCATCAGTTACTTCAAACATTCTCTTAAAACTATACATTTTAATTTCCATGCCCCTTAGATACCCCGCAGCTATTTCTAACATATTATTTATTTCATATCCACCCACTCTGCATAATTCCTTATTCTTCCCTTGGTATTTTATTAATATGTACTGTATTTCACATTAGCATAATACTGCTCAAGTCCAAATAAAATGGTTGTATATTAGTATTTAGCTAAATTTTACGTTCTCATGTATCTTATTTAAAATGTTGCAAAGATTAAAGTTTTAGTCTACAGAAATAAGTCATGCCAATTCCCAATGCCCAACTCCAAGAGATCTCCTTGTGAGTTCTCAAGAACTCACAAGTTCTTGAGAAGTTCAGAAATTCTTGAGAAGATCTACAAGTTCCTGTAGATCTTCTCAGAAGTTGTGTGTACTCAGTCTACGGAAAGATGTAGGCAGGGAGATGGACAGAAATAAATTCAGAATGGTAGAATTGGGCTGAGTTAACAGTACATGGTGAGACTATCCAATTTGAGGAAGGGAAGGTGTACTCCAATTGGTACATGACATCTGATTCTCAGAAAGCTGATACTCTTCTTATTGTCAAGGTTGAATAAGTTTAATATGAAGCTAGAGCTCAATTTTCCTAAACAATCCACGTACATTGCAACAGTGAGTGAATAAAACAATTCCCATTAGAATGATATATAGACTATACAAGAAATTAACCAGCTTAATATTTCCTGACTTTTTGTACAATAAAAGAGCAGACAGAACTCTCAAACATCACTTTATTTGGTGGCTGCAGTTCAAGGAGATGTATTTTTGGTTTTGACCAGGGCATTTGATTTAGGTTTTGCAGCTGTAAAGAGGAGGGGGAGAATAGTATTACTCTACCAAAAATTGTGCTGGATTTCATCTATGTAAAATAAAGTGGTTTCATAGACTAGGGACTGCCTCCAAACTGCCTTTGGTCTGTGTAATCTCACAGTACTGTATTTCTATTACATCTATAGTTAGCATATAGCTACACTCAGAAATCTGGAGTAATTCCATTACTTGCTTAAATTCTGATAGCACTATAATTGCAGAATTTCAGCTGCTTCCTTTATAACAGAATAAACCGCAGACAGTTTCTGATTTGATTTTATTTCACCCCATCTAAATGTTATTATATCCTTAAATTTAAGATTAAAGGTGCTTTTTGTAAGGCTTTTGTTTATAAATAAAAAACCTTATATTTATGTTCTTATATTTTAGCAAACCACAAACAATAGAAGAGATAAATTTCCTGAAAAGCACTGAGCAGGAAGAAACTGATTTTACTGGTCAGTGAAATTAAATAACTAAATCTTCTCAGCATTGTGCTTTTCTTGGAGGGTTTAGAAGGTCAAAAGAGGTTGTGGGGGGTTTTTTTGTTTGTTTTGTTGGTTTCTTGGGGTTTTTTTGTTTTGTTTTGTTTTTGTTTTTTAGGGAGGTTATATGGACAACCTGCTGAATACTGATGTAATTTAATCTTAATTTTGTCAGGTTTCAAACTGTCTGTGTTGAGAAGACAGAAGATTCACCATTACTGAAAGAAGGACTGCTATGTCGTTTACTGAGTTTTGGCACATTTCTGTTTCTTTCACAAGACATCCCTGCAATGGGCAGCTGCCCCAGAGACTGGAAGCTCATGTCAGAAGCAAGTTGAAACAGCAAAATTGATAGACAGCTCTTTTACCTGAAATGCTGTCTTTGGTATGAAAAGGAGAGCAGGCTACAAATTGAAGTGTTGCAGCCTCCTTGGCTTGATGGCAGTACTAGTAATTTTCAAATATTCTCTGTGTGTGCATGTGTATCTGTGAGACAGAGAGGGGGAGAGACAGACAGACATGGAGAGTGACTTCAATCGTCTTGATTAAAGAAAACTCCTATAGTCTTATGCTCACAGCAGGTAAGCAATGAGAAAAATAGCAGAAACTCAATCAATTGGCATCTTAGAAGATGCCAATTATTTTAAATTACCGGTTTTCTACAATGTGGTAATAAGCTAGCATTAGCAGGTTCAGCAGTCGTTTCTGATACTGGCAACGCCAAAATATATATAAAGAGATTTCTTTGCCCTTTGCTCAGTGTCTGTATGGTGGTAAAGCAGCTTGCAGCTGCACATAAGCCAATCTATAACTTCCAAGTAAATTTTTAGCCTTTCATCCCAAAATTACCTTATTCAGCAAAACAACCTCTCTCAGGCCCTGGAACATGAGAGCTAAAGTCCCATCAGTTTCTTTCAGTAATTTTCATGGGTATGCTATCCTATCAGCTTATCAGCACACAAGCAAAGCTTACATTTTCCTCTCTTAGACAATTAATGTTTGAGCATGCCACCTCCCAATTGACTCAAAGTGTGAGAAAAAAGGGAAGAAATAACAAATTTAGGACTAATAATTTAGCAATGCAAGAAAATCTGCTTATGCTTGTATAATTTACTTTAACTAATGTAATTTCATGTTGTTGCTATGGACTCTGAGAAATTTCTCTCCAACTCATCATCTTCTGAAAACCTTAAACCTAAGTAAATTACTTTTTTTTCCAAGAAGTTAAAGTTCATACTTGCATTGGAGTAAGACTAATTGTGATGTCAGTAAAATGAGTAACAATGCATTTAATAGGCAAAATACTAAAAATCAAGAACTTGTCTACTTTGAAGAAACATTTAAACGTGATATTAATACAGTAAATCTTCCCTACATTTTCTACTCACAAGCTATTGTCTCCCTCCCTACCTTCTCCTGAACCTTCTAACATGCACTACAAACCTGTGTACAATATTTTATAACATTTTTCTGATAGTCACTCTCTGAGAAATTGTGACATGACTACTGTCTTCAGTCTTTTTTTTTTTCTGATTTCAGTTCATTGAAAATAGGAAATCAGAATTTGGATGACAATTTAAGGAAAGGTTTTTAAGTACTATCCTTGTACTGGTAAAATGGTGTACTTCAAATAATTTCTAGAAATGTTGGTATTTTTCTTTAGTTATATTTTAGTTTTATATATGTAGCATGGGATACAATAAAAAAAAAGTTACAGTAATGAAACACAAATACTGGTTTATTGCTGTGAAAAAATATATGTGTCAAACAAGAACCTATGCACTGTGTCAGCTGCACCAAAACAGACTTTGTTCACAGGTCAATTATGCCTAAGCAATTATTTAAGAAGCTTTTTTTGTCTTGGCTGTTAATTAACACCACCCAGCTGAGATGTCAAAACTGAGTGAATGAACACTCCCTGTCATTTACATCTAGTTTAGATTAAAAATACTTCCTAAAATCACTGTTGGAAGCAGTTTGAAACTCTTGATTAAGGTTAATCTCATAGACTTCACAGTAAAAAAGTTTAAAAGTGCTTATAAATATAGGATAGGTGGTCACTGCTATTTAGGTAAGAAAAAATAATTCAGGTCTTTTGTAACTTCAGTAGGCTTCTGTATCCTAAAATATTCCAGCATACCAACCCTACTACCACACTTGAAGACTCTTTGGCCTTGACAAACACAGTTTCTGGTTCTAATAGACGTACACTAACATAAGACCCTGAGAAAGATCCCCAAGCAAAGACTTTGGCCCACACCTGCATATCAGTGTAAATAGATTTTAAAATATTCCAGACAAGAAATATGAAATGAAACAGTTGCTTTGGAAAATTTCAGCAGTGTTACATAGTTCCTGCAGCTCATGGCATATGCTGGTTATTGACTCTTTCAGTTGAAATAAAATGCATGCAAAAAACCACACACAAAACAGCAAAGTTGTGTGATTCAATTTTAAATACAGTGAAATAAAACATAATCTTTGAGGTCAAATAACAGCTTCCAAAGCTTTTATTAGTATTTTTTATCACTAATAAGCTAACAGGAACAAATTTCCTGAAGGACTACAGCAAAAATGAAACCCAAAGACTGGTATCATTCACAAGAATTATCCAACTTCATAATCACAGCCAGAATCACCTATCTTATGCCAAATCTCAGACGTTCTCAGTTCTACTGTGTCCATTCTGTAGTGAAATTTCTAACGAAAGAGACCCAGCACTGAAAGTGGGGAATAAGTTAAGCTGCTTTTTGATACAATATAGCAGCAAAATCAAATCAACAGAGAATATATTTATTAGATTTCCAAATACAAGAACCTACTGGGTTCAGCTGCTATCTAGTGCTAAATGGAGTGCTAACTGAAGAACTTGCAGCTAGTCCCTTGTGGAGCTAAGTGTGAAGAATTGCATGCCTGAATCACAGCAAGTCTACACCTAATGTAATTAGTTCTACACCTCATAAGTGTGGCCCTCAAATGAATGTGACTGCACAGACTGTACAGAAATCTGTGGTTGAGGAAGAATCTCTTCCCAGCGTGGTGATGTTCTGCAGAGATCCACTTGATGGCTCAGTGTCAGCTCAAGGTCTTAAAAAGTGGCATTAGATGACTGTGTTGTGTAGATATACTAGGATACTTGTCATAGAAGAAAGAAACATTTTCAGAAGTAAATATGAAAATTACCAGTTCCATTTGTTTAAAGAAAGGGACCCAACAGTAACAAAAACCTTCAAGGTAAAATTAAGTATACAGTGGAAATGGAAAACAGGTTACTTTTTCTGGGCTTTGTTTTCATTTCAGGTGGTTTCACAGCAGTGCAGTTCTATTGATTTTACCACTCTCTAAAGGAATAATCAAGCTTTTCAGCAGATAGATGGTCCTGAACAAATCTCTCATAGCTGATTAATGCTGAAATTTGGTGAGTTTTATTCTATAATTACCTCCTGGCAACCCTTCTGGACCTCTAGAATATTGGCTAGATTCTGTTTCTACCTAAGATCCTTCATAATTGTACTTTTCTAAGGAAAATACACAGAGAAATAAAGATGACAAGGAGAAAAAGAATGCCGCTTTGAGACATTTCTCAAAAGAATATTTCAGTATCTGTGTAAATGAGAAAACAATTTGAAGGCAAGATCTGTGGAAGAAAGGTGCTCAAAGACAAAGCAGAAAAGATGTCTTGCTGGAAAAAATTCATAACTTATCTTTAATTTGCTCCAGGATAGCGGGGAAACATAACAGGAAGACTATTTTTTTTTCCCCTATGGCAACCAGTGAAAATACACTAGAAATAAGGTCTCATGAGGAGATATCTTTGAAGAAAAAGTCAAGAACATTTTGAGGTCAAATAGTATTTCTCTAACATTTCGTTGAGGCCAACTTCCCCATGTTGACAAGCATATAATTACAGCTGGCACCAATCAGTAAACAATAGTACACTGGGGTTTTTTTGTTCTTTTGACATGTGGAACAGAGGCATCATATCACAGAATAGGCTAGCTTTAAGCAATGAGCAGCTCCAAATTCATAACAAACAAACCATGCATTTCAAAAAAGTTGTACCTTCCCAAGATCAAGCAAAGGACTAACTGTGAATCACAACAAAACCAATTTTTTATCTTAGCTTTGTAACTCCCTCATGGTAAAAGAATAGAACAGACAACACTTTCTTTCACAGACAGAGAAGGGAAGAACAAAGCTGGCCAACTTCAAAACAGGACTTTGGAGGAATTTCAGCAAAGTATCTTACATTTCTTTCACATGATACTGTGAAAACCCTTCTACAAGTATGTGAAGTTCCCTGGCACGTTTTGTCTGAGTTACTGCTTCTTTCTGAACATATCACTGACAAGCTGCATCGAGATCTATCTGGACACATCTGAAGGACTCAGTTCTATAGTACTCTTACTTTGTTGCCTCCCTCACTAAACTCCACAGCAAAGGAGCTGGATGAAGTACCTTCACTGGAGGAGGTAATCTCTTCACCAGACAGTTGGACCATGCACGAGATCACAAGATATCATATAAAATCTGGGGGGTTTTTTGGGGTTTTTTTTGTTTTTTTCATCTTGAGAACATCAAATCTNCACTACTGCCTGTTTAGCTGATGAGGTAGATTATCTGGAGAAGAGTAAAGAGCAGGTTTGCAAAGCAAAGGATTAATTGCACACCCAGAGACCTGCATGGAAAAGGTTGTGAAGAGTGTGCAGAAAAACAGATAGTTTGAGAAAAGGAAAGCCAGAATCTGAGAACAGATAGAAAGAGAAAACATCCCTGGCACTCCACTCTCCATAGACTTGCTAGTCAGAAGTGGTGGGCCAGAGAGGAAGGGTAATTAGAGATAAAACATGGCAGCTAGCTTTATTACTACAAGTCAGAAAAGCTTCATTAGTCCTGCACTCAGACAGGATTAATTAGATGTCCTAAGCATCCCAACTCCACTATTTATTTCTGTATGGAACATCAGGCCTAGAAATTTGTTTATTTGGGAAGCATGTGACCAGTCAGGGGAATAAACCAAGTCTTGAAAATCCTAAGCAAAGGATCCCCTAATGAAAGCACTGACACGTCATGTTGAAGTCCAACTCTTCTCACCCCACTGAACATGCTTTTTTTTTTTTTCATTTTAATCTTCTATGCTACCAAATGGGGCAAACACTAAAACTATCCTGTTTCTGTCAGTAAGGAGCAGAACTGTAAAACTGAAAAATGAAATAAACCACAGAAAACCAGTTCAAATCTCAATACATCAACAGATAATATTACAGCAACTCCATGTAAGCACAAGATTATAAAAGTTTATGCTATCAGCATCATCAGGTTCCTATAGCAATATTCATGATACACCCTCTGACTTCTGGTTCAAAAATTGCCTTGTTCCTTCTCACTATGCAACTCCATTACAGCCTCCTCTCTTCTCATACTTCACCTTTATCAGCAGGTCATTTTCGTCAGAGCTATTTAATGAAATTATTTTATTGGTGGTGCTGTGACATGCCAGACTGTCAAGTGCATTGCTGAAATAAGGTCCCCTAATGAACACCATAATCTCGTTAACATGACACACTGTGCTCAAACCAGAGCCTAGTGCTAGTGCCTTATATTCCCTTGAAGCTTTAATTGTAGAAAAGCCAAGTCCAAGAACTTGTTCCACTCAGTTATAATTGCAGAAGGCACCATTCTTTCACCGCTTGGAGCACACTACTGCAATGAGATGAATTAGTGTTTAGCTGGTTCATTTATCCAAACAATTATTTTGACTGTAAAAGGTGCTGTTAACACATTAATTACATTAAAGACTGTTTTGAGTGTTAATTATTGTCAAGCACCAGACAATATTTCCTTTTAAATTTCACATAGTTTTCAGCGTGAAAAATGTGTCAGTGTCATACCTGTGCTACAACTAACAGCCACTGCAAAAACCCTGCTTTGCTTCCAGTTCAGTAGGCAGTGAGGCACCTGGCTACATTCAGCACATTATCTTCCCTTCACCAAACAGTCCTTGGCAAACTGACCACAGAGGTCACTTGTCCTTCAGCCAGATATTTCCCTGGCTGTTAAAGACCTGTTACTGTCTGGCATTGTGTTATCCTCCTACGTAGGAGTAATTTTAGCACACAGAAGGGTAGACAAAGAGCTGTGTTTCATCATATTGTGTTCAGACATAGAGTTTGTCCCATACACTTTGATTTCAAGTCTTCCTTACACCCTGTAGATTAAGCATGTGATATTTTTTGGTTAGTAAAAGACATGCCACCAAGGTGTGGTTTTTCCCAAGACACCAGTCATGAAGATTCACCGACCTTTTTTTAATTTCCCTTTTAAAGTACAGAGGAGATCAGTGGCAGCAAATTTGCATCACTTGTGTTTCCCAGTCTAAGATGTGTACATACAGCTTCACAATGAAGCTCAAATTTTCCTTTATAATTCCTGTTGTGGTCCTTAAAACCGCTTTACTTTTACACTAAAGTTAAACATGATTTGACAGAAATTATCCTGCTTCAGTCTGATGAAATGCTAATTTCTGATGCCCCAGTCTTCTAATTTTCCTTTTTTTTTGTTTGGATTTTTTGGTTTAGTTTTTATTTTTTATTATTGTTGCTTGTTTGTATGTTGAGTGTTTTGTGGGAGGGGGGCTAGGCTCGTCAAGGAGAGAAGATTCAGTTTAACATTTCTTAACACAAACATGCAATCCAGTTTTTTAGAATACTTTAAAACTAAATTTAGTTATTTATCATTAAACATGCAAAATGGCAAACCCTATTTTTGGATCATATAAAACAACGTGTCTGTTCATCTGAAGTAATTTGACCTTTGAAGTTTTTGTGCTGCTAATGAAAAACAATAATTCATAATTGATTCATATAATTTCAATATAACAACCTCCCCAAAATGAGCTATTCTACTCAATCTCAGCCCAATTTCTTCCAGACTTGGGTAAACAGAAAAACATACTCAAATTTCCTCAACATTTCATATATTCAAATTCATTCATATATTCATATATACAAAGACACATGTGTGCAAGTTTATACACTGCATGAACTGCATATATGGGAAACAATTTATTTTTATGTACAGCTTCACTCACTTGCATTTGATGTAAACTCCCCTTCCTGTTTTAAATGTACATGTTAACTTATATGTGATCTCCAAGCCAGTCTTGCAAACCAGGTAAGTCATCACTAAACTTCAGGCTACCATTTGTACCATCTTCTCTAATCTAACCTTATATCCTGTGTGTTTTTTTTCTCTAACACAGGCAAGATCAATTAAAATGACAATCTTATATGTGTAAAATAAAGTGGGAAAAATAATATATGTGAATGCTAACACAATTTTTTTTTCTGGATAAAAGTATATATAGACTAGCGTTCCTGAGTGATACTTGATGAAAAACNGTTACTTCCAGAGCCTTAGATGGTAACAGCTATATTTCTGGGAGCTTTGAGTCAGAACAAGGTCCTGCTAATACAGTGGCATCTTTACTGGAAACAATGTTGGGCCTACTAAACGTGGTCTCCAGTTCTTTAACTGCCTGGATTCCTGCAACACGGCTCTTGCCTCAGTTTTCTTTCACATGACCACCCTCCTAATATGAAGGCAACAGCATCCTACAAGGGATTTTCTAATTACTGAAGTTTAAATTCACTGTGAATTCTACCTTTTAAACTCTTCCACCCATGCCCTCAGAACCTTATGGAGCCATTTCTCTGAAAAGCTTTCTAAAATCTCTCACCTTTTTACTTAAATGTCACAGATCAAATAAATGCACTGTTTGTGCCCTTAGGAGCTGTGTACTATTTTTCTCCTGGCCTTCAGATGAAGGGAGACTGGAGAAAAGACAGCAAGAAAGGATTTCTTTTTTACTTTTCTTTCCTACCCCTTTTACCTGTTTGTTCATTCCTCCTTTCTTTATGCACTTTGTCTTCCATCACAGTCTGACCCTGTGCAGATACCAATAATGAAGATTTTTTGTTAGAAGAACTAGTATTTCATATATAGCCTCAAACTGGTCAGATGAACAGCAGTTTTCTCTGTGCCCCATGAGGCAAAGTTAAAGTGAAGACTGTGGTTTTCTTTCACATCTAACAAGGGCCGTAAGACAGGAGTCATGAGCTAGTCTAACCATTTTGCTTTGAAGCTTTTTCAATGTGGAAAACTCATAAAACATCAAAGTGACAGTTTCTCTCTTAAAAGAAAATGAACAACAACTGGGTTGATATCCTAAAATTGGAAATAACTGCAGAGATTCTAACCTAAAAACCCCTTTGCAGAAATGGTAGGAGATAACAGAGTTCAGTACATGGAAAACATGAAACCCAGTAATTCTGAACTACTACAGATANCAAGATAAATTAAAATGACAATCTTATATGTGTAAAATAAAGTGGGAAAAGTAATATATGTGAATGCTAACACAATTTTTTTTTCTGGATAAAAGTATATATAGACTAGCGTTCCTGAGTGATACTTGATGAAAAACTTCCATGTAATAAAAAAATCAGATTTTTTTTTTCTGCCCATTCCATAGGTCATCTTTCCATCTTCTCCTTCAATGTGCATTTGTGCGTGAACATGAGCTATTTACAGTCAAAAGGAGAGTGTATGCCTTTCAAGTTTCAGCAAGTTGTCATTCTTTCAACACATTACAGAACACAATACAATTCAATAAAATCCAGTGAATCTTGACTTGGCATACTTATCTCAGCCTTACCTGTTGCTACTGATGGAAAAAAAAAAACCCTAGCTTTTGTAATCATGTTGGGGTTTGGGATTAATTTTTCTCTCCTCCTCCACCTGTTTGAGCCTCTTGGGATGGTGGTACCAGGACTTCTGTACTATTATTATTATTATTNTTTCTCCTGGCCTTCAGATGAAGGGAGACTGGAGAAAAGACAGCAAGAAAGGATTTCTTTTTTACTTTTCTTTCCTACCCCTTTTACCTGTTTGTTCATTCCTCCTTTCTTTATGCACTTTGTCTTCCATCACAGTCTGACCCTGTGCAGATACCAATAATGAAGATTTTTTTTGTTAGAAGAACTAGTATTTCATATATAGCCTCAAACTGGTCAGATGAACAGCAGTTTTCTCTGTGCCCCATGAGGCAAAGTTAAAGTGAAGACTGTGGTTTTCTTTCACATCTAACAAGGGCCGTAAGACAGGAGTCATGAGCTAGTCTAACCATTTTGCTTTGAAGCTTTTTCAATGTGGAAAACTCATAAAACATCAAAGTGACAGTTTCTCTCTTAAAAGAAAATGAACAACAACTGGGTTGATATCCTAAAATTGGAAATAACTGCAGAGATTCTAACCTAAAAACCCCTTTGCAGAAATGGTAGGAGATAACAGAGTTCAGTACATGGAAAACATGAAACCCAGTAATTCTGAACTACTACAGATATTTTAGCCAGAAGTTCTCTGGCAGTCACTTACAAGTGTGCCAGTGAGTGTGAAATCAATGTCTCAGATAAAAGAAATTTAAAAAAAAAATAAGTTGGCTTGAATACAAGGTGTACAGTGATGTTAGCTCACTTATAAACCTGGTTTGCTACACAGAAGCTCTGGAGACTGTGATCTTGGGCTCTCTTGTCACATGTGCCTGTGCACGCACTTGCATGTTGCTGGCTCTCTCACCACTCTGAAGCCTCTTAGCAAATTTCAACCAAAACAGATAAGAAAATGAGGTTCCAAAGATATGAGGTTCCCTCAAGTTTGGCAAAAGAATGCAAGAAAATCCTAACTGGAGGAGAAGCTAAAGGCCATCCTTCTGAGGCACCATGGAAGGACATTACAAGAATGTCTCAACAGCAGTAACATCTCTGTCAGTGCTCTCCCTCTCAGTACGGGGTATCAGAAAATATAGCCATATGAGGCTAAGAGACAAGCAGCAACCAGCCTTCATTAGCTTTGGAGCTAAAATTACTTCTTTTATTTGTTATAACAAGTATGAGTATCTTTAAATATCACTGGCATGGAGGCTACTCTGTATGCTAAGGGCTATACAAACATACCAAAAAGTGTTTTTTCCTGCTCTAGAGAGGCTGCCATTTCCCTCACTGAGATCAGAGAAAAACAATAAAGTTTCAAAATCAACCCACATGCCCTTGGGAGATACTCAGGTGCACCTTTCACAAAGATGTTGCACTAGACATTAGGGTGAGAGTACTGCTCAGATCCCCAGAGCCAGCCCAGAGGTGCACACTGAGCAGGAGGCTGCTTTAATCCTTTCCTGGCTATGCACAGCAACGGCGAATGCAGTGGAGCCAGCTGAAGTCTGATAAGCTTAGTAGCTGATATGCTGCCTGCACCTTATCAAAGAGTAGTTTTGATAACTCTAAGTCACCAGAATCAAGAGAGAGGGTATCAGTAACAGTCATATAATGATAATTTATTTCCCTTTCATTCCCTAAGTAAAAGCCAAGACACTCAAAGAGATCACAATGAAAATATACACTGTAGTTATGTAATTATTTTGGAGTCTTTTTAAATTGAAGTTTTTTCAAACTCTATTAACTGAAATGTAGTATATAAAAGGGAAATAAAAATAGCACAATCACACACTGTAGATTGCATTAGAAGTCATAGATCATAGCAATACCTAGGATTTTATGTGCACAAAGTATTTGTTTCTCTTTTAATAGATAAATCACACATGGACAGATGGGTTTGCATTTTCTATTTGCTTGTTACAGAGTTTACACATTTTTTGCCCCCTTATTTATGCAGTGTAAAAAACATTCATAGCTTTTATTTTGATAAATATTTTCTATTAAAATGGTGTGGATATAGGGAGAGGAAAATAAACTTGGTCCTACATTCTGAGTTTATGTCAACGTAAACAGATGTGCTTCTGTATCTAAATAACCTAACGTGAATTCAGGTAATTTTTAACATGTGAATTTGATCATAATACACAATGCTTTTATTTAAAGGGATTAAGTACTCCATGTAAAGTGGTAAAAGCTTCTTAATACCATGTCTATGCAACATTCAGTGTAGCAGTATGTTAGAGGAACTTGCACTAGCAAGAAATCATTCTGCTTAGGGATGATTAGTTAAATTATTGATATATACATATAGCCATGATTAAATTAAACATACTGAGAGAAATCTTAGCCTTTCAATATGGAATTTTCTTCAACTGCCTTTGATAGTCCCGAACCTGACTTCAGTTAAGGATGATGATGTGTTAATACATCTGGATTCACAGCTGCAATATAAAGAAAATAATGCAAAATGATAGGAGTGTCTTCTGACCCAATTGGTTCTTATCTCTCTAATACAAATATCTATGTATGTGTTACATTAGAAATTAAGAGATTACTGATATACAACATTTACTATGCTTTGAAGCAAGCTAATTCATTTTAGACAGAATAACCTGTACTAGAAAGTTAAAGTGTTGCCTATATGGTTTAGAATTATTGGCATTTTTATTCATATTCATCACTGAAAAGTAGGGCAGAAAAATGCTGCTTTCAATTAAGCCAATTCACCATAATTATTTCCTGATTGACAAGATGTCTGATTACAATTTATCCTCTATCTTGATAACTTATGACAGATCTTTCAAAAGTGAATTTTTTGCCTTCCAGTATATAAGCATTAGAAGGAGATGCTAACCCCACTTCACAGGTTTCTTCTGCTGGTGAAGTCCTAATTAACTTTGGAATCTTCTTATGTTATTTGACAGTCCGTGCTTTTGGTTGGTTGGCTGGATGTTTTTTTCATGGTGCCTTGTGGTATACGTTTTGGTTTTTCTCCACAAAATCACTTTGTTTTTTGGCTCAGCATGCAGTCAATTGAACACAAGAATACCAGAAAATTGGATTATTAGTAAAAAAAGTAAGAATACTTTCTTTTATCACAAAAAAGTACTATTTTCTTGACACACTTTTTTCAGAATCTAGGAATTAATTACATTTGAAGATAAGGCAAAAGTTCTTGATCTATTCAATTCCAGTCTTTTTTGATTCAAATGCCAAAAATTATTGTTAAGTTATTATTTATAACATCTTTCATAATTAAGGAAAGAGCATCCACACAGTAATACTAAGGAAACAGTAACAAAGTAGAAGAAAACAGCTGAAATAAGAAAATTAACCCTTCACTTTTTTTTCTTTCCGAGCGCCTTTTTATGTCTTCTGTGTCTATCTGATATGGATAAATATTTGTGCATACACTCCCAGTCACTTCCGTGAGACCATGATTTTAACCTCAGGCTGCAGGCCAGAGAAGCATTCAAGTGTTTTGAGTTTCACCAAATCAGTGTTGGATTACTCACAGACCTAAAAGGTATGTGTTTAAGCTTCTGCCTGAATCAACTACAGTGTTTATACCCACCTAGGGGCTGTAAATTGGTATTGAGAAAGCAGGTAAAAATGTCAACCATTAGTGCAGTACTGCTCTCTTACTGTTAAGATCATACCGTAGAAGGCTTTAACCTTGGTAAATTAAGCCATGTGAGACTAAATTTTCCATACCCAAATGCCTGCCTTAATTCCCTCTCCCATCACAGCATACTCACATAATGACTATAACTCAAAATGAAACACAACAAAGTGCTGATTTCCCCCGCTATCTCAGTGCCTTGATTTCCATGCAAAGAAAAAGCGATAATCAAAAGGAATAAGAACAGAACAGGCATCAATTTCAGAGTCCCTCACACTCCAGCTTACCTGGGAAACACCATGGCACATTGCAGAAAATCCAGGTGAAAACATATTTATCTTTTCTATCCAGCTCTAGAATGATTTACCTTGCTAAGAGTGGTCACTTCACACCCTGCAAGCAAGACTTCACTTTAGTATGGGCACTTAATCTCCTCTCAGAGGCACACGATCCTACGAAATATTTTCCAGCTACCAACTGCTGAAAATTTTCATTTCCCCATGCAGAGTGCAACATTTTGACTCTGTAATGGGACATTCAGAGCTGTAAAGCAAGCTATGTAGATCTTCTTCTTGCATGTCTTTTCTCACAGGTAACCCAAACATCTGGATTTTATTAAAATAAGCATAATTCTAGCACACTTATATTTTAAATACAAAGACTTCAAAGCAACATGATGAGAGAAAATATGGGGAAGTGAGGCAGATTTAGAATCAGTTCTCCCTGGGGCCAACATGTCCTTGCAGTTGAGTACTTGCTGCTAAGCTTTGCTTCAGCAAAACCTGTACTTTCCTGAAGAGCAAACAACATCGTTCATTTCCTGGGGAGCAGCCAAGACTGTTGTAGGCAGAAAAGCTCCCCAGGTACCACAAGAGTAGCAGGTAGAAAAGATAGAGAGGTGAATCTCCACACAGAAGAGGGAGCAGAGGGACAGACAACAGAAGATGATGGACAGGGAGCTCCCTAGAAGCCAGAGGATGCTGTGTAATCTCCTTGCCACCAGGCATTTTGACACAATGTGGTCACTCTTCTCTTGAGATAACATAACACAGCATTGACAATACAAAGAGAAACAAATACTATCCATCACAGGCTTCCTGGAAATGTGATAACAGTATGCATTGCCCATGGTGATTAATAAGGTTGGGACAATTTTCCCCCTAATTAATATTTGCCAATAGGGGGTGAATATAGCATAGGCTCAGAACAAGAAAAAGAGGTACTGTCTACCCTGGCAATGGCACAATAACTGGATTAGGATACTGAGAGACAACAAAAAACATGAGTGGAGACTGTAAAAAAGAGAGAGGAAAAAAAGTTGAGATTATCATAATAGACAAGGTAATGAAAGTACAATATAAGGAAGCTGTACACAAAGGGGTATTTCATCTGGGGCTGGGGACACCTTTCCCACCACTGAGCAGCAAATAAGAGGTAGGAATGGAGGACTATTTTACTGTTAAAAAGTATTTCTCAAAGAACAGGAAGTACTTGAGACTCTCAGCTCACAATATGCCTACTTCAACTTACCTTGCAAAATGTATGCTCCATCCAACTAGGTAAATAGCCTGCCTTTACAGAGGATGATGACTTATTACAGCCACCTGCATACTTACTCTTTCAGCTTGACTGGCAGACATCAAAATGTACAGTGAATTGAAAAACTTACACTGAGTATAGTGCGGAGCATTTTCAGAATTTCACTTTATTGAAGATTATATTCTGTTTGTTTTTATTGAAGAGAATGGAAATTACAGAACAAGAACAATGTACAATTATACACTAAAGATATGATATAGCTGCCTGACAAAGTAATTGTAAAAGAAAGGAAAGGTCAGACAAAATGTGGCCTACATACAGCTTTAGCTCAATTTCCTTAACATTTTACAAATGTTCAGAAGTGGACAAACATGTTAATGAATTCAGAACATGTGAAAAGCAGTTAGAAAAATGTAAATGGGTAAGATATCATAGCAATATGTCATAATTGTCTTCAAAGCTAAGTCTTATTTTTATAGGCAAATACAAATACAGTAATTTTTCAGGAAAGCATAAGCTTTTTGTTTGTGTATTAAAATCACCAAAGAAGAAAGTATTATCAAACAATGCAGTTTAAATTAAGTTAAGTTTAGATTTGGGCTTAGTTATAAAATCCCAAAATAAATTAAAAGAAAGCTCAAAATCAGAATTCAAATCAGTAAAAACTAACACATATGCAATATTAATAATGTATGTAGCTTTAAAATAGTTTGTAGAAATAATTCAGATTTGAGCCCAGAAAGTTATTGTGCCTGAGGCAAAACTCATGCTAATTTAAAAACAGGTACATTAAAATCTCTATTATCCTTTAATACTTGTTGAAGACAAAATTTATTTCTTAAAAAAAAAAAATTGAAAAAATTCAAACTAGCATTTTGTAAGAAAGTGTCAGCAATCATGAAATTTAGACAAGTGCTCCCAGCTAAAACCCTTCCCAAGACTCCAGAAATATCAGAGGCCTGTGGCAGCAGCTGTCTGGCTACAGAGAGCAGGCACAGACTTTCCCAGGCATTTTCCCAGAGAAGGCTGTGAGAAGATCAGNTCGGAGTCTTCAGAATCTTAGTCTCTGCCGTTGCAACGATAATGAGGCAAAAATGAGGGGAACTTCGGACCATCTCTTACAACTGGATGGTGTTTGGATTGATAGACCACTTAGGTCAAAGCTATATCAGACTGGCTGTAAGGGTTACTGAGTTTCTTAATAAGTATAGTATAATATAGTATGAGATGATATAATAAAGCAATTGGTCAGCCTTCTGCAATCATGGAGTCAATGCTAATTATTCCCCCACTGGGGGCCTGCAGCAACAGAGGCCTTTTTGTTACTCACCATGCTCATTTTTTAAATAGAAAATTGAGTCAGAAATCTTAGTTTTATGACTTACACAAGCTTAGCAGAAACATATCTCATGCAAAAGTCAAGGGCTATGTTGATGGTTACCATTTTTTTCCTTTTTTTTTTCCCCCTGTATACATGAAGAGGTGAAAAGTTTTCCAAGGGACAAACTGAAACAGTGTAACAGCTTTCATTTTAACAGAAATATTGAGAAAAAGAGTGTGCAACTTTTATGCATAGTCTAGGCACTATTTAATTTTTAACGGCTGAACAGTTTTAAAACACATTTGACTTTATTATACAGTATAAGAAAAATCCTGTCCATTTCCCCTTATTCCTGTATGAAATGACACTTAGCACTGCTAAGTGATTTTTATGTAAGACACAACTTACAATTTGTGAGACTGGAAACTTGAAAAGGCAACAGATTTTCCTCAAAATTGTATGTTTTCACTGTTAAAAGCCAATAAAAGAAGCTGGGCGAACTCAACATAAAAATACATCTTGTATAAACTTGTGAAAGTCCCTGAAAAAATAGTGAACTGCAAGAGCAAGAAAAACAAAACAACATGTGAATAACAAATAGCATCCTCTAAAGCATGTTGACTTGCCACTTAAAGGAAAAGCCAGGATTACTCTTTCCCACATCCAAGACCTCTTCTCCACCATGTGCAGGTACCAGCCCATCCTTAGAGGTGCAGCCTTTCTGTCTCGTGGAGCATCATATGAGCTGCACATTTCAGCAAGGGAGGTGTCTAGCCTGTCTTTTGCAGGGCTGGAACTTTTTTTACAAGTTCAGAGAGCAAAAATGAACTGTCATTGCCATTCAAACTCCAAGTGCTGCAGAGCCACAAGGAATAGGAACTTAGCCCCATCCTAAGAAGGGGCCATAAATAAGAACTCTACAGGTCTGTCAGAGCTAGCACTAGAAGTGCTGATAGCCAGTGACTCTGTAGCAAAACTAAAAGTATAACTGAAGGAAGAGTGACAAATTTAAGATGACATGAATGGGGAGAAAGATTATATGCAATGAGGTTGCTCTCCTATCAACTATTCACTGCTTAAAAAGATCAGGAAGGGAAAAGGAAAAAAGCACTTTGTAAGAGTTATAAGATATTTTTACAAGGATATATCATTCACCAGAAAAACTGGTATTGTTGTTCCCCTTCCCATTCAGGGCTGAATTTAAATGCTTTCAGATTTCTTGCCTCATTTGAAATGCAGCAGAGATCTATAGACTTATTACTGTCCTACATCATGACATTGCAAAATACGCCAGCAGTTCCTAGGGAGGCCTACCCACCTCATTGTGAGGCTGTACTTAATTTACTGCCTCTTATCAGCTACAAATCTCATTTGTCAGCACAGTTCTTAAGGTTCCTGCCTTCCACTGAGATTTCTCCACTTTCCCACAGTCTGCATTTTCAAGAGATGAATCTCATTTTGTCATCTTTCTGCCCATCTTTCTAATCTCTCCAAGATCTTTTTTTATTATGTTCTGTACTTAGTGCTATTTTCAATGGCTCTTGAGTTAGTATAAGTATTCAGGCATTCCATTCAAAATCTGCTGTCTTTTCCCAATCATTCAAAAATATAATTAATAATAATTATTAATATGAGATTTTGAAGAAATTAGACATCATTTCCAACAGCCTTTCTATTGTTTCTACCTATTGTTACCAGTATGCAAAAACTAAAAAACTCTTCATAGTTAAGTCAGGGTCATTTGAAATAGAAATACCATCTAAATAGTAATGTGTATGAAAGGAAAAAAAAAAAAAAGAAGCGAAAAGAGTAGAGTTTTATAAAGCATTTGAGAAAAAAAACCTCAAGGTATTTCCTCTTTAATTAAAAAGATGCTGCTCTTATCCAAGAAGCTAAATGAGAATAAAGCTACACCACAAGTTGAGAGGAGGGGTTTAATACAAATTAACTAAAATCATATCAGAGCCATATATTCTGATATACAGCATTCATCATAATAGAATAAAATCTCAGTTCCTGCCTTATCTCCTCCCACTCAGGGAGAAACTGCTACTTGCTATTAATGCAAAAAAATGCAAGGTATTACATTTGAACATAGATCCAATCCAGGTACTATGAATCCCTTCCCATGCAAACCTGTAGAAGCCCAAAGGGGTTCTGGCAAGATGCTTAGATTCCCATTTCCCAACACCCACAGACTAAACTAAACACCCAGTGACTAAACTACCTGCCAGTGTACATTCTCCCTCACACAAGTTAAGTCAGCTATGAAGTTTTTTATCCCACGCCTTCTGGTATGTGCAAACTCTGTTTGGGTTGACTGCAACTGCATGGTGTTCCTATATCACCATATATCCAGGACCATGTCTATTACACCAGATACCTTAAAGAGTGGGAGAGATATAAGACATGTTAATTCCCCTATCAACTACAACTGATCTAACTTGGAGCAAATCAGTACTTAAGCTTCAATTTTCTTAAAAAACTGACAGTCACTTTCCCAAAATTGATGCTGTAACATTACTCTACATGAGCCAAATTGATATTACATATTATTCCACTCGGGTTTTTTTTCAGGTTTTGAGTTATCACTTTTCCATTTATTGCTGTTTTGCTCTTCACAAAAGGTGTCAGTGAGGATTACCACTTGCATCTCTGCTTGTGATATCATTGAAATGTGATGATGTAAGAATTTATCCCATTTGTACAACACTTTAATGATTGTCCTAAACGCTGCCCTCTGCAATCTGTCTCTGCCAGACATAACTGACAAGATAAATAAAAGGAGCAGCCCTAGTGATGCATGGGAGTGCCTCTTCAGTGCAGTAGGAAAAACCAGCAATTATTTTGAACTAGACAAACAAATTCCACAAAAAACCTTCACATTAAGTTCTTTTGGTTGGTCAATTTGATTTTTTTTCCTTTTTACTCAGCCAATAGCTTAGGAAAAACAAATGAACTAAACCCAAATGCAAAATCCTCCCCAATCCATCTGTTTTCAACACAAGTTTTGAATATTTACACATATGCTTTGATCCTAAATGCCAGCTTTTGGCTCAAAGATAATTTTTTAAAGCCAGAGTGTAAATATGCATTCAAGAAGAGAAAGGCTGGAGAACCTTCATTCCAGCCTCCCAGCATCCCAGGCATTGTGAGAAAATGTCAAATGAAGCAGGAATTACTGCATCAGTCCCAAATTTGGTGATAAAGCAAACTGAGCATTAGAATAGCCATGATGATAGTACTACTGGCTTTTACCTTTCAGACTTTTTTTTGCAATTGCTTTGAATAACAACAGAAGACTTCCATTTACTTATTTCAGAGTTGTGAGTGCTTGTTCAAAAACAGAGAGTAGCTGCTCTTAATTACAATGAGAAATGAAGAGGTAGATGGGCAGTATTTCAGGCTTAGAGACTGAGTACAGTGTAAGGTGCATAGTGTCATCTAGAGGCCAAAAACAGCTCTTCATAAAGAGCTTTACAGTGAGGACTTGAGGTTTTTTTCACTTGCTCTAATAACCAACACTTATGTCTTCTTGGTGGGTCACATAAATTATCTCTACAAATATCTCAAACTGGAGACCCACTGCAGTCATTCTGAAAGTCTGCACTCACACCTTCAGATGAGGGCAGGAATGCTTCACTGCAAGGTACACATAAGTGACTGGACTGTGTGTGACTAGCCTCAGGAACTATTTTCTCCTTATATTTCCACAAATAGTTTTGAGCACAGGGATCAGCCACTGTTTGCCACCATGAACCAGCAAAGATGATTTAATTTAAACAAATTTTTATCAACTGGGATGGATACCACTACATTTTAAACTGTAAATTTATATAATCATCTCCATTTTTCTAGGAACATGGTATAAAACTGGCATTCAGGAAATAAAACATAATAAATCTAGAAAGAAATACTCCATCATTATTGTTATGAAAGATGCAAGAGAAAAAACCAGTTTTTAAAAAAAACAGTGGAATATGTTCCAACAGAGGAATCTTAACTTACTAACCAAATGAGAACATGAAATATTTGTATCATCCCCAGTTTTACAACATGACAACCTATAGTGAAAGTTGAATTTTCAATCTGTATGTAAGAGGGCACACTTGTCACATGTTTGCATGCTGTATTCTATTGTTTCCAGAAGAATGATCCCCACTTTAATATACACAAAAAAAGCACAACACATCTGACAACTGCCTGACATGGAGTTAGGCAGCATGTTTACTGCAAACAGAGTCTAGGCAGATTAGTATCACACAAAGAGGAAATAACGTTGTCATAATGGAAATTGTGCACACAAATATATTTCAGGCTTTGTACAGGCTTGGTACAAACCTAGTTTGGTTTCTGCTGAAAAAAACCCCAAACAAACCAACAAACCAATTGGAAAAATGCTATAAAAGTGTGTGCAGACTCATTCAGGGGTAGTACAGGTAGTACTGACTCCATTAGACTGAGAGGAACACAGAGAGAGAGAGAAACACACACACAGAGAGAGAGAGAGGGAGAAAGTGGTGGAGCACTGCACTGAATCAGAAAAAACTAGTAATGCACCTGTACATCTTTGGAAAGAAAGAGGGGGAGGTGAGTCAGGCACATTTTTATTCCTTAGCACTGAATAATCGCAGCTTCTGCCCCCTAAGGATGCAGTTCACCTGTAACAAATGAATGAAGTGTGGTACACGGTGGTTCAATCCCCATTTATGAGAGAAGGTATCTGATGACAAAAGAGTATACTTAGTCTGGGAATTCAGCACAGTGTGAGAACTAAGGCTTTCTCGGTTCTCTGTAGCATCAATATAGTTCCTTTTATCTAAGTTAAAACCAAATTCAGTTACTCCTTCAACCTAAAACAAGTATTACCAGCACTATACCTTCTTGCAACTTGCATGAAATCTATTTATACATTCTTTTTTATTCTTAATAGCATCTGCAATAGTTAAAAGTAAGTGGCAATTCAAACTTAAGCATCTATAGTTCCATATTTTTTTTTGTCCGCAATTCAAACCAACTGGAAAGAAGAGCAAAAAGTGGGAGAAAAAAAATTACAAGTAATTTATCTGCTATTTCCCCTTCTATTTAGAGTGTAGTTAAGATGGCTGTCTAGAGAAATTGTCTCTGCTGGAAGAGGAAAACACCTACTTGTCTACTAATTCTGTAGTTCAACAAGTAAGTCCACTCTTGATATAAACACAAATACTGACGATATAACATTTTTTTATGCTTTAAAAAAATGCGTCTATGGTATAAAAATTATGTAAAACCTAAAATCTTTTACAAGTAATAAGAGTTACCAGAAAGAATAGAAATATATATTCTGTAGTAAAACATAGAAGCAAGAAGCTATCAGCACATTAGTCGTCCCCCATATCTTCAAAAGTACAATGAATTTTAATGTAAAGTGTTAAAATTTAAGAATGAAAGTGATGAATAGAATTATTTATAGAAGTAAAGACCCCACAGCCAGTAATTCGCTGAAAACCCACATTTCCAGAGACTGCAATGGGTGTTAAGAAAGGACAGTGAATTTATTCTAGATAAAAGATCATATTTTTTATTGCAGAGAAGATTTCTTCTTTTCTTGAATTTGATCTGATTAGGCTTTTACTTCATAAATTCAAAGTAAAAACTTCATACCCTGGTACTTTATAAAACAGTAGCTCTCTTAACATTTATGTGATGTCACGTTAAACAAACTAGGGTACTTTTCCAGTTTGTTAGTATTTATATATGCATTTTAAAATGATGTTTTGATTGACTCCTATGCATCCAACAGAGACTTTTTTTTGTTTCTGTCCCCTCATACAATGAGGCCAGAGCACTATTAAAGAATAGCAGGAAGGCAGTATTTAAAGTAAGTCACTAGTTGGAAAAGCGTTTTGACAAGGAGTACTAGGTCTCTTCCCATAGAAATAGACTTGTCACTGATGATTTATCAATTAAACCCAAAGAGAATCCATGACACACTGAATGAAGGATTTGCACAGGCAGCAAGATTCGCATATTAGGTTTTATTATACATATGATTTTTGCCAGTAGCTTCTTCTATAACCCAAGACAGTAAATGCTCCTGAGAATTCAGCTTGCATACATATGAGAAATACAGTGATCACACAGTCTTTTCAATATTTTTTAAGCAACATTCAGGAAAGAAAAACAAAAGCTATTTAAAGCATAGAGATGAAATCAGGGTGTGCACAGCAAAATTTCTTTTATCTACCAAAAGAGCAATTCAGAGAGATGATTAATGGTTGCATGTAAAGGGCACTAAGGAAACATTACTAGAAAACATTTCCATTACAAACAGATCTATTTTTCAGGTCTCAAAGCAGACTATTATATGCTGCAGGTAATTGAAAGTAAAATAATAAGATTCACAGAAGGCCTGATATTTCTATTTTATGTCTGAACACTTAAGGGTTTCCAACACCCATGACATTGTGTCTACAGTATGTAATCAACCACTGGGATTCTCACTTGGTTATCCAGATATTTTAAAAATCATTCATCACATTCTGAATAATTTATGGTTTCAGAGCAGAATTCCAATCAGACATAGCTGCTGAAGTCCATAGACCAAGGTATTTATTTAAACTGTATAACAAGTTTACATTAATATGCTAAGCTGAAATTACAGGGAAAAAGTCAGTTTGGATGTCTCTGCTCTAGGGGTATAACACAGCACAGATCAGAGGAAGGCAACTGAAAGTAGTCAAGTTCTTAAACCAAAACTAATATCAAAACAACCAGCTGGAATCTGAGCGATTTCAGATTAGTTTCCAAATAATAGAAAGAAACAGTTAGCTTGAGTAAACAGAAGGCACTACACAGGCTAGATGGATTGCAATTACATTAAGAAAATCCACTGCAAAAAAAATACTAACACATCTTTCCCCTCATTAATCCAACACTATGTTCACACTTACATTGAAGTAATGGAATGGTGGTCCAAAACAGTTATTTGAAATTCAAAGGGAGTGGCAAAATAGCTGTTGCTTCATTGACTAAAGATTTTTTAATTTGAAATAACTTCAATTAGCAATTTTTGTAAAATTCTTTTCCTATCATGTCAGATTATCAAGGTTTAACCCCAGCCAGCAACCAAGCACCAGCAGTGACTTGGTCACTCCCCCCACCAGTAGGATTAGGGAGAGAATTGGAAAGGTAAAAAGTGGAAAACTCATGGGTTGAGATAAAGTCAGTTTAACAGGGCAAGCACAAGCTGCACTCACAAGCAAAGAAAATCAAGGAATTAATTCACTGCTTCCCATGGACAGGCAGAAAGAACATGTGTCAGAAAGAAGAACAGACAGGATACCAAGTAGACATTGTGTATGTCAGTGCTAACCACAGCACTCCTATCTAAACTTTTTCAAACTCAAAACAGTGCAATGCTTTCTTTATTTGTTGCTTGACATAGAACTTACTCTCAGTGTCAATGCACATCTTGCTCTCCAGAGAGGTAAAATGGCTTCTTACAGCATTTCTTCATGTTTTGCAGCTGCTTTTGTGAAAGAAGATTAAATATAAAATGCTTTTAGTAATGAAAAAAACCAACAGCTTTTCTCTTTACTGTCTGCCAGACCCTGAATCATTCCTTGTATAGCAGGGATGGTTTCAATCACAGAGTGCAACATTCTTAGCTAAACCTTGTTCCTGAAAATGTGTTTTCTCATTTTTCCATGAAATTACACTGTTACCCTTCCTCATGGCTATGATAGATAAAAAGAACACCACTTTCTTTTTTGTAAATTTCACAGAAAACTACTGTTATGAAGTTTCTATTATTTTTGCTTAGAATGCCCTCAAAAAATATAAAATTTACTTTTAAGTATTTTATCTGTGGGCTTTAATATTGCTCTGTAATATGATTGCCTTTTCATTTAATGTTCACAGTAATTCAGAACACAAATATTATAGCTCTACACAATTCCATGGACTTAAAACTCACTCCATTCTCTAAGGTGGAGATCTACTTATTTTCTGATATATTCTGATGCTGAAGCAATAAAAAGTCCCCACCAAACTATGTAAATTACACTTTTGTAAGTCTTGAATAAATTCTATATACTCAGCTGTGGGGCTTTTGGGGATTTTTTTAAAATAAATTAAAATATTGGAAATGGTTAATTGCTCTTTAATTAATTTTATTTTGCAGGATTGAATTCTATTATAACTACTTTACTATATATCTTTTATTTAGAAGGTACCTCAAACATATTTATCAAGGTTTATTTCTACAGCTGAAGAAAGAATGATAATTTAAATTTGAGCATTGACTTCATGCTATAAGATGTTATGGTAGCAAAAGTATTTTCTTATCTGCTACCTGTAACATTTGACAAAAATGCTATAAGATTTTTTTTTGTCATTGAATACTCTTGAAAATTTATTTTTCCCACAAGTGCTTGCCAAGTCAGATCTTGGCAACTATACAGACTGTATTAGAACAGAATTAAAGTGAGTGCTGGAAGTGATCACAACTGAAGCCATCTGACGTTTTAAAAATTTTTTGGATTTTGTTGCTACTGAATTTGTTTGCTTTTAAGATTTTGAGGCATATGTAACCAAAAGACATTGTATAATGACTATAATTTTAATTTTCTTTAGTCTCTCCACCATATCTTGAAATGCCACTTGACCTTACAGTTCTGCATGCCAGAGAGAGATGAAGGTTGTGGAACATCTCTTGCTGTTTTTTCTAATCTATTAATATCTATCTAGTTTTGTCAAAGACCATATCTATTTAACAAAGCACAAAAATCAATAATATGTATTTTTACAAAAATGTGTTCTCAGAAAAAAAAAAAAAGCCACAGACAAGCTATAATATTATATCACAACTTTTCCTCTTCCTATATTTATTCTGTTGTGCCAAGAGACTTCAGCAACAAGAAGAAAGTGTGACAGAGACATCTCAGGACATAATCTCTTCAGCTTGCAGAGCTTTTTTTTCTCATTTTCTGAAACATCATCAGTATTGTAAAATTTAAACATTGGCAGCACTAACTTAGAGAATCATCTTGCTAATTCTTTTCAAATCCTTCAATGCCAGATTCCTTAAGAATTGATTAATTTTTGTAGCTAAATAAAAAAACTGTAGGCCTGAGATCTGATGGGAAATAAATCAAACAGCATCTTTCCCAACTTTAGCTTCCACTGTCAGCTCCAGAACTTGGTCCTGAGCTCCCTAAAGAATGAAGGGAAATAAGAAAGATGGGAAGCACACTGATCAGGGTGCTGGGTAAGCACTGCAGAGCTGAAAAGGACTTGGTGGGTGCCATGTGTTTGTTGCAGACTCTTGGCTGCAATGTTCATAACCAGCTTGTTGCTGTTAAGTTGCCCATGTGGTCATACCTATGCATGGAGAGCATGGCATGATGATTGAAGGGATCCGTATCGTGGCCAAAAAACATCCCATCAACAGGGAATGTGGCTAGCAATGGACACAGAGTGGCAGGTGCACACACAGTCACACTCCCCCACAACCCCTCCATCACAGTGTTTTGAATCTCAGTGGTCTGGAATCCAAATAACTTTTCCTTTTGCATTTAGGTCCTTTTTATTAAATGCCTTAAATACATATCACGAGTCACTGTTCTTTGATACTTATTCTCAATAATTTCAAACTAGAAAGTACACTCAATTTAGGGATGTGAAAACAACATTAAGAGTGCTTCTGTAAGTACTAAATTAGTATTTATTCAAACAAATCTGCTTTCTGAATCATTACTCTCTTTGCTACCTATCTAAATCAAAGCCAAGCCCTTTTTTGCCTAGAGATACTAAAATGTTTATTCTTGTCCTTATCCCTGTTTGCTGTAGTTTACCATTGATTTTCATTTGTCATCCAATGTCTGCATTCATAACTCATAATTCATAACCACCTCTGTGAAACTTTCAGGTTTTTATAACATACTATATATTTAATATGAGAGAGATGCTTTTATTCCTACTTCTATTTCCAGCAAGGACATTAAGGTTTTATTCTGAATATACCAGAATGCATTGCTGACAAGCAGAAAGGCACCAATAAATTATTCAGGTCATTCTAAGTGAATGCCAATAAAAACTTCATATACAACAGCATTTCTTTTGGAATTTAGCATTTGAGGCATTATTCTAGCTTTAAGCATTACTTTTTTATATAATGGATTCACTTGTCCTCCCCTTTTCTGCGTAGGTAGAGCTCAGTGCATTTAACCATCATGAAAGATGAACTAGAAATAATTTGAAAAAAGAAAAACTAAAAATAAAAATAAAATCATCATCATCCCGTTCATTCTCTAGCAATAACCTGTTGCCTCGCTTCTCCTCATAGAGAGGAGCGGGGCACAACTTTTCCAAAGGATTTGCTGGGAAAGGCATGTACAGCTGCAGACAAAGGAAAATAATTCTTATCTCTGCTCCCTGTTCTCGCCTGTGGAATGTGAAATGGAGATTGCTTATCTTCAGTGACCAATCCGGGTCCAGCTGTGTCTGGACTCTGGAGTGAAGGTCATGAGTTTGTTAGACTAAGACTAAGTTAGACTAAGATAGGTAAGTTAGAAGTAGGTGTGTAGTATAGCCTCTCTTCAATTATTATTAATGTATTTTAGCATCGATTTAATAAAGTGTGTGTTCAGCATCTCAAAGCCTTCTGATATGGAGTCAGACATCCTTCATTCTCTTCCCAGGGGTCACCTGCATTTTTACAATAATAACCAATGAGGAGTCTTCTGCACAAAGCACTGCTGGGAGGTACTTAATCTCTCTAGAATCCCAAGACATGAAGATATTGCATGGCCCATTAAAATTAGGCTACTTCTCCTTTGCATTCTCTTTACTTTCCAAATTTATAACTATTTAGGGTCACGATATCATGGACATTAAATCTTGCTTTCGGATCAATTTGCTTCACTGTGGAACACAAGACATGTATTTGTTGGTGAGTGGTGGAAGTCAAACATTGCATTTCTAAGAATGGACAAAAGGGAATCATATTAATTATTCAAGGATATGTTCATGGGATATCTCTGTGTTCACAAACAGGAACAGATTATTTGGCAAGGTAACAATGAAAAGCAAAATGTATATATGATGAGTCCAATTTATTTTATCTACACCAGCACTACATTCATGGTCTATTTCTTGGGTTTATTATTCTGCAACATAACACACGAATGAAGATGTGGGCCTGAACTGGGGCTTTGTGGTCAGCACTGCCGTCAGGGTCCTCGTATGCGACACGCTACCACTGAAGAAAGAAAATTCATACTGGGAAATTGAAAGTTCAACATTCCTCAGGTATGAACTTTCTAGGGATCTGTGCTTATGTTCTGGACAATTTTTTGGATATACATATTGATAAGAAAGAAAAATATATGCACATGTTATCAAATTAGGGTTTAACTTCAGAGGCAAAACAAAATTAGATGCTTATAAGACAGGAATAAAATTATTAATATTAGTCTGATTATACCTCTCTTCATCCTCTGAAAACCCAATCTTTACACTTGTACAGTAACAAGGTTAAATTTTCAAAAGCTTTTTGAAATATTGAGTGCAATTTTGAGCTTTGATGTGTGCTTTAAGAGTAAATTTTTAGTATTCCATAGTCTCAGTGCTTGATTTTTAAGTGTTCAGAAATATATTTTTTAAAATAATCTTAGAATAGTGGATCAGGCATCACATATAATGCAAAAGACCCAGAAAAGTATTTATATCTCCACTGACATAACCAAAATATTGTATTGTAAACACAAGAAAAGACAATTACACACTACAGGGCTAGAATCTAATAATACTTCAGAACAAGTGTTGCTCCATGAACAAGTATGGTGACAAAAATCACTTCACATTAGAAACAAAGGTGCTTCTAAAATGCTTCCTCGAGTCCTAGTTTTCATGATTGATGGTCTGGCTTGACTGTCCAAAGCAAATGTTGATGGCTTGCTACACAAACTCAGGCTTTGATTCACATGTGTTTCTGCCTGTGTTTCTTTTACTTTTGATATCTAATGGACACACCAAACCCTATTGTCAAGCTCAGAGAACTGATCTAAGCTCAAAAATTCATGCTAAATTCTGGCATTAACATTACTGAATGCAGCCTTCTTCTCACCCCACCAAGCACCCATCATTTCAAATTTTGGGTGTTCTGTTCATCTTTGACCACTGAAACTGGGGATAAAGGGGGAAAGAAAACTTTTCTGTCTTGTAATATACCTTTATAAATATTTTTTTTTCCTATAAGTGGATTTCTCTCCATTGCTAAGAGAATCTACAGTATTTATGGTGCTATGAATGCTGTGTTCTTTACCTAATTACTTGTTGGGCAGGAAATTCTTAAAAATTAGTAAAACTTTTATTACAGCAGTTCTGATAACATTTCTCATAAAAACTTCATTGTCTTAAAAGCAAAGATATTTGTTCCTGAGACTCTCTTGCTGGCAATGATTTAGCTACTCAAAACATTGCACTGACTATAAAGTGTAGGTGGTAATCCACCGGGAGCCTTCTCTGTGCCTCCCCAAGAGTACAGCATGTTCTAGCTATGAAAAAACACCATGTTTTAAACTATGTATATATTGAGAGTTGTTTGAAAATAACAACATAAAAGTTTAATGGTCATTGCATTCCATCGATTCTTTCTACATACAACCTTACCAGTAAACGTTTTTCATATACAGCAACTAACATTTGGAAGAACCAGATAGTTTAGCCCAGGGATCAACACATCAGTGTTGACTCAACAAAGAACAAAAGCCTTGAATTTTTTCTTTCTTATTTCTATCCTAATAAGTGTAACAGGACTTTGCTCTATAAATCACGTTTCAGCACTTGTGGCACTAAAGAACACAGGTTTAATTCAGTAAGCTGTCTTCATGAGGAATTACCACAGCAGTCAGTACACCTCGCTTCATGAGGGCGTGCAGATCATCTTTCATGATTTGCACTGTCACCATCCAGATACCCATGGGGTCAAATTCTGAGCTAATATTAAAGCTAAAAACCAGCTGCTGGTGTAGCTGCTAAGGAATTCAGTCTTGCACTTACCACTGATTCTGTGTTGAACTTATACAATGACTGTTAGTTCTTTGACAGTTCATAAATATGTTTCCTTTCAAATGTTTGTACAAGGAAATACATAAAAGCATCTGTGACAAAAACAATTAAAAATCAAAAAGTAAACACAGAAAAAGGAAATGCCTAGTGTACATTCATAGGCATCTTATTGTGAAGTAGATTTCATTTCAAATTATTAAACAAAAAGGAATTAACAAGTCTGTAGGAATGATTGAATTGGCCCAATTATTAGTAAAACAGTCAGAAGATAAGCCTTCCTCACTCTACTGAATTGACTAAATTGGCAAATGAGCTGAAGAACTGGCAAAGTTGAACAGGTTTCAAAAGTCTCTACTGCTTTTAGAGATCAGGATTTAATTGTTTATTTTCAAATAACCTGTGTCTAGATCCAGTAATTACAGGAAACATCCTCAAAATCATAGGTAAAAACAGCCAACAAGATACCCTGAAGAAAGAAAATGAAAGCATACTTTGTTTCAAAAAGTGACTTCACAACGTTCCAATGCGAATGAACATCTAAAGTTAAACTGTTAACTGCTTGTATAAGTAGCCTGGGAAAAAATGCAACTTGGTTTCAAACATGCCAGGTACTGTCTGTTTGTTTGATAATTTTCTGCTCTGACCACTCGCATTGGCTTTCATTTCTCTTTGCAAATGAGGGGAATTAATTACAGAGTTAAAATTTCAGCAGCTGAAGTAGGAGCAGCAAAAACAAATCTTGTGTTGCATTTCCTCTCAGAAAAGGCAGCGGAATGCAGGAGGGGAACTTTGCCAGAGAGGGCTCTGCCTCTTTGTAAACACAGCACTGCTGAATTTGGGTAATGCTGCCTACAAAGGCTAAAACTGAATGCCATCCTCCCTCCAAATTTCGCAGTTTTGTTTGTTTATTTGTTTTTAATTTTTTTTAACTGTTTAGAAAGCTTTTCCATTCACTCGGTCACAGAGCTTAAATGCCAGCTGTGCTATGAAACAACTACAATTTGAAAGAGTTTTGTGGGTACAGACTCCTGTGTTTTCCATGAAAGTGTATCCAAGGAACACAACAAAAGTTCTAGGGGGGAAATTGTTTGATATTCGTGAGTCTTGGGTTACAGAAAATAGGTTGGCAATTTGCCTAACAGACCAAATAGAATTTACCTGCTCCTTACCACAGTCTGCAGAAAGGCATGAGCTTGTTTGTTCTAAAAATAGAAAAAAAAAACCTCAAATGTAGTCTTCCATGGCCACTCTCAGACTTACTTGCATGAACTTAACCATGTACCATCTTCCAATATTAGATATGAAAAAAAAATTCGACACAAGTAGTTACAAGATAAAAAGTGCATTTTTCCCATTCCATCATAAAGCACTAGATTAATGTGTTACATGAGCATTGCAGGAGACAGGTGAGCTATAGAATAAGCTCTGTGCTATTAAAAACTTGGCAAGGGAGAAATGTATATTGAAAAATAAAGTGAGTGAAATCAGTGTTAAATGCTGTCCATGGAATATGGAGGGATAATGAATTGTACTTCTTTCATTACAGCTCTCCTATGATATTCAGACAGGAAATAAAGTTTCCAACCCTAGTAACTGGAATGTTTGCAAGACACTAAAAGAAGATTCAGAGATTTCATTCCCTCTTCTTCCTGCATTGCCGTGCTCTGAGAAAGGCTCATCCCTAGACAAGTGCAGATAATATTGTTGACAACACCATCTCTAAAATAGATTTGTGGCCTAACCTGCTTACAAAATCTGAAAGATTGGTGCACTTTCAAGGTCCTTTCCAGCCACAGGCAATATACAAGTACTTGTTCTGTTGTCCTCATGCTTACAGGAACTGCCAGCAGCCCTGTCACCAAAAACAGAGGGGAAAACCCTTGTCTGCATTTCTTGAGATAAGAGCTCTGGTCATATTAACCACTCTCACTCATTTTTCATTACTGTCTAAATCCTAAATCTAAATTAATTGTTTTAAAAATATTATTATCGCTGAGTTTTCATAATAGAGCTGCATAGTTACAATTAGCAATATTTTTCAGTGTTTCAGAAATAGAGAAACCTCATAATTCCTGTCTTATTTTAAAGCTGGACTGGTTTTAATGTCACATATTTAGGAGTTACATGTCTTTCTGTTTCTGTTGCACCAAATCTCATCATAGCCTGACCTTTGAAAGCAGTTCAGGGGAACTTTTTGTTTTGTTTATTATTAATTTATTGGGAAAAGAGACATATAGATGTATCCAGAACACACTGTAACCACTCACAGTTTTTGCAGACTTGATATGCCCACAAAGAATATGGAAAATTAATAGGATTTTTTTCATGATAGGAACCAAATCAGCCACATGTTTGAAGTACATCTAAGTATAATTCCTTTCCATCACTTAAAAGAGCACTACAATAACATCTGTAAAGACAACCAAAAAGCTTTAAATTCCAAAAGAAATAAGCTTTATTTAAAGATTAATGTGAAATAACAATGAGTTTTCTAAATTGAGAAATCTCGAGTGACTTGTTCCTTGTTCAGACAGCCTAGAACTACATGGGGGATAACTGTCCCTGCTCTTGCCCACTGTGTCCTTGCTGGTTGGTCCTTACTTCCTGGCTTGATTTCAGATGAATCAACAACTTCAAGTTTTAGCAAATGCTACCCAGTCCTCACTTGTCCCCAGAAAGGTTATTTTCCTTGATTGTGATAACTGGTTTTCAAATTCTCAGCAGTCACTTTTCCTCAGTCTAAGACATTTCTCAGCCCACAGGCTTCCAGACCTATCTGAAGTGGCTGTTCTCCACAGCCTGTGAAAACCTCTCTCTTTCTTAGTAATTGTTTCCACAGGAGAAGTCCCACATTCCTTCTATAGGCACTGACATTTTAAATTTTAATTTTTAATTTAAAAGAGCATATTATATGAATAGAAAATTAAGCATAAAATGTCCATTTTTCAGTGTCTGTAAGACAAAAGGCTTGTATATTCCCATATATCTCTATTGCTGACATCTAGACGTTCTAGACTTTTTTTTTCTTTGAAAACATCACAGAATAACCTGTCTTGTCTTTTATCTTCAGGACTTTTTGGTCCCTAGAAGCACAGCTGCTTGATGAATTCCCAATCCCCAAGTTAATCTCTGCTTCAGGCTCAGACTGGTTCATGGTCACAAAATACCAGAATCATTACGATTGGAAAAGACCTCCAAGATCATCAAGCCTGTCTTTCGACCAAATACCACCATGCCCACTAGAGCATATTGTGAAGTTGAGTTATGCTCACAATAAAAAAATTATACAGCTTCCTAAATACCTGAAGTTCTCATTTCAAAATAACATCTTGATTGTTGTATCAAACCATTGTGTTTTAACACTTTATCACACAGATATAAAGCACCTTGCAAGTTGCTTTTTCATGACATTAGTTCTCGAAAGTCATTTTTTGGGAAGTAAGAGATAATGAGTTTTAGCTACAACAAAAAGAACCTTCCAACTATATTGTTTCTATTTTCAATTAGGTATCTATATCTTCAGCATATACTTCTTTCAAAAATAAACTCAACATACTTGATGACTAAGTGCAAATTCTACTAATAATTTAACAAAAGTATGAACTTGGGAAGTTTGAGTTAATGGTGTTGAGCATTTCAGTGGGCTAATTCCTTTTTTAATTCTATTACTTAAGTAAATCAAATAAGAAATAAATAAAGAGTTGTATGTTATCTCCTGGCCTTCCCCAGCCAGCATTTCCGTGTCCATTAACACTACTGTAGATATGATTCCAAGGTGGAAGTCAGTACAGTTGGCAGTAGATCAAGAACTAGGAATTGACTTGAGCTGGGTGATGGCTTGCACCCTGATAGAGTGACATCTGTAGCACACAGAACACAGTAATCTTTTTTGGGTACTGAATAGGAGTTAAAGCACAAGATAAAATTGCAAGAACATATAAAGAATGTAAAGCAAAGTAGACCATACAAAGGTCTCCAGATTTGGTCAGATAGGAGAGTTTCTGCGGTGGTTTCTGAGAGACCTGACCATGAAAAGACGGACTGCTGGAAGCAAGCATAGAACATATTAAATATAGGAAAAAAGAAAAGAAAATTTTAACCAATCTAGGAGTGGACAAAGTCCCTCTAGTGTTTTCACTTGTGATGTAGAGTTTCTGGCATGACTGTGTGTTGGTTTTGCATTAATTGAATTGTGGTAAGGAGGGAAAAACATAAGCCACAGAAGTGATTCTCTGTGAGGAGTTGCTAAGAGCTTACTCTGTGCCTGAAAAAACCAATCAATGACTAATTTTGAATACTGACAACCTGTTAAACCACTTCAAAGAGCTGAATCTGCCTCTGTGAGAGGCCCAGCCCAGGCCAAGTGGGGGCCTGCCAGGTCCCAGGAGCAGCTCCGGGCCAGGTTGCCCACCTCCCTAGCGCAGCGAGGGCGACCCACAGCTCAGCTGAATTCTGCCACTGCTGAGTTTCACCAGAAACTGCCAGGCGCGGGGCTGGAAGCCATAAGCCCATGGCAAGCTACTGCTGAATCATAGCCCGGCTGCTGAGATCCCAGCTTCCCCCCCAGCGTGGCCCCAAAGAACCCTCCACCGTAAACAGTTCCAGCCGCAGCCTGGCAGGGAATCACACGACCAGCCGCAGGCCTGGGCGAGTTATTAACTCTTTCACTGTACAGATGAAACTTGCAAAATAGTGATGCTCTCTCAAGTGAGAGAAAAGGACAGAGTGAAGACACACAGAGAAACAACATTAAAGAGACCAAGGTCAGTAAAGAGTCAAGTCCTAGATGGAAGGAGAATGAGGAGACGCCTTAGTCTTAGGCTGAAATTCTTTTGGTAAGGCCATGGTGATGGACTGTGATACACTAGAATATCCCTTTAATTAATGAAAAAGCATGGGGGGATGAAATGTCCAGACTCTAGACATGAGCAAAAGCATCAATGCTGAAGCTGAAGTAGCTGTGATTTAAATGAGAAGCTTGAGCAGAGAGAGATAAGAGTGATGAAGACCCTTTGTCCCCAGGGAAAGAAGAAGAAAACCTCTGCTCCCAGAGATGAAGATGATCTCAGAGATCGACAAAGAGAACCTTTGCTTTTGAAAAGCTCATCCTTAAAATAGCACCCCAGAAGTTGACATGGCCCATAAGAGCAGCTGTGGGAAGGCTATAAAAGATGGGATGGACTTCACAATTGCAGATTTCGGGCAGCTGCTATTTGTGGAAATTAAAAGCCATGAGAGAACTGTTTCTTGTGGAGAAGTCTCCACGGTATGGCAAGAGAGACTCCTCTCCCTACGAGAACTGATGAAAGACTATTCTAGAAGTGGTAAACTGACTAAAAATCCCAAGTTTTGTCTCTTTACGTTGTCAGTGGGGAAGAAAAGAGAGTGTGGGAGGGGGAGGAGAGGTGTTCTGAAAGTTTTACTCTGATTCTTATTATTCTTTCTTTTAGTTCTGTTAATAAAGTTTTCTAGTTTTCTTTATATCCTTTGAAAGTTTGAGCCTGCTTTGCTCTTCTTCTAATCCTATCTCACAGCAGAAAATGAGTAAATAATTCTAGTAGGTGTACTTTCATTGGGCCAGCACTAAACCCACTACATTATTTGGTGCATTGGCCAGGAAACTCAAATTGGCTAACCAAAATGACTGTCAAACAAAGAGGGGCAGCAGCATTTAGAGCTTGTCTGAATCCCTAGGTGACCAGAGATTTATTTGAAGTCGTAAGTCCTCATACTACATTAATCCAGTTTTACAGAGCAACTTCAGTGAAGTCAAAGCCTTACAATAAGCACCAAGCTTCTACAGCACAGTGGAGAAATGTCCCTCACATTTTGACAGTTGGGCAGATGGGGACACTACTGTGTTGCAGCATGTATTTCCTGTGGTTTGATGTGTGGGCTTTGGCACATGGTGAGCATATTTGCAAGGAAGTATTTTACCATAATTTAACTTTTATCGTAAGGCATGACACATCCTTTCCAGCTAATTGGTCTAGTTCAGCTTTTAAAATGAACAGCTCTTTCTCTCTTGTGTTTCAGCTCATATATTGTAATGATATTACTGCTACTGTTAAAGGTGACCTGGAAATGATCTTAAATTATTTGCTTCCTGCTTCTTCATTCGTTTGCAATGAATAAAAATGGCTAAGAGATTTTAGACTATTTCTAAAGCACATCCTCTCCTCCTGCTCCACTCCTCTTTTCTATTTTTACTTTATATATGTCATCTCTCATACTCCAGCTTTACCCAAGTTAGAAGTGCACATAATATATTGCTAACAGACATTTTAAGTTGAAGAAGTAATAAAGACTTTTAGGACAAGACTCAGCTCTGTTCCATGATGTGCTATACAGGTCCTTATGAGTGTTGTGTTACTCTCAGGAATTATTTGGCCTTCATCACTTCTGCACTGGATCCGAAACCCTGCAGTCATTCCACTCACTTGTTAGATTCTTCATTTTGTAATTGATGATTTTGGTATTGATTTGCCTTAGAGAGGGGTCAAGAGGCAAGAGATGCTGTCAGAAGACCTACAAGCCTTTGCTGAAGGAGAAGCAAACAGAGCACCCATGTATTAAGATATCGACATCCAAGACAAATAGAACTCCCCAATCTCCCAAACTCCAGTTTATACCACAAGATAATACCTGTGAACTTTAATATGATTTATTCTTTTAGGTAAGAGATTCAGATAAATTTCAAAAGAGAAGAGGTGAATTCTAACTTTGTGGGGAAAAAAAAACCATCCAGAGTCCATAGTTTTAAAAGAAAGACTATGCAAAGATGTTATCTCACCCAGAGCCAGGTCAGAGATGCAGCTGCATCTGGGAATGGCGAGTATTCCTTAATCTTTCATTTTATGTGCAGAATAAAGAGATCAAACCTTTTTCAACTTTTAAAACACCTGATGTTCAGTTTTGTTCGGCAAAGAAGAATAGTGTTCTCTCTTTCATATCTGTTAAACTGGTGCATTTACCAGAGGTAAAATCCCTGCTGGGAGCATAATGTGAAAATCCACTCAATGTATGCGTTTCTTTAGAAACTTAAAGTGCTAGTAACTTGATTAATTTAACTTTGCTTTTCCCTTCAACCCTAAAAGATGAGAACATTCTGAAATGTACAGTGAAAAATCTTGAAACAGAAAGGATTTTATTCTGTGCAAAACCAAATCAGATGCCTTTTTTTTCATAGAGAACTATGCATGTTATAATTATGGGGTATCACAAGATCATGAGGCTGCTGAATTCAAAAATAATTTGAAACCCACAGGTGGGCAAAGATCAATATGCACCTTCAGTTCTATAGAGGTGTTGAAGAGATGAGTGGACAAAAAGATTAATCAACTACTGGATTACTGAAGCAACTGATGTAGTCAGTATGGCTGGTTCCAGCAGAGTAACAAAGTAGTAGTAAAGGCAAAGTAAAGTAGTAGTAGTAACAAAGACATGTTACTAAAACAAACAATAAGAAAGGTTTGTTGTTCTCAGGAGAAATTTCCACATCCTACTCCTAAGTGTCACACTTATACTATTAAAAAGATTGTATTTTAATCTCAAATAAACTATTTGAGCAGGAGAGGACTCAAAATAAATGAAACACTCCTTATGTGGATCAGGATAGATAAATTTAAGATGATTAGCTCAAGAGAAGGTCCTATCAATTTCTAATGAGGTTATACTTGTCATAATACAGTTTAAATTTTGAATCTTCCACAACACCCCTCTTGCTATTTCCTGAACAAAAAGGAAGGCTTTAGGAAAGCTTTTCACACTGTGTCCCGTGACATACTCATGGACTAACTGCTGAAGCATAGGTTATATAACTGTACAGTGAGATAGCCTGAAATCATCTAAACCATAAATGAAATACAAGAACAGTTAAAAAACAATTCCTATAAAGTGAATTTTAAAAATAAGCTAAGGGTGATCAAAATATTTCATTTCACACAAAAAGAAAAAAGGCACCCATGATTTTAAACTAGACTCTTAAAAACCATGTACCAGTTTAAAGTGAATCTAAGGTTCAGTCTGAGGAGAGAAAACTGAGAGTGTACCTCATAAAATAATAGTTTGAGGTATTTGGAATTTTTAATACAAATAAATTTCTAATTAAAAAAAATCTGGTAATCTTTACTTCTGTAGTCTGCAATGTTAAATGTGATACCATGTATCTACAAAAAAAATTTCATAATAAGTCTAGGAGTCTTCTATAGACTAAACTGTGTTATAAATTACAAATTTAGTGATTTAATACTTCTTAATTGGTTAAAAAATTTGAAGCAGAACATACTCCCCCTGCCTCCATAAGTGCAGCTAATAAGCTACCTTAGCTTCTACTAGACATGTTTCCTTACCCTTATAAAAAATAATAATAATTTTTATTTATAATTACCATTAGGAAATAGCATTTATTATAAAAATATTAAAATATCATAAAATCTTCCAATGAGACATATTGATGGAATTTACTGGAGATGGTGAATTTTGTAAACAGTTACACTCCAATATGGACTTCTTATACTTCAGAGCCCCAGGAAAGGAAAATGTGTTCATGAGAAAGACTAAAAAAACCTAAGGAAACAGTTTTTACAACCACTGAGGGAAGTGTTACTAGTTTGTTGTTCATGTTTAATTAGTTTTCCAAATGCCCTAGTCAAAATCTCTATAGCCCTCCATCATTGTTAAAATCTATTCTCTCCTCAAAGTATTTATGGGATAACTGATGGCACAGATCATTTGTCATCAAAAGCATAAGATTAGACACAAAATAAAAATGCTGACAAAACATACTTCAACAGCAATACTCGGAATGGCACATGTATAATAGAACTTTAAAGCATTTTTTTTTTTAAATCTTCTCTACATAGAATTGTTTTCTTCCTGACACAGGTAATATGACTTTCAGAGAGACCAGAAGTGCATTATACAAACTGCGACTGGAAAGATGACAAGGTTTTGTTTGTTGGAGTATTTTCATCCTTCTATTTTTGACAAGGTCAAAAAATTCCTCTAATTCAAATTTACACTTGGCTGCTGATGAAAAGTGGCTGTATGCTTTGACATAAAGTAACCCACAGTATCAAGTAACAAACATTTGAAAGCATTCCTGCTAATAACTGAATTCCGGACAGCAACTAAGCAGAAATATCTATCGTTGCCAAACACTGTGCTTCCGAAGTGTTCTGCTAATCCTTGTAAGCACTGGACGCACAACTCACTGAAGTCTCATTCTATTGTTTGCATTTCAGATTGACAATAATTCAAACAAACAAGAAGACATTTTAGAAAGTGTTGCAGGACAAATCTTTAGAACTCTCCCTTCTTAAAAAAATCCAAACCAATCAAACCGAAAAACCTCCAAAACCAAGAACAAACCTCCAAACTAGAAATCAATCATGAAAAACACACACAGAGAAAGAGCTCCTTTTCTTATTTCCCACCATAATTAGTGTCTGTCAAGAAAAGTTACAGAAGCATTGTATTTTGTGGTGGCTGAGACATGGAAACCCAGGAGTGAAAAAGTTTAAGTCCTTCAAAATCAGCACTTACAAATCAGAAATGCCACAAGCACAGGTAAACTAAGCTATCAATCTTTGCTCCCGCTGACAGAAATTTTCTCCTTGTCACAGAATTTTTGAAGGGGTTTCCATCTGATTCCTTTAGACTATTTCTGAAATATGTCTACTATTGTAATTTCTAACAGCAATAAAGCAATAAAGCTCCTGACAAGGTGGTGTTAGATAGTCAGCTAATATGTTCCCATCACAGAAAATCAGTACTAAATATTTTTTGGGTTTGTGTCTCTGAAAGCAGCAGCCACTTGTATGACAATGCCATTGATATTCTCTATGGGCACACAATATGTCTGTGTACATTTTATTCTCATATCTGAACTTAAACCAATGCTACTCTATGAATGCACAATAAGAATAATCTGTCTCAAGCATTAAAAAGAACATGCCCTTGGATGTTGTTCTATTCCTTTCCTATTTATCTGATCTAGCAAAGACTTTCACAGAAGTGATATTCTTTTATTAGAATTCATTAATAAATAATGCAACTGACATTGGAAATCCCAGCAACAGTCATTTGCATGACAGAAAACTTACACTGGCAGTTCTTTTTCAACAAGGTCAAAAATCTCCATCAGTTAGTTCTACATCAAGTCAAGCTGGTGAAGCATTAGGCTGTATACTTTCATAGTAGAAATCCTTCATTAACAAAGAATAATCATTTTGTTGTACATGCACAAGTGATGCAAAATATGCATTGAAGGTGACATCTGAAGAAAAACAACAGCAACAGAAAACTTTTTCCTTTACTGCTTCTGAAAGATGGGCTTTCCTATGTCCTCTGAGGCCCTGTCATTGGCTTTATATTATAGCTCCTTTGGGAAAAAATGCACCAGTATAATTTTTAACTTACCTTTATTGTTACTTTCATAACCATGAAATCAACAGTTTATTCTTAATAAAACTGGAACAAGGTCTTGCAGTATCAATTTACTTTTCACTACTTAGAGAGTTCTTTTATTTGAGTGTAAACTCTTTGCTAAGCATGTCCTTTGATGCATAAACCAAACAAACCTACCATACAGGCCCACAAATTGAAAGTTCAAAGTCAAACCATGGATTCTGACATTCATCAGAGCTGATAAAAAAAACTGAGAAGAGCTTGAAATATTTTCATATGAGCATTTTTCTGAAAGACCTCTTCTGTTTTTGTAACACTTTGCTTCCCTAACTTTTTGCTTCCCTAACTCTTCTTTCATTTAGCTGCTGAAAAGAGATGCATTTCAGAGATGGGAAAGATAAAGGACAGGCGAACAAAAGGACAAAATTAATTTTTTGTATCCTATAAAGTACTCTAGAAACCATTCTCATTCCTATCTCATTCTCAAGTGAAAAGAAGCAGTAAAGTAGAATTCAACACAAGTCCTATATGAACCTATACAGGGTTCTTTCCCTTTTGTAGTATAATTCATGAAATCTTCTCTTTGATACATTCTTCTCCATAAAACAGCTGCACAAAGTTTAGACTTCTTGATCATTTACAGTCTATAACAGTCAGATTTATGTAAAGGAGAGGCTGGGAGAAGTAAATGAGAAAAGCAAAAATGCCCAAGCTCTGTAGCTTTTCTATCAGAGTACTGCTAAATCAGTCTTAAGTAGTCTCCAAAATTAATTGTATTACATTTTTTACTGATATTATCCATTATCTAGGAAAGTTATGAAACAATGAATTCATCTCTTGAAGGGGACTCATAAGTGATGCCTTAACTCTAGCACACAGTGAATCACAAACAGAGCTATGAACCCCCAAAATACAAGTAGTTCTGTATTTTACATTCCACTCACTGTGCAACACATCCCACTAAAGCCTGCCTCTAGGTTAGCTTGCCAACTATTTTTAAGTCCCAAATATTATGGATATTTGAAAGTATGTAGAGTGAGACCTTAAAAAATTCTACATTACTAATCATTACATAAGTAACTTTTAATCAAGGAACTAATCAAGAAAGTAGGACAAGGCCAGTGCGGTCAACCTGAAGCTGATTATCACACAGATGTGTTATCATGCACTTTCTCAAAAGGTTTTGTTTGGATTTGAGAGCAAAATTATTTCTAGTACCAAACTATGTGTGTCCTTTTTTTCCTGTTCAAAACTCAAGCTAGCAACTGTGATTAGAAAATGAAATGCAAATACTTCTGAAGAAATATGATGAGGGGAACAATTCCATGACTTGTCATTGCCATCAACAGGCCTACACAGTACAGTGCAATTACTGTCAATGAGGTGAATGAGGCTAGTTACAAGTGAGGATCTTCGCCAGGCAAAATTTCTGTTCATATAGTTTCATTCTACTATGCATAGACACCCTTCAGAGCAAAAGAGTCTCACCTCTAGAAAGACAGACTTCTAAAATGCTATCCAACTGCAGATAAAAATTAGATAAAATAAGACACCTGCTTTCAAATCTAACAAATTGGTTGGAGAGTTTATTTCCTGGTTTTCGGTGTTGCACAGCAGCATAACCTGGGTTACAACGGGTGAAAAGCTTTTAAGCTGCAAGCAAGTGTGGTGAGAAAACAAATACAGTAGAGACCCATCAGGTGAGAAAAGCAAAATTAAAGACAGGAGCAAGAGTGCTAAGACAGAGGTGGTCAGTAGCTCAAGGATTCCAGAGGTAAAATGCAAATGTACAAAATGCTAAGGAAAGAAGCAGGTCATTGGAAAACTGCTCCTCATCAGCAAAGCTGTTCAGCCTATGGGACCAATCATAGGGTGGGATCAATGTGACCAATCTTCCTCTCTGACTGATGACTGCCAGGCTAAACCAAGTCATCAGGGGACTTAGTGGAGGGTGACCAGCATATTAATAATTTACCAGTATCTCATAAGTTCCTATTATGTAATAATTAATTGGTTAGCTATTTTATCAGTTGAAAATTTCTACTTTGCATTCTCTAACAGTGCAGAACCACTTTTTAAAGAATGCAGATAGGAAAGGTAACAAAAAATGAGTTGCAGTTGTTATTTGCACCTATCTATCTGTGAAGCTGCCTAATGTGAGCTGGGTTAAATATGCTGATGTCAATAGCACTTCATGGTTTGAGCAATGACATTGAAAACTCAGTTTCAGTACCACAAAAACTAGCAGCCTTGCTATGTACAGTGGTAACTTCAATTGAAAATTTAGTTTCTCTTTTAAACTGCTTGAAATACATTAATGTTTTCAATTGCAATGTACATGAGAATTCATGGTAAGGCAAGAGGCTATATGCTGAGAAAATCACAAAAAAAGTCACTAATTCAAATGGGTCTTTTTATATCCACAAGTTGTTGCATGTTTCAGACATATCATCAGAGAAGGAAAAAAGTAAACTCGCCAAAACAACCCCCCGATATTTGACCACTTTACTTATTTTTTTTTTTAATTCCAGAAACATAGTCCACCAAACAAAAACTTTCCAACTATCCTAAGTATTTCTTATTTAGAAATTTGGCATGTGCTGAGAACTGCAATGCTTGGCCCAGAAATCTTTGTCATTCATTCAAACTAAGGGAAATCCATTTTAGTAAGCAGAAAATCAGTGAAAACCATGGATTTATAGACCTCCTGCAACATCTGTTTAACTAGAATTGCTCCAGTCAGAAACCTGCACTATATTACATCACACAATTTCAGTATTTGGCTCCACTCCGCTCACCAGTACTTAAGCCTCTGCTGTTAAAAGCTCTTAGCATCCACAGAAGCCAGTCTCCCTCACTTTTGGGGTAATATCTCCTCTGACACCCTTTCATTTCCTAAGACAAGGCACAGGGAACCACCGTGTACTCCTGATGCAGAGCACCACATCAGTTTTCCTCCTCTATTTCCTTCTTTTTTTTATTCCCCCTTATCCCTAGTGCTCCTCTCATCTAAAATTGCAAGATAATGGGAGAACAAAGAAAACAACTTTAGCTTTTCAGTTAGTGCTTTCATTCCTCCTCCTCCTTTTCCCCTCCCTGCTCTTTGGACGTTTAAATGGTTGCATGTTCTGCTCAACTCTGTTGCCTGTTACCTCTGTCTCCCACTGTCAAGAACCTTCATGTCAGGAAAAAATTCAGCTCATAGACATGAAAGTCTGAAAATATACATAGACCATTTTTACCTCCTTTTGTTCTACAATACTTTCCCTCTTTAGAGACACAAAACCCTCTTGCCCCAAATGTAAATCTTAAAAGATAACAACAGGTTGTTCTTTTGCCTTTCAGATAAAGTATCATTAAGTACACAAAAAATTATGAAGTTTGTATTCCTCTCATCTTTTATTTCAGGGCTTTAAGTGTTTTTCAAGATAAAGCAATAAAGTTTTATTCTGTTTGCAATTTGTTTTTGGTCTGCTGAGACAAAATAAAATATTTGCAATATTTATTCCAAATTAGCTGTAACAACATGGTCTAAATAAAGACTGTTTCACATCAGTCTATTATAAAGAAGGACTATTTACAGTATTTTAAATGCTGCAGTGTTATTCTCAATTCTTCACACTCTACAGAAACCAAGCTAACAATCTGCATAGTTATCAACTTTTAAAACCCTGTTTGAAGGAGCACAGAGCTAATTTTGTCACAGTATCTCACCATAAAGGTCAAAGTTGCCTGACACAAACTAGAAGATAACATATTTTCCACTGATTGGACAAAGAAATAGTCTTCAAAAAGCAACTGGAGAAGCCCATTGACTTACATTTCCAAAAAATCACAGCTACTCTGAATGTTTTAGGTAGCAAAAGTGATTTATACGTTGTTTTCTGCAGGAGGTTCTGAGTTGTCAAACATGAAAACATTACACTTACACAACTCTAAAAGGGTGAGGAAGACTAATGTGGTTGTTAAGGATACAAAAGTAGATATTAAGATGTGGAAGAAAGAAGAGATGCTTCCACATCCTTTTCTCTACACAGACTCAAGTATAGCCATGACACATTTCCATATATGGCACATCAAATATCCAGTATACTAAACCATTTTAAATCACTGTCCCCTGGCCCTGTCCCTTCCCAACACCATTTTTCTAATGACATATCCTTTGGTTTAACCTGCCCTCTCAGTTTCTATATACACACCCAATTTCTGAATTGCCTTTGAAGTATTTTTATATCAACCTTCAGCTCCTCCCAAAATTTTTATTCTTCATTGCCAAGCAAAATTCTTGCGTCAAGGTAGAAATGTGACACTGTCCTTGCAAACAAGAACACGGATCTTCATTTTCACATCCTCTGTGTAGATGAAGACTTTAGAGACCAGGATTATCTTGGACAAGCTTTTCTTCCAAACCGAGTCACTCATCGTTGCCTTGCATGACTGGCACACCTAGTCTCCTCCAAAGAGGAGAAAGCACTTCTTTGACAAGGATGCTGGTGTCACTGCGAAGATGAACTCACAGTATGGCTCCCTCTGAATAGCCCTTTGCCCAGTCAGACATCCCTCCAGCTGACACTTCCAACAAGTCACAGCTTTTAGTGCTCAGCTTCCACTCCGCTGGTACCAAGTAGGCAAAATAAAATGCCTGCAAGAAATATATTTTTCCTGAGGAGTATGAGCAACCAAGCAACAAAAATAGAGAAAGGAGAACCAAGAGATACTGGTTGAAGAAAAAAAGAAGCAGAAAAGCCAAAATCAGATTTGTTCTGAAGTAGCTCATGCCACTTTAAATCATAGTCCAGGTTTCCTTCACAGAGTACCTACAGCTCTTGTTATCTGTTACTCTGTTGAATAGTTTCCAAGATAGCTAGGAGTATTTCAGAATAAAAACTGAAACATGAACTCTCTCTCTTCAGAGCATGGCAGTTATCCTCACAGACTGACAGATTGCCTAGAAATGTAGATGTTCTGTACAAAGCCAACTCACGTGAAAATTAATGTGCTATGCATAACCCAAAGGGACGTGTCATAACATCACCCATAATCAACAGTCAGAAGCATAATGCATTAGTTGTAATGTTTTATGGAAGAAGTGCCTGGTAAGATACAGAGGGAGCACTGTGTATGGTAATGTAAGAATGTGTATTTCAGTGCAATGCTCAGTGTAGGGAAGAAAAAAATATGGGCTCAAAGTAGCACTCTTGCATCATTTCCCTCTCACATGAGGAAAATTCAAGTTTAAAACAATATTCTGTGTTGAATACCAAGTAGATGAGCCTCTGAACCACAACAAGACATTCTTTCTGCATAAAAGACTTCAAAATAGACATAGACAGTAATACAGATTTTAGATGCTCATTTCATCATTTGTATTGCCAGGGCCTCGAAGTTCTCTTAGTTGTTTGTTTCTAAACTAAAAATTAATCCACTTTCTGAAACCTTAATATATATAGTCAGTGAATTCTCCTCCTGAGTTAAGTCAAATTTCCTCTAGATTCAGACATTATTTCCTGCAGATGTCTCTGGCAGCCAGCTGCATGCTTTAGCAAATAGCATCAGGGGTTACCTGATATCTCAAGAGACAAAGCAGCCAAGTGATAAATCTCTACAAATGGAGACAGCTCCTCTACCACAGAAGCAAAGGCCAAGTTTAACACTAAAAATCCAGTCAGCAGCCACATTATTTTCTATTCCGCAACCCCACAGCCTTGCTATCTTTCCTCCCAAGCTTGTAAGACCACTAAAGAACTGAACAAAAAAGTCATGTATATCATCTTTGCAACTGCAACTTTCACCTTTCTGACTTTGAATTTACTCACTTGGAAAAAAGTAGGAGAAATAAGCACTTACCAACTGTTGTCAGTTCATAACAGAAACAGACATTTATGAGAGCTTCTAAAATCGTGTGATTTTCTAACTTGAAACCTAGATCAAATTTGACCTGAACTATGATGAGATAAAGGCAAAGCCATAAATCTGCTTGTTCAGAATGCCACTGCTGGTAGTATAGGTACAAGTTCAAGGGAAAAAGATTTTTTTAAAAGTTTTTTTTTGTCTCTGGAATTAGCTCATGAGTAGTTCATGTTACACCACAGGTCTTAAACAAAAGTGAACTTGGGGCCCATGAACCAATGAAGAGTTCTTTTGCTAAATCTTGAAAAGTAGAATTTTCTCTATTGAAAGAAAAGCTTTAGTCATCACTACATGGTAATTTAGTCTGGATGTAATCTACATCCAGACAGCCTGAAATGCAATTGCTCTCAACACTTCAGTAAGAAACAAGTACTTCATTCAATGGCTTATTTAAGAAGCATTTACTTAAATTCCTTAGGCACTATAGCGTGTGAATGTCAGTTTCTCACCTATGGCAGTTATTTTATTTTGTTTCCTTCTAATAGGTGCCTGGTTTCTCCTAGAAGAGATGTATTTTTTGGTTTTTATTTTTTTTCTTAATTCAGTTTTGAACTCTTTATCTTTCCTTTAACTCAGATACAGATTTTGACCATTTCTTGAAATACAATTTATCTGGTTTTGCTGAAGAATTATTAACATGTAGCCATCCCAGTTATCTGTAAAATGGGTGATCTTCATTGAAAATGAGGAGAGCTAGGGTGAATGGAGACTTTCACCATCTAGGTAAACTGGGAACTAGTAATGCTATGGAATCATTTTACAGTAGGGCTTTAAGTAAATAGGTCTACTTTGGAAACAATAAAAGTTCATTTGTGAAGAGAGTACTGAAACACGCTTTTGAAAAATTTTACTTCCTGAGGAAATTGGACTAGAATGCTTACAGTGAAATATTTTATGAATGGGTCAAAAAAATTCTTGATTTTTAAAATCAGTCCTAGAAGTACAAGGGATTATCTTGGGAGCTATTCTGAGCTTTTTCTTTTTTCCCTAGTTGTTCTAGCATGAACATGGCATTATGAATGTATTAGATGAGTTTTCTTTTGCAGTTAAATAAATAAGCATAACAATTTACTCACAATGTCCAGTTGCCCTCAGAAAGAAGACAAAAACTCTTCTCTATTAGGTTTGCACACACACAGGAAGTGATTAGGTCCCCACCTACACAATCTTTCACCCTAAGGTCTAGATCATAGACTATTCTAAAGCTTGTTTATTGCAGAAAAAGGCGGTGCAGCAAATATGTGATTAACTAGATAGCATGAGAGGTATCATAAGGACATGCTAATTGTTAATGCTATTAAGTAACATGCTGAAAACCTAAAAGATATTGTTCATTGAAAGGAAATAAACCATATTGCATAAAGATATTTTTAATTAATCCCTTTTTAAATAGAAACTAAGAAGATATCCAGGAAGCCAGACCTTTTCACAATGACACCAAAGCCAAATGTCCTACAATAGTCAATAAAAGCAAGACAAGATTCAGTTATATAATTTCTAGCTGATATGTTACACCATAGTCCGGTAACCTTTGGCAGTTACCTAAATAAAACATTGCTTTGGTTCCATGAGATTCAGGCTTCAGGGAATACCCTGAAGGTAACAGGTTCAATATGCATTAATCTAACCAACAGGTAATACACATCTCTAAAAAGGAGTGTCAAAACCTTTAACTATTGAATTCTACACCTTACTTAATTCTGTATACATTATCATTTTTATAGACTATGAATCAAATCTTTTGTGGCCAAAATATTTACAAAACAGACAACTGAATGAAAGGCTAAGACACACCTGGAAAATAAGGTTCCTTCTCAACTGAAGGGCAAAATCCTTAGAACAGAGATTGTACTTATTAATACCGGTAAGTGAAATAAAGTGTAAGATATAGTATGCACCAAAACATTTTCAACATTTATGCCACTATACTAACAAAAATACAATTTAATCTTTCATAGAAGATACTTTCTAAAGATTTAAGCTACAGCTTCTTACAGGATCAGAATGATGGTTCAGGAACAGGTTGACTGAAAAAATGACTCCAACTATTTTAGAAATCGTTTGGAATACCATGTGTCTAAGAAAGCTAAGGAGATTTCACACATCTTAAATTAGATGTCTGTTTGTGTCAAATCAAACCAAACAAATAGAGGCCTCCCTTAATTTAATCCACTTTATAAGCATGTAGAGGCTGGAGGGTAGTTTTTTTCCCCATAACTACTTCAAAATTTGTATAGGTAATGTATTGCTCCTGCTCTGGCATAACAGTTGCCTTTTGTTTTCTGTCAGTATTTATGAAATATATCTCCTGGTGATCTAACTACATTGATGAATTCAAATCAAGTGGTTAAATTTAAAACGTGGATGATGTCTGAGCATGTTGTTCTTTGGTATTTTCTGTGTCCTTTTTCAGGATTGAGGCACATACTTCTGCATCTTTCTCATGTACTCTTATGTTAACCAATCATAATTATTTTCTCCTTAGGTAATCCATTGAGGTAAACCAGATATACCAAATCATTTTTCCACCCCTTTAAATTGAATGAGAAGATAATTTGAAGAAGGAGGGAAACGAACCCTAAAACCATCACCAAAATTATCATTACCGACTCCCACCTACATCTGACTTTGATCTTGCAGTGAAAGAGCTCCCTGTGGGCAGATAAGGATCACCTAAGCTCACCTTTGTGAGCTCTTTACTAAATCTTCCTTGATAATATCCTTAAAACTATTCTGGAATATTTCTATATTCTATAAGCACAAATTCTGAAGTCACACAGCTGTGAGGATAACTAAAGTATATCCTCAGTAGGCAAGCCCCATTGACCTCATTGTTCCCTATCTCCTTTTGAATCCTTCAATCTGAGGACACGTCTGTCAGTGCTATGGAAGCTATTTCTGCTCAACACAAAGTTAAATGAGACCGTTGCCTGGCTGAATGAAAATGTGCTTCACATAATAAAGTTCTTGGATAAACTGAAAACCCTTGTTACAAATTAATTAAGAAATGCCAAACACTTGGGGCTATGGAGTGTAGGGGCATATACACTTTATTGCTATGCCTAGATTTAAAACTCTAATAATCTTAATAAAATAATTTTGTTTCTTCCATAAAATAAGAATATATGGCTAAAAAGAAAGAATAGACCTGAAGGCATTATCCTATTTTAGATGCCTGATAGCCCTAAATAATTGTGTCCCTTGCAATATTATTAAGTGTGCCAGTAAAATGCAAAAACTAAAACCAGTGAAAGTAAGAGACACTACAGATTGCTAATGTTCAGGATTAAAGGAGTCCTGCTGCAATAAATGCATCCCTATATTCAACGGGTAACAAGCACAACAGTGTAAAAACTGCCCTACATTGATTCTACCCTGAAGGTAAACCAACTACATTGCAATGCTCTAAATGCCTGCCTGGAAAAAAATGCTGTCTGGCAGCCAAAGCCACTGCATTCTAGTGACTAGAATTCAGTTTAGCTTGAAGAGACAAGGGCTGAATACAAATTTTACACTGCTGGAGATCAGTACTGAGTAGAGATAGCCATGTACACTTTCACTAATACATAAAGAGGAGGGTGGAACTGTGAAGGCTCGTACAAAACCTTACATCTATTACAGGATATACAACATAAAAAGAAGAAAGTCCTTAAGTCACCACATGATATTGTCAGTTGAAAATAAAAATTCTGGACTTGTTTTGATATTTGGCCAGAAACATGACGTCTTAGGTGCCCCAAAATTAATTGTGTATTTCATATCTTTTCTGTGCCAACTTGCACCAGATTATCCCTGTCCTATGTCTTCAAAACCCAGTAACAACTGGGAAACAAACTTCTGTGCTTTATCTGGGATTCATGGAGGGGAAATGCACTTTGTCCCTTTAAAATGGGAATGGACATGAGATTATGTCTATTTTCTCAGTCGAAACCCAGAAAGCTGCATTTCACAATCCAAAATTACTCTGGGGCAAATTTCACAATACCTTCACCGCCTGCTGGGTGAACCCACACCACAAGCTTTTCCAGCTGCTGCCTGCAGCCACAGCACCATGCCATAAAAGTCAGATCCTCTGCCCATGAGTTCCAGCTGCTGCTCCAGTTCCAGCTGCCTGCCATTCTTGCCAAGGAAGGGTTGGACCTGCAACTTGCTGGGAAGTCTCTTCCAACAATATCAGCAGCATCAGAGCCTTTTGGACAAAAATAGGGATGTTTTCCCAGGTTTTGTTTTGTCCCTGTCCCCCAGTGGTTGTTGTTTGCAGGAAGAGAGAGTTGTGTCACCCCAGAGGCTTGGTTGCTGTGTTGTTTTTCCTTTCTCTCTCTCCACAACATGGCCCAAAAAGGGCCATGCTGTTTTTGTCTTCTGGTCCACACAGTCTGCTATGGTGGCTGCAATCTTCAGAGGAAGGGCTTCTCCACCACCTTGTTTTCTTTGTTCCCAGGGTGACCACAGGACAACTTGTGATCTGATAGTGACTTTTAAACAAAAATCAGACCCATGTGTAAAGGAGTTTTCTTGTGGCACAGATAATATATTATTTTGTCATATCATATAAATGGTTCTTCTCTGCAGAACTGCTCTCCAGCAGATCAGGACCCAGCCTGTGCTGGGACTTGGGGTTACTCCTCCCCAGGTGCAGGACCCTGTACTTGCCTTTGTTGAACTCCCTTAGATTTCTTTCAGCCTAACTCTCCAGCCTAAATATATCAGTGCAAACTTTCATATCTATTTCAACATTATTACTCTTAATTCAGCAGATCTTAAATTGAGCTAGTTTGATAAAATGATGGAAATGCTTCCAAATGGAATTGCCTGCACAACAGCTTTAAGACTATAACTGCATCGGCAGAGTAGTACCAGTCCATTTCCAGACAAGGCAAACATTAACATTTGTAAAACAAATCTAGGTCAATGGAATAGAGACTTTAATCTTAATCACAATTAATCTGGTCAGGCCTGCTGCGGGGCTGTGTAGGGCTTTCCTTCAATGTTGTAGGCTTCTGCAAAGACAGTCAAGTTCCTATTTTCTTAATAAGAAAAAAAACCCCAGAGGATATTGTTTTTCCTACATGCATTTTATTCTTCATTTATCATTCCAGAAGATAAGTGTATCTTTATCTTTCTTTGAAATGGGAAGAGAAACAAACATCATATGTTATATTAGAAGAGTATCTTTAAAAAAGAAAGTTAGATTTTAAGTACTAGTGATACCCCAGCAAAGTAGTATAACAAAGACAATAAGTTATGTTATAGTACATTAAGTTAAAGTATTATTTAAATATATCCAATATATTTTTCATTGGACATATGGCATATATATTGCTGAATAACTATAATAAACAGTTCTTCACCTGGGGAGTGAAGTCAGAAAGTTTCAGCTATATTCAGTTTTAGATAATATATATGTGTGCATGCTGAAAGGAACTAAATCACATATAGTCAGTTCTTCCAAGGCAGAGGGCTTTTTTTCTGTAAATTGCCTGTATTTTCTAAAAATCCCCATTAGTTTCCATTGTTTTGGTAAACCACTTAGGACACAGGTCTTCAAACAAAGTCAGACATAAACTTTTAAATAATGCAGTGTCTGCATTACATTCAGACTTAAACAGCATTAATGTCACCAAGCTCTTGTTTGAATTTTTAAAGCAATTTGTATTAATAAAAATTAAAGTGAAGTATAAATTAACCAGCTAAGCAGTGGATTCTGTCAGAAGGAATAATATTGCAAGAACAATCTCTTCAAAGTTTAAATATTAAAAACAATAGCCACCCTAATGACTATGCATTTCCTTGTTAGTACAGTATGAAGGTGGCTGCCAAATTCCAAAACTAGAAGATTCACATGGGTCTTGGTAGGTGAATCTTGACAGAATGTCACATTTAATGTTAATCAATAAACATTTACTTTGAAATTTAACCATTAAGGACGACTTAAAAGCCCAAGAACTCTGAAATTAACATTAATAGAGGTCTCAATTAATGAGACCAAAAAGAATTCTGTAATAAACATTACCAATACAGAAGAAGAAAGTCTTCAAATGTTTAAATAATTTGCAGGTTCTGAAATCCCAAACAGCAGAGGAAGTAGAGATCAGAGTATTTTACTGATCTGAAAAAAAAAACCCTGACATAATAATAAAATAATCTTCTGCCATAGGGACTGGTCCAAAGCCAATTCATGTCACTGGCAGCTTTCCCTTATGATTTTGGTGATCTTAGGAATAGATCCAAATGATGCTAAATCCGTCTTTTTCTAACATAATCAATGGAGATCACCACAACACAAAGTTAACTGGACACAGAGGACACTATGTAGAGCAAATGATGACTATACTACAGTTAAAAAAAATGTTTTAACTTAAATGAAAGTTTGCAGCAATCTCCCTAGAACAGCTCTAATCAGTTTTGCTTCAGGAAAAGAAGGTACTGGCATATACTGTACCAAAAAAAATGGGAAGGCAGAAAATAAAAAGGCATGTTTCTGTGAATGTATTTAGGTAAAAGAGGTGGCACTGCACAGTATGTATTTGTAGATTAGGTTATTAGAAGCATATGAAATATTTAGAAGCAATGAATTTAAATGCTATTTCTATATTAGGGCAAATTAAATGCTGAATTTTTGAGACAGTTTAATGAAGTTGTATCTAGTTCTTTGTCACACTCATTTTTCAGAATACTTTTTTCTCATCTCTCTACAGTCTAGATGTTATGCTGAATGAGCACTGTCCTGACCAAAGAAATTAGCTATAAAATTTAGTTATGAATCACAGGTATCAATTACCACTGGGCTCAAACCCAGCAGCTAGCTGTATTTTATTACACTGCAAAAATTCCTACAGTGCCAGGAATGGCATATGTTTATTATCTTAATGATGAACTATTAATAAGATTATTCACATCATCTAATATTTTATGTGAGGTCCCTAACTTAATCAAAATATCCACGTAGTCTTCCAAGATTAATTCTTCCATTATTGCAGAAATAATCCAGCTGAAGTGCCCTGGACAAGCTGATTTTCACTTCCAACAGGGAGAGCCAAGACAACAAATTTAGTTGTTTTGTGTTGGATGGAGTGACACCCAGTCACTAGCCCAGATCTGATGCTACATTTATAAACTGAGATGCCAGATTGGAATGAGGCATACATATCAGCAGCAAGAAGTGAAATCCACCTTGTTCAGCCAGAACAAAGCCTTTAAGAACTTGATTCTTGTTCCAAATAAGTGTTTTACTAACAAGTAACTGATCACAGCATTGTGCTTGTCTTCTGCATATCAAGCTGACTTCTTCCTGTTGTGTCAATAAGTATTTTAAAATCATTGTAAAAGAGATTTTGCATTGGTGCAAAGTCAATATCTTATTATTAAGCAGTGCCTTTTGCAGGCTTACTGGTGAATGTAGTTAACATACTTTTACTCTAGGGAAAGATGCTAAATTGCTTTTCACTTAGAAGCAGTGACTTACTCCTTATACCAATGTCAGGTGAGAGCTCAGAGATCCTGTGCTAAAATTCTTCATCTCATTTTGCTTGATAAGTATATCTCAATCCTTATTGAAAATGACTGACTGAAGAGTCCTTCTCCAATTCTAGTGAGGACTATTTTATGACTGTATTGACAGTGCTAGTGCTGCCTTGCTTATTAAAGGCTCATCCTGAAAAACCCAAGACAGTCTGCACCATACTGGATGTCAGCAGAAGCTAAGAGAGATGTATCTTGGAGCAGAAATTAGTTATAGAAATGAGTCTCAAACAAGGCCCAAGGTTTGTATTGCATTTGAAAACATGAGTAACTTCAATCAGTGAAGAAACTTTGCAGAATTATGCAAATAGGGACATGGGATGAGGTACCTGGATTTGCTGCTTTGTAGTCAATGTGATGTTTATGAAATTACTCTCTTTCATGGTTCAAAGGAAAGCATATGTGCTGAAAAAGCTTCCTGAACTGATTTCCAGAACAGGCTTTTCTCCACTTGTCCATTTCTCCATTTTCTCCATTTTTTCTTCATTACTTATACAAGTAAGTCTATAGCATACAACAAAACACACTTTTATACAATATATGTCAGTTCTCCAAAAGGGATGGAAGTATTGTACACAGCATGAGATTGAATCAACTGTAAAATAGTACCTATATACAACTTCACATTTTCAGAAATCAAATTGTTTAACAAATTCTTCAATAAATATGTATTGACTCCAAGGTGTTTCAAATGAAATCAAAACTTTTCTCTTTGGGGAAGAAGCAACAAGAGTTCTTTAAAAGAAAACCATAACAGAAAAACAACACTTTTAAAGAAGAAGAAAGGCAGACTCTACACTTTACAGACATAAACCATCCTGCATCTTGTTTTTTTTGAACTTCATATTTTCCCCTGCTTCCATATGCCTTTCATTTTATGCCCTTACATTTGTGTTTGAATAATCCAAAATATCAGGCCCAGACTAGGAACAAACTTTTTCAATGCCAAGAGTGAAAGGACTACTGCCTGGTTTCAGCTGAATGCAAAACAAACAAAAATGCACACTAAAAATCTATCTTGATTTGTCAAAAAAAAATCAGATAAAAAAGGAGAAAAGCAAGATTAATTTGGATCCATAAATGAAGATGTCTGAGCTCTTAAAAATATTCCTTAAGTTTACTAAGACTTGAATTCAGAGATGAGTCATGTCAGGTTTGATTTTTAAAACAAACTATCAAATATATGGTTCTATAAAATACAGGAATTTTTTCAGTGAAATTTCACTTTAGCTTTTGGGATTGTTCAGCCTGAAGAAGAGAAGGCTCAAGGGGAAGTTTATAGCAACATTCCAATACCTAAAAAGAGCCTAAAAGAAAGCTGTTTTTTCACAAGGACATCTAGCAACAGGACAAGTTGGAATGGTTTTAGACAATAAAAGGATAGGTTTGGATAACATATTAGGGAGAAGTTCTTTACTGTGGTGAGGGGTGGGACACTGTAACAGGTGGCTGTGGATGCACCAACCCTGGTAGCATTCACTGACAGGTTACATGGGAGTTTGAGCAACCAGCTCTAGTGGAAGGTGTCCCGGCCCATGGCTGGGGGCTTGAAGCTAGGTAGTCCTTGAGGCACCTTCCAACCCAAATCATTCTATGATCTTGTGAACTGAAAATGAAGAAAGAAAAGAATGAGTACATTTCTGGGGCACTGTTTCTAGAACACTAAATTTTTCCCATTACTCTAGACGTTTCCATTTAATATCTTCCCCACTGCATAAGCCAAAATAACAGAATTATAGAACCATGTACATATAAGTGATAATTTACAAAATAAGATTGTATCTTACTTTCGGTAGATGTACTACACAAATTCAAAGGAGTGTCAACACATGCACATTCAGGAAAAAGAAAAACATTGCCACATTTTAACATGTATTGCCTTTTTGAGAATGTTTTTAGTAGTGAAGACTCAACTGCTGGCGATGATCCTGGAACACAGGATCTACATATGTTATAATATATTGGATAAGGGTGCTACTAGTTAATCAGATGGAGATTCACTAATAATTTATTTTATGCTGTTGCTTATTGCTTATGATTAAATTGATTATAATTGCACTTCTTAAAGATAAATAAAAATAAGCTGCATGAACATTGCATATTGCCATAAGCTCTGAACAAAAAAAAGTTTCTATTATTCTTGGGTTTCTAATACCAAATAAGCTTAAATTCAGTATTATTCTGCAGCTATTGTAAGAGATTATTACATCTTCTGCTCAATTATTGACACCTTTATTGCTTTGTTCACTAAACCAACTTGTCCTGCAGATGCTTCTTTGGAGTCAGATCCCCAGGAGGCATTCCTGAATTCATGGGACTATCACAGTCTACAAACCTGCAAAAGATTCTGCCTTTCCTATATAAATTAAATCTGCTCATCCACTCTCCACCATAATAGTTATAGATATTCCTTACCAGGCCTATAGTTGCCTTCCATTTAAACTGAAAAAGGATGAAAGTGACCAATTTTAAATACCTATCCTACACTGAAAGCCTTTAGAGCAAATTCTCCAAAAAGCTTTAAGAGAGTACTCAATAAATTCTTCTGAAAGAAAAAAAGAAAAAAAATTATTCCCTGTAATGGATTTCCTTCCCTCCTCTTCTGTAATCCCAGTGGAAATGAGATGCAATTAGAGTTTACTCACACCTTTCTTTTCATTGAAATACAGTGTTGCATTTTCTACAGGAGAAATGTGTTCTCGGTCTCTCTTCATTTCATGCATATGCCATGGGCAAAGTCTTTAATAAAAGTTAAAAAAAACCCCAAACCCAACCCCAAATATGCAAAACTGCATCATGTTTCCTACTGAAGCAGCCTACTGAAGTAGACCACTTCTCATCAGAAAGATATAAGTCCAGCTAGAAATAGTTAAAGACAGGTATTTGTTAGCTGAGTGAGTTACCAATTGAGTGCCTCAATTTTGTGTTCAGATTTACTTCTGTGGAACCCTTAAGATCAGCCATGATAAAAGCAAAGACCAAGTACCTTTGGGCTTTCTGGGACCATAAGCATATCTGAAAATACCATGGATTTTTCTTTTATTGTCCCTTAGCTTTGAAGAATGCCTTCTTTTTGATGACTGAGGATTGTGTGCAGAGCTCAGAAGGAGAGGAAGTTGGAGTTGGGCAGCTTTTAGTGCTTTTTTTCACTGTATCAAGGAACTGCTACTCAATCTTTTCTATGGACTCCTTCCTTTTGTTGAAAATAAGTTGATTTGTACTCACAATCTGATTTTTAATAGCTCATTAGCTATTTCAAGAAAAAAGCCAGTCAGCCAATCATTCAGAGTATTTAATTTCTCCAACAAGCTTTGCTATACTACCACAGACATTTCATGTACCAATGCTTCATAAATCAAACTTCCTGGTTATGAAAGCTGTCAGTAAGATCTTTATTTGCATCACAGCTATGGCAGAGCAGTGTTATATTATATAACTTAAAATATATCTTAAAAAATTCATAAAATACAGAGTTTCTTGGCAACATAACCAAATGTACCATTTTATATTTCTAATTACTTTAGGGACATTATAATACAGGCAAATATTTCCCACCTAGTCTGTCATCTTTACCTTTGTAAAGCCTAGAAAGCAGAAAAGTGTGTTTGCATCTTGCTGCAGTTTTTGTTGGAATTTGCTAATTTTTTTAGCTTACCCATCCAGTTGGGGTAATCCAATTTATATTACTTCATCCCAGAAATTCTCTTGAATACTCTCTTCTTTCTTTATCCACTGATTCCCAGTTGACTACTGTAGATGATGTTAAGTATCAGTAAGATGATGTCAAGCGTCAGTAGTTCCCTTATTGAAATTCAATATACACTTGGGGATCTACTATGCCCCTAATACCTCAAGTACTTGCTTTCAGCCCCAGTGGAAATTAACTGCTCTTTGGCTGTTTCTCAAATTTACCCCATTGCTACGTGCTCCTTCCTACCTGTTCTTATCTGTTTCTTGTGAGACATTGTCTGATACTATCTTGTCTGATAAGTATTCATCTCCTTACTCTGCATTAGCACTGATTTTATATTACTAATTTAAAATATCTTTTTTTTTCTTTTAAAACATACTTGGACTTTAATATACTATTGAATTTAGTAAATACTTTGGACACCTTACCTAATCATTGCATCATTATTTTTTGAGATCTGCAAAGGACAGCAACATACAAAAAAATATCGAAGCATCCCATTCTTTTCTTTTGTCCTCTCCCCTCTCCAATTCATTTTATTTCCTATAATGTATGTAATCAGCAGTCATTCAATACTTCAGAAATTCTGACTGCCCTTCAACTTCTAGCATATTTACTACAAGCATATTTCCTCATTTCTCTGTGGCAATACCAAACACTACCAGAGAGAAACATATTCCAGTTTCATTTCAGTGAGTGCTCACATGGAGCTATCCTGCTCCACGGTTCTCCTTCCATATTTACTCATGACCATGATTATTAAAGTCTTAGCTTTATATTTAGTCTCTGCAGATCCAGAAACCTGACACAGGATCCATAATATTGGCTGTGAAATTGCATTTCTAGACTTACAAAGATGACCTTTTAGGTCTCCTACAACCCAAACTATTTTATGATTCTATGAAAGTCACCTTATGCCTTCTGTGAAGGTTCCTCAGACAGTTACCTTTTCCATTAAGATGTTGTTGTACATAACTGATTCTTCCTTTAAGTTTTTCTCACATTGCCCCAGCCTTTTCCCATCAGCAAGGAAGAGTTGTCAACATGGTCAACATCACAGGTGATAATCATTCAGGTTCACAACTCTGTCTAGGTGAATGGAGACACACACACAGGAAAAAGAAAACTAGGGGAAAAAAAAAAAAGAAATTTATTACTCCCTAAAACAGGCACTTCTCTCTCTGAAAGTATGATCTAATACCAAATGTTGTATTAAAAGACACAGCACTCAGAAGAAAAAAATAAACTCATTTCATTACTACATACCCCACAAGATACATAAGTATTTACATTTGAATAATAATGTTAATATTAGGACAACCATGGCATAATCAGTTGTGCTTCACTGCATCATTTTACTGTAGCTGCAGCAGTATTTCTTTTTGATACAATTACAGAGACACTTAGCACTTTGAAGCAAAAAACAATTTTTCAGTTTATGCGAAAAGCTATTTTTTTAATTCCTTGTTGGCTAAGCTATTTATATATTTGCAAATACTAAATCTCAAATCAGTGAAGGAGAGTAAAAGATTTGAGCAAGACAATTACAAAACCCATTTTAAACAGCTATACATAGAAGAGTATTCAATAATTCAATTTTTTTAGTAACAACTCAAGGTTAACAAGTGGGCAACGTTGCAGAGACCAAACTTCCCTAGAAACACTCTTCGCACTAACATATATTCAATCATAGAATGTCCTGAGTTGGAAGGAGCCCACAAGGATCATTTAAGTCTAACCCCTAAGGTCAATCATGCTTATGAAAGTGAATTTACTAGCAGTATCACAAATACATTCGTACTCATTTGGTCTTGCAATAAAGCAATATGACAATTCGCAGAGGTATTCTGGCTCCCCTCCCACAGACAATGTTGGTTAAGGTTTATGTAATTGTGCTTTTTTTGGGTTTTTTTTTGTCTTTTTTTCCTTTGTCTGAGTCTAGGTGCAACTAAAAAAACCCACAAAACAAAGCCAAACACAAACAGATGTTTTTCCCTACCACACTCAACATAGATCTTCCCTTTCTATTTCCTTTCCTATTGAATACAGACAAGATTAGTTCATTGGGCTAAAATTAGCCTATGTGACTACTTTTCAGGTTTTTTATTTCTTAAACCTTGTATTTTGAAGTTCTGTATGTACAAAACCACGTAAAATTTTCAGTAAGATTTTCCAAAAATAGACTTATAAGTCTATCATGAGCAAATACAAAAGTAGCATAGATGTAGATTTTCAAAAGACACAAACTCCTCCTGGCTTTTGTCGGTTGACTTAGTAAAAATGCTTTCTTTGTGCAACTTTCCCTGAGAAGAATATTTTTCTCCCCTATTATTTACCGATTCTGTCAAAATCAGAAATTTTACGCTGGTAAAAATTACTATATAGAGCGCAAATGTAACTCACATATTGTTACAATGTACTTCTTGGAAACAGCAAATTTTAAGAAACTGAATTGGTGAAAGTAGTATTTTAAGCTCTTTGGTGAATATACTTTCCCAAATTCAATTTGAACTTGAGGCTCCATTCTGGATATACTGAATGATGTTGTACAAATAGAATACAGGACACATGTATGTTGCATAAAGGAGGCCTTCTGTCTTTAATCTTGCATGAGTAGGAGCTGCTGTGACGCAGTTGCCACTGAGAAGTCTCAGTTCAAAAGCAGGGAAGATGCAGGGGACTGGAAGAAAAGCACTTCGTGAATATCTCTCCTGCCAGGACCAATCATCCATCCTTTATTTTATAGAACATGTCATACACTGATGAGAATAGTATGTCCTGTGTCAAATCAATGAAGCAAAGACTTTGTCCTGTGCTTCAGCAACCATCATGAAAGATTAATCTACACAGCACGTACCCACACTTCAGTACAATTATATTCCCTGGGAGCAGATAGCTGACTGTCTCAACTCCAGGCAGCGCAGACAATGGGCACCCCCAGGCAAGCTGGGGCCAGCTGGGATGCTGTAGCCCCAGACAGAGTTCAAAACAAGGCTTACTGACTATCCCACCTTCACACAGAGTTCTATAATGTCTCAAAAGGTTAATTCTTTGAAAATTTTTTCCTATTATTTAGGGCTATATTTTTTCCTATTATTTAAGGCTAATTACATTCAAAATGTAATTAAATACCTATTACTATAAACATTCCTAATTTTTCTTGCTATATTTGTCTGCAAAATATTCATTAGTAGTGGTGAAAGTGTGGTGTAGGTATCAATGCACAGTTATATCATCTTCAGCCTCTTACTATGACAGCTGGATGTATTTTTTTAAATAAAATTGATTTACTAGATAATTGGACATTACCTTTCCATCAAGTGTGTCACATGCAAATTCAGAGATTGATAGCACATAAAACTGGTATTTCAGTGTTTTTGAAAGGGACAGAAGAAGCAGTTTTCTAGTCTGGACTTAGTGCTTGAAAAAATAGAAAGAAACTTTGAACATTTCTAGTTACCTTCTCTGTTTCTTTATATATTAGTTTTCAAATTCAAAGACAACCGCAATATTTTTAATTTTGTTTCAATAGTGAAATCTAATAAGCTATTTTCCTTCTGATGCTTCATTAAGCACTGTAAATTAAAGGGCAGAAAGTCATAAAGGCTTAATTTAGGTGTCAAAAATAGTCTTGGGCAGAAAAATGAGGATTCACATAGGCAACTTGGAGAGAACACTCCTCCAAAATAAAACAGTATCTATAATATGTTTCCATTCTACTGTCTCTCAGATATAGTTCTGGTTGTCTATATGCTTCCCATATCCAGTTGCAATGAGCTGCCCATTACTGACAGGAAATGACTGCTACTAGAGCACTATAAGTGTCACTGTACAAAACCTACTCTTGAATTATACTACTGTGTATTTTGTGATAATATTAACATATTTATATATTAGCATTATATACAGTTTGTCTATCTACAATATATATTTACAAAACAACAACAACAACAACAATAATAATACCATACAAACAATAACGATCATGCAATATTATATGCTAGCATTATATATAGTTGTAGTTCTTTTCTCATAATCTTCACATCCAGGGTAAACCTGATCCTCACTAATATGAGCTGTCTGCCTCCCTGATTGGATTGTCCACCTTCTTCTGGAAAAGACTTAAGTGTAGATCAGACAAGACAAGTAAAACTATTATTTTCTGACACAGTTCTGGAAGCAGTCACCTGCCAAAGATGTTTGTAAATTACAACTTTCAAGAACAGCCAGAACCATGTGCTTGCCTACAAGCTCTGAGTAAAACACAAGTAGGAGAGGGCTGAAGGTTACTCTGTACTGCAGCCCTTGTGATTAGCTGGGTCTGCTACAGCTGACCCACGGGTTCCAGGTCCTTTCTGCCACTTCACCTTGCTGAGTGAGCAATGCCTCCTTTAATTCCTGTTAACCCCTTTATCAAAAGGAGCCCTTTTCTATTTAGTGATGCAGCATGGCTGCAATCTTAATCTTCCTGGAAAACCAGCTATTCTATTCCTGCAGTAGTTACTGAATACTGATTTTTACACCTCCTGGCACTGCTTCCTGACAGGAACTGCTGACTTTAGTAATATAATTTGAAGCCAGAAGTGGGGTCAGAAAAGAGTAGAAATCTAATGTCTCCAATTTTGATGCTAATTAAAAAAGAGAAAGAATTGTCTTTCTTTGTAGGCCATGCCATATTTTAGACTCAAATGTAGCAAGCTGATGGATGGGAGCAGATCCCCCTGTGACTTCCCATCACTATAGCAAAAAAAGGAAAACAACTGTGCAGAACAGTTTGAGTAATTAGGGGCCTTAATTAGAAAGTGGAACTATGCTTCTGGCATCCATATAATTTTGCCTGGTTTCCACTAGGAAATGTATCTTCTAGTTTTTCCTCCAGGTTGTCTTCCAACAAAGCTCTCTGCTTTTGAATGTGACTATTAAATTAAATTGCTGTATATTTAAGACTTAAAGCTTATTTCAACACATTATTTAAGTATGTGTTAGTTCTAATCACATGGCTTGTCTCATTTGATAATGCATTAATGGGATATTTCACCCGGTCACAGTTAAATTTTTTTTAAGTGTTTGCCTTAAACCTTTAAGTCAAGCATAAGATGAGACTCAATTCTTATGTCTTCTCTTCATATTTTTGTTTCGTGTTCTCTCCGTACTTCAGAAAACAAAAAATACAATAGCAGTAGTTCATTGGCTGTCAAAAAATTCCCATTCCTTTTAAAATTTTTTAATTTGATTTCCTTTTAAAATTTTTTTTTAAATTTTTCATTCAAAACATAGCAATGAGTTCTAAATATATATTTTAAAATAATTTTCTGGATAAATAGGATATTTACAAACTCTTGTGACTTAACAACATACCCCCTTAATGTCAATATAAGACATTTACTAGGAGAAACTGATATGGGCTAAGATATTGCTGTGCATTTGCCTATGTTCTGATTCATCAATGTCTGAAAAGCAGGAGAAAATAAAACAAACACTCTGAGACAACCTCCTGTTCTACTGAATGTGATGCACATTTGTTGTGATACTTCAGTGCCAGAAATGTCCAGAGTCCTTTCATTAATTGAGATAATTATAAAAATATCCTGTTTGCTTCATTTTTGAGCAGTGACATCTATCATTGAAAAAAGTTTGCTGGTTGTACATAAGGAAGCTATCTGAAAATTAAGCTAGTAAATATTTTATACTGTAGCCTCTTTGAGTGCCTTTAAAATTCTCAGACAAGCACAAAATCAAAGTAACAACCTATCCAAATGGGAGCAAAATATGTTTTTAAGCATTGCTCATGCTTTCAGAAAGAACATTGCTCAAGGCTGTTTCTGAATCTACGTTCACACACACATCTCTACCATGGGTCATGCAAGAACTCCAACTGGGTGGAATTAAAGCAGCTTAAAGTAATCTGGCTAAGAAAACTTCTGTAAATAACTAGTGGCTCTAATGATGTTTTATTTCAGGTGTAAGCATTGCAAATACATCTGTGGGATAAGGAAAAAAAAACCCTTCATGAGCACTTTCTCTTACTCTAGAAAACTATTAAATGTGAAATCTTTCACTGAATCAGAACAACAATAAGACTCATGTAATTGCTAAAAGGATTGTCACCTAAAGCTACAACTCTAAAAGAGCTGGATGAAATGAAAACAGAGTAAGATACCGGCTCCTATAATCTAAAGTCTCATTCGAAAAATCTGGAGTATTTCTTTTTCAAATTGTGTTCAAGACTAAATCCTGATTTTCTGTCTCCTATGTTTTTGAGAATAAAAGATGGAAAGAAGAAAAAATACATAAATTTAAGAAAGACTCAAGAGTTTCAGCATCTCAAGTGTCCTATTTTTAACTAACGGTGTTCATGGAAAAGAAAAAAAAATAGAAAATAACTATCGATTGCAACCATTGTTAATTAAACAGAGTGCATATTGTACTCTTTCAAAAGCTTTTTATATTTATAAAAGAGTTTGATAATTTACTGTAGACTGGAAGTCAGTATTACAACCAAATTTTTTTTTCTTCATCTCTACATGAAAATTGACCTCTCAATACAAACTATGTTTCTCAATACATGTAATTTCTCACTAAAATGTAAAATGAAGCAAAAAACCAGATCATAATGAAACTCAGCCTCTAATATATACACATATACTTTATGCATTGCATTGGAGTGGTCGTTATCTTTCCTGCTATTGGAATATTAAGGTTTTGAAAGATGCCCAGTAATTTCCCCAGTAGGTTTACAAATATTTCCTCCCAATGTATTACTGACACACCAGTACTGGTAGTTAGTTAGTGATAGGCTTTGTGTTGGAAATAAGACAAATTAAAAATGTCTAATGTCGTAACAAACTGGGAAGCAGCGTCTAAGAAATGAATAGTAGTTTTATTGCAGTGGGAAAGGAAGAATTTATTTTGAGACTACAGTGTTTGCTTGCAATACTTCTTTATCTCCTTCTAGCATGTTGACAAGTAAAAGCAACTTGTTGCATTTTGCCACCACACCACCACTAAGGCTTAGTCCTTAGACAGTGGACCATGTACAAGTAACATTCTTTGCAATCTTCCAAGGGTGCAAATTACCCTGAAGCTTCTAGGAAGAGCAGCCAATGTGTATTTTGCACCTTCTAAGCCAGCAGAAATACCAAGTTGTGAAGCAGTTACCTTTACTCTGCCTTATATAAAGTGTTTTATATAAAATATAAAGTATGCTGAGGCACACTGGAGGCAAAACCTTGGTGTTCTCTTTCAACTGCACATTAATGAAAACTAATGATTGAAATATAGCTTGAAACTTCCACCACTTAAAATTATGATGTCAGCTAAGCCAGAGAGTCTTTTGTTCTGCCACTATAGCAAATGCCTGGTAAGGTGACTTAGCTGAACTGTCTTTTGTCACAGACCACACTAAGTGTCATTATCCTCAATTTCTCCTGAGCTAAGAATGCAGCTACTGTGGCCCAGTTGACGCATGGTAACTAACTGCAAACAGCAGCTTGAATGTGAACTTGACCTATCAGAACTTCCTTTTAATGCCCTTCTTCACAGTTATTGCTCAGGGAATATTTAAGTTTTCTGCAGGGGAGAAGAAGAGTTGGGCCATTTTCTTGTTTCTATTTTCACAGGAATACAAATGCACAGCTATTCTGTACAGCTGCTGTGACATGTGTGCCATGCTATTTTAACTAGCAGCAGAAGGACTGTTATTTTAGAGGGGAGAAAATGTTCACACTGTGCACTGGATTCAGAAGAAATGCAGCACGAGACTCTTGAGTCTGCAGGCTTAAGAGAGAATATGTCCCAGATTTTCTTATCCAGACAAAGTAGCAGGCAGTGCTGGGGAAGTGCCATGTGCAGGGCTCTGGTGAGGGCAGCCCTCAGGCTCTGCTTTCTCCAACCTCAGCTCCACATGTGATTCTTCACCATGAAGAGGAAATAGGACAGACTGAAGAATTCAGATGCCCACTCTCTCTGCCCTGTCAATGCAGCAAAAAAAAATTATGAGCCCTGAAAGCTGCACTATAAAAGGTTGTGGCTGTCTGATGTGGAGCCAGAACATTCTGCACATCTCTGCCTGCTGTTTGCATTGAGGGTCTTTTTCCTCACTAATACATAAGACAAAGGGGATAGCTACATAGCTCAAATGGAAAAGAATTTCATGTGACATGCTAAAAACACCCCAGAGGTTTGTGGCCATCACTGGAAAAGGTGGAGGAACTTGGAAATCAAAGAATCTGTTATGAGAGAAAATGTCACACAACTTCAATGCATGGTCACCATCCATTATGAGGACCATTACTGTAACAATTTTCAGTAGGTCTCAGGTATTTTGGCTTTGAAAGTGCACATTTCACCTTAAAAACTGGAGATTATATGTCATTTCCTTCAATGACACAACGATTTGTTTGTCTTCAGTCTTATTCTTCAGGCACTGTTGTCTTTCCTTATCATATTCAATTTTCATTAAAAAAAAGAGAAAAATAATGCTGGATGGCTGATATGCCTAGAAGTTATTATTTTCTGAAAATGAAAGGTAATTTCATTTTAAAACTCATTGTGGCATTTACCCCAAAGCCATTGAAATGTGTGGAAGGAGGAGGGGGTAAAATTATCTTTGTAGCTTTATGGTTTCATTACTATAAGTTTCAAGAAAAATAAATAAACTTTAACAGCTTTTTACTATGGAAACAGGACATTTAGTCTCAGTGGGTATCCTGAGTGCTGCATTTTAAATTTGATTTTCCTTTTTTTTTCAAATGGGCCTGTGGGGGAAAATTATCAGGATGAAAGGATAGGTCTGGAACTTCAGAATAATTTTAACAGCAGTTGCCAAACTTTTGAAGCCTCCATGAAACACAGCCTATTGAAGAGTACTCTAGCGTTGCTGGCTAAAATGAAAAGAATTTTAGATAAACAACTAAGATAACTGTAATGCTGCAGAAAAATGTGATAATATTATTAATATAAAGAGCAAGGAGAAAAAAAAGATCCAAGTTTTATGAAAGACTTAGAGAACACTTTACACTTTTCTAAAATCTAGAATTCAGGGAGGGACTTTAGGTAAAGCTTCTTTGTGCATGAAAGAAAAGCACCAGGCATATCTTCAAGCTTTTGAACTAAGAGAAGGGGAGAAAATGCTATAGCAATAGAAAAACCTCTGTGCAGTGTAACTGCAAGCCCATGATACATGAAATAGTCAATGAAGTTAGCCCTCCAGCAAAGCAAGGGCAATCCAGGGCATTATTTCCCTTGTCCTGGCAAACTTTAGACTGCTTGGCAGAAGCCGCAAACTTTATCTGTCATTCTTTTCTAGTGAAAACCATGTTTCTTCTGCAATTCAAAGTATCTGCAAGCTGGGGTTTTGAGAAAAAGAGTCTTAAATGTTGCAAGCATTAATCTTTTGAAAAAGATAAACACAGAAACTGTCAGAAGCACATTAAATTTCATTAAAACTGAACAACTCCAAATGTTCTTCTATCATAGGCAAATTAACTAGAATTTTTTCCTTTTTTTCAAACAATATATATCTGCCTGTAAAAGGTCTCTATATAGCTGCTGAAACCTTCAAGTATTTTTCATGTCTTCACTTTTGTTTTTTACTACATAATCCCGCCAAGAAGCAAAGAAGAAGAATCATAGAATGAGAGGACAGTCCAGGTTGAAAGGGACCTCCAGAGATCATCTGGTCCAAACTTTAATGGGAAAGAGGACCTAGATAAAGTTACCGGGCATCCTGTCCAATTACATTGTGAAAAACCTCCAGTGATCAAAACTCCAAAAATTTCATACTGAGATGAAACCTTTCCCAGTGAAACTTGTGCCTGTCACCACTTCTCTTCTCTCTGTGGGTCCTTGTAAAGACAGAGCCTCTATCCTCTTTCGAGCAGCCATTTAACTATAGCAATATTATGGTGAAGTTCGCCCCTAAGCCTTCTCTTCCCCAGAGAGAAAAGGCTGTAATGCACAGGATACACATGTTACTTTTACACATGGTATGAACATGTTACTTAATTGCACAGTGAAAAAAAGATGGAACACTTTAAAGAAGGAAAAAAAAATACTATAATAAGCATGAAATTCCTATCTGATGTTTTAGGCAGTTCCTTATCCATCTCCCTTCTCCTATCCAGCCAAGCTGACTCCACAGCAGCCTACACCAGTCAACTATGGGTTGCCAGAGCCCTTCTCTCCCTTTTGCAGGACAAACCCATCCTGTCCTTTGCACCAGCTCAGAAATTAATTTATTTTTTTCTTGGCAGTATAGAAAGCCATCTCAAAATTTTGTTTTTTCAGGTTAGTTTGATGGATTAGTACACTGCATCAGCTCCAAGTGGGGAGGGAGGCCCCCCAAGTCATCATAAAACAGGAACCATTGAACCAGCAGCCAGGTTTGTTTGTGCTGCCATTGAACTCCCATGAAATGTTCCGCACTGAAGTGCTCTTTCTGCTACCCACTCTCAAAAAAATTATTGGCATAAGGATAGAATCCCTAACCTCTATAGTTTGTGCCATTGTGAATTCACTGTAAGTTTGTTTCCTGACATTCTTATTTCTTTGCCCTCTGTGTTCAAGTACAGAGGTTAATTTGGTATTACATACCGTACTGAAGAATCAGAGTAAAAGTCTAACAGGGAACTGCTGGCTCTCCAAATATGTTGATGATAACAAATTTTAATTGCTTCAGAGTGCCAAATGTGTGTCAGCAGTTTTCTTTAGACCATTTTTACGCATCCAGTGTTTGAAATAATGATTTTACAACTAAGGAGAATAAGCACTCATACTGTGGTTTCAGAAATAACAAATGGAGATATCCTTTTGAGAACAAATATTCTGGGAGTTCTGAATAGCATTATACTGTCTTGAATTCAACAGGGAGAGCACTAGGACTTCGTATCTGACATTTAATTTAAAAAATAGCCTGTACCTTAGAGAGAAAAGAAAGAGAAAGGCTGTGCTTAAAAGTGTAAGTAATGATTCAGACACTTCCAATTTCTTTTCATTGACTACACTATTAGTACCTGGTCAAGATACCTTTTTTTCCCACATTGTGATTATGTGTCTATAAAAGCTGAAACACTGGAAGTTTGACAATTATATTAAGAATGCAGTTGTCCTTTTCTATTGAAAGTTTATTGGTATGATTAAAATATTACTTTTAACATAAAAATTAAAGCCTCTAGCACAAAACAGAGGTGCCTGAGCTAGATCAGATACTGCAGGAAAGGTTACTCACATCAATACAGAGCTCAGGGAGAGCTACATAGCCTTGTTCCTGGGGTTAAATACAATGATTGTCACAGGCCTGAATAAAGGAGTTCTATCGTTACAGTCTGCCCAAAGTCACAAAGAGCTGAGGCAGCTACTGCAGGAACTGAGCTGATGCTTTACTCCTTCACACTACTTAGTTGGTCTAACAGGGATTACACTGTCCCTTGCTCAGCTCTTTGAAAATGAACCAGAGCTTTCCATGTCTAGTGCAGATCCCCACTTGGAACAGCACTCCCACTCAATGGCCACACTGTGAAACTGGCATGATGAAAACATAACAGCTTCACGGAAAGTCAATGTAATCTTCTTGGCTTATTATGAGCTCTTTATCTCTTGATGATTCCTTTTTGTACCAAATCTGACCCATCTTAAGTATTTTCTTCACAAATAGAGAATTGTTGCTGAGTTATTTTGCAGATAAAAAACCCCACCCTTTGGATGAAAACAGAAGTGCATAGATAGGGTGTATGAATTACTAGTTCCACCACTAGTTTGACAGGATTATTTATTTCTCCTCTTGGTCACCCCTTCCTTTAAAAAAAAAAAAACCCTAACAAACAAACAGAAACCAAACCAACACCATGCAGCATTTAAATAATGAAACAAACTTCACAAGAGGGGGTTTGGAAATAAAGCAGAACAGAGAAGAACAGATGAAGATTGTCTTAGTTGACAGAGTTTACTCCAGAAATTGTTCTGGCCTCCTTCTGGAGCCCTAAACTGCAATTTCTTTAAGGCAAAATGTTTGCCATTGCATAAGAAAATCGATTTATCTGTTTTTCTGCAGAAAGAGTTACTATCCTTTTCCAGCCTTCCTACCCATCTTAGGGCTAAATGGAGTTCACATTTCTACAGGGCATTTTGTTCAAACAACTCTGTGTAGCAAATTGTCTTAAAAGATGGACATTTGGGCTTCACTGGGAAACTTTCTGGTTCAGTTCAGAAAAGCAAGAACTGATGGACTTGCACAATAATAGTACTTTTGCCTCTGACTCCAATTGAAATCAGACTATCTAGGGTAAAGAGTCATGAAAAATCTTTTTTCTCTCAGTTATCTAAAATGCTTTGTTTCAAGTCTGGTTTGAATTTTATTTTTAGAGTTTGGGCTAGTTTTTGTTCAATCAGACTGGTTCTTCTGGCTGTAATCCCTTTGATTCCTACAAGTACAGGACACACAGACAAATCCTGGAAAAGTCACTAAAAAACAAATTGGCCAAGAGAAAGTTGTTTAGCCTCCTCCTCATTAAAATAATTTTGCTTTTCTTCTCTTTGCATCTTACATCAATTTTTTTATACAATATTCACATGTTGTCTTCCTGTGCTATTGTCATCCAGTATTCATACAGCTGCATAATATCTTCCCACTGTGTGCATTTTACCATGAAAATTGTATTTCAAATAAATCAATACCGTATTTTAGGCAAATTCATCTCCCAGAATGAGCCCCACTTAGTGTAAGAGCTAATTGACTACTAACAGTGGATTAGGAATTATGAGTGAAATCAGTTTTAAAATTACATAAATTAGAAAGAGTAATATACTCCCCATGCACAAGTCTCTCACAGCTCTATTTTCCATAGCCCCTAATACAAACAAACATAAAATATATTTGACTTATCAGGCATTTAGGAACAGAAATATATTGGAAGACATCAGGTTAAGTTATAAAATCTATTTTTCTCCTAAAGAAGGTGCCAGAAATTGGGTTTTTAAAAATTCCTATGACATAAACACTGCTGGCTTCTCTTCATTTTGTTTTAAATCCAGATAAAACATCAGAAAAACAGGAGATTAGGCCTGAAGGTAAAATTAATTTTAAGAGAAAAGCATTTTAAAAATCAGTAATTAGCAAATTAAAAAAGGAACTTTACATAACGGTTCCTTTAATAGGTTAGGAATACTTTTGAGTAGTTTTATCTGTAGATGGCAAAAATGCTACAGGAAAGTGATAAATCAGTTGTATGCACAGTTTGCTAATGCACTCTGTGCATTATTAGCTAAGTACCTCTGTGACAGTTCTTCAGACTAAAGCTACAGTGATTTTTTTATGAACAAAGCCAAAGTTATCCAATGCTTGAATTCTGTGCAAATTGGTCAGAGGAGAGGAAATTTCTATTTTTTCATGTTGCTAAAAACATCAGTTTAACATTAGTTAAAAAGTGGCTAACAAGATACTAAGTAATTTTATTGTGGACTTTATTGCATTTATAGTATGCCAAATTCTGTAAATTTTTCTATGTAAAACTATAGCATATAAGTCTGCAGGAAAAAAGATAATTTTTTTGTTATATAATCTATATACATCTGTCCATTTGTCTACTGCTGATGCAGGAAGAAATTCCTGTATTTGTAAATGTTAAGTCAGTAGTAAAGGTCCCCTTATTGTTTCTCCAACAATTGCTCACCCATTTGGGTGAGAATTGTACAGCTTTCCTTCCATCTCCTTGGGTAAAGACCACTTGCCTCTAGCTTTATGTAAGATTGCTGAAAGAGGAATGAGTACTGAAACTGGGAATGGTCACCCCCACAGAAAAATAGTCTGATCTTTTTCCTCTTCTCCCTCGCTATACACTGCATACACATGTGTATTTTTCTTTACTAAGGAACACCAAATGAAAATAAATTTCTTGCCTAGATGAGTCAGTCTGATTTCTAGGTCACCAGCTACACATGGTGGAGAAGTGCATCCAAGACTCGAGAGACAAGACAGATGAGTTTTGCCTAATCTGGACATTTCTATGTCAATGTAATGGGAATGATTTGCTGGGAAGATGACATCTCCCTCATGGAAAAGTCCAAAGAAGCAGCAGGGCAGCAGCTGAGATCTGACTAGTCATACCAATGCAAGTTTAGCGCTGTGGTGAACCAGGCCTTTGGGATGCAGTATCAGGTATTTGCAAACAGATACTTGCATCCCAGTTTGAAAATATTGCTCTGTATATTGTTGAATAGAAAAGAGCAATGGTTATTGCATGCAGCTATGGGAAGTAACTGTGAAAAGGCTTAGCACTTATTTCCTCAAATTCAAAAAGCTATGCCGTATGTACACATTTCCTGTGATATTTCTGTTTCAGAGGGAGTAGAGCCAGCATATCAAATACTAGCAGTACTAACGAAAAGTTTTCACTGACCAAATTGCCCTACATATGTTGTTCTAAAACCTTGATGAAAAATAGCAAAAGTAGGTCTGCACAAAACTGCAGGCACTACCTGTCCAAGGAATTTTGACAATGTTCTTTGCTATTCTCCAGCCCCCGAATTCTGCAGTGAGAGTCCCTGGTCTGGTTGTCACTTCTAATTATGAAACAGTGCCTTGACAAAAATATATGCCAGCCTCTAGAAAACCTGTACATAGAAAAATTAACCATATCTCTAGAAACCTCTTGGATATCGTTGTTTCTTGTTACGTCAATAACACACGCCTTTTTTATTTTTCATTTTTATCTTAGGAGCTAGAAAGTACACTTAGCAATATAGTTCTAGATCAACAATTGTACTGCAGTAATGTTTTGAAAAATCAATTAAAACATAATAACTGACTTTAAACAGACAAACTTTGACTGAATGGAGTGATTCAAGGAAGGTAAGTTGTGTCATTTTTTTCCTTTTTCCTTTGTGTCATATAACAACTAATCAACCGTATCTGAACTTCCATTGATTTGGGATTTTTTACCTATCTAGATCAGTCCTCTTAAAGACCATTGGAAAATGCTACATGAAGGATTTTGAAAGGCTTATTGAAAGAATTTGCGCCACAAATTGTGTTTGCCTCATTCTAGGCATAATCAGAAAAAGAACAGAAGCGAAAAGCATGTGGTCCTGGTCCTGCCTAGTGCACCCATTGTCAATGCAGTCATAGAAAATCAGCACCAAGACCCTACTGCAAGAAAGCAATTGTGAATTTCTGAGTATGGTCACAACACTGCTCTTCACTTCTGTTGCTCATCAGTAAGTATGCCCAAGCAAAGAGTTTAGTTTATAATCTCTCGCTTACCTGTGCCCACCTGATGGTTCTGTCAGACCAGATACGAGTTTACAAAATTATCTGCCTAAATGTTCCTCTAGCTTCTTCTTTTCCTGTTCCTCCTGCCTATGAAATATATTTTGCTCTCTTCTCCAAATTTAATTTTTTTTCCCCTGGAGGTACTTTTTCCTATAGTATTTTAATCTTACCCACATCTTGCTGCCTCTGTTTACAACCAAGATATTTTTTCCCTTTTTAATTGCATTCAGAGGGTGGAGGGTCTGTTGCACTCCTCTCTGCCTCACCCAAACATCCTGACATGTTATGAAAAAGTGTGAAAATGTAGTTCCTTTTCGCAGTTTTTAATATCATGAATTGTTTAGTCAATATGGAAGCCTGAGCCCACAGGATCTGCAAAGAGTCAAAGACCTCCTCTTTACAACTCAACCCTTATTACCTCCTGACAATATACCCATGAGATATCATGCCTGGTGTCTTACTACAAGATATAAAACACACTCCATGTCTTTCATTGTTAAAAATAGCAGAGACTACCAAGGAAGAATGATTTGTTTTTTAAAATTCTAATTCTTGGAACAGATCTCTCCTGCTGACAGAATAGTCATGGATAAGAAAGGCTTTTTTGTTGTCTTCAGTACTCACTATAATGACCATATGAGGACATTTTCCTGAATTCATCTACATATAAAAAATCCTCAGAAGTTGATGTTCAGCTGCTTATTAAGAAGAGTGATTACTCCCCCTACCTGGATGTATATGCTGATTGGAAAACAACAGTGACTAGATATGCTCTGCCGAATGATGGTTGAATACCAGCTTTTTTTTGCTACAATGCACTTTGTTCATGAAGACCCTGACTGATCATGATTTGGAGATGTGCCAAGGGCTATATAGACTGAGAGAGACTGAGATGATCCAAAGTTATAACCATGAAAACCCCTCATAATCTGTTTTTTAAGTTATACGTATGCTTTACTTTTTGATCTTATAATTCAGGTGACTAACTAGAGTCTTGCATGTCCATTCCTGTTGGGGCAAAGAATTGAACTCATCACTGAACTCCAGCTTTATTCTAGAAATACAGCATTCTTCATTATATGCCCCCTTGAGGACGTGTCTCTGCTGGGTCTTGAGGGTTGCTGAGGCTTTTCACAGACTGCAGCTGCAGCCACCATTTCCATGGGTTGGAGGTGCTGGAGCTTCATTAACAGAAGGAGGTGGTTCAAGCAGTCAGCTGGATCCAGGAGATCCCCAAAGATTCAGATATACCCTTGTCATTGTCACCCAACCCCCTGAATCCACACAAAGCAGCTCTCGCTGGGGGACATTCTGGCCTGTTTAGGTCCTCAGCATCGGGTGAGTTCATGTTGTGTGGTAAGTCCAAGCCAGAGCTGGGGTTTCAGCTCTATCTTCACTCACAAATTTTTAATATTCTGAGTCAGGACTTGGAATCCTCCAGGGGCCACAGGAACCCAAGGTTAGCAGGACAGAATGAGTAACTTTTTTTGGCAATGTACATCAGGGCGAAGGGCAAGCAGGGCAGCTCCACAGGGGAGGCTCTGTTGGGATCCATGGTGGTCCAGGCAGGGACTGTGTCCTCACACACAGAATGCCATCCCCCAGAGCCTGAGCAGAGTATGCTGCAGGTGATGGTCCCTGCAGGAGGCAGGGATGCATCCCAGGCAATGACAACAAAGCTCAGGGCAAGAGTCTGTCCCAGCCTGAACTGAAAAGAAAACCATGGATCCCAAGGGGACCATATTAATGCCTTCAGGGCCAAGAACAAACAAATCTGGACAGTTAAGAAGCTGCCTCGAAGCTGTTTGGTGTACCTGTGAAGATCTCACTGCATGGAGGCCTGAGAGGTAGCAGGAGGAAGAGGTAGAAGGGATAGCTTTCTCCCTTACCCCATTTTTCCCTCCATTTCTCTGTTCTGACAATACCCCAGCAGCTTCTGCACCATCACCAGCAGGGAGTTTAGTAAGCTGAGATCAGCCCAGGACTCATCAGGACACCAGCCCAGGAGGTGCTCAGGGACAGCCAGCTCGGGAGATTCACTTGACCAGGTTTCAGCAACATTTGGACGACTTACCTGATGACTTCGAAACTGTGTTCTGAGGCCAGGGAGAAAAGAATTAGATGCTGTTCCACTATGTTCCAAGGCACACAAGTCCTTTTTGGAGCTTGTCTGCAGATATTTCCAGAAACAAAACTGGTGGGTGAAAAAGTCATGACATTTAGCCATTAGTAGAACGTGGTAATTATTTCAGTATTTTTCCTTTTCCCAAATGAAAATAATAAATGCTCATTTGCACAGACCTGCACTTTGAAAAACTATTAATTGTGCATTTTCTGTGCACTAATAATGGCTATTCACGTAGCTGAACTCATGATGGATAACCAAACTAATGCAAAGTAAATCCATATCTTAAGAGCTAGAAAGATTGCTTCTGTACACATTATTGTATAAAGCTTACATTTTGACATTTGGAGGCTAATTATTCAAGGTTGTTAAATAAGCAAAATTTGCTTTCTCTTTTCCTCAGGAAAAAAATTAAACATCCACAGTTAATTGGCAACTTCTGAATATAATTTCAGCTTTTATCTCTTATTCAGTCAAACAAACTACCTCTAGCAGGAAAATTAGTAATTTATAAATGTATTTTACTGTTATTCTCTTCCAAGTAACAGTGTATTTTGGTAGTGTACCATGAACACTCATTCACTAACAGGAGCCATTTTGTGGAATTTATTCTGCCATTAGTGTATACAAAACACAATAGAAAAGTCTTCCTTTTCTTCAATGTTCTTTGTTATACCATACCTAAAGTGAGAATTATTTTTAAAGTTACACAGGAACTTGATTCTGAGGTCTACTCTCATAAAATTATTAAAGAGAATTTTGAGATTGATATATGTATCTAACCTAAACAGCTTGGGGTTTAAATTGTAAATTCAGAATACTCTTAGTAATTTCTCAGTAAGATATAGGTTGAAATATATTCACATAAAATAGCTGTTGAATAATTCCAAGAAATGAAAATATTTGAGGAAGAAGTAATCATTTGCTTACAATTAATGAACAGCAGAAACCCCTGTATTTATGAATAGATTTGTTTGCTGCAAATAATTCTCCTGCATTTAATCAAAAGACACCTATCTATTTTCAGAGTAGTTCAGGTGACAGCATAAAAAGACAGGACACTCTATTTCTAGGGCTTTTAAGAAAAATTATAGAGGTTTTTCAATTCAAAATAATGAGGGACTACATAAATTTCCGTGTAATCACCATTCAAGTCTAATATGACAAGAAGTTGTTTTAGGTCTCTTCTTATGCGGCACGAATGAAGAAATAAGTTCTGTTTTATGGGAAAGAAAAAGTAAATCCAGCAATCAGGATTCAGCAGTAAGCTTCTTGCTACAGCGGCATTTAGCTGTTATGAATCGCTCAGCGCGTTTTAAATCCATGGACTTCTAAGGGAACAAAATGAAATGTTGTAATTCCTTTTTCCTGGCTGGCTTTATTTCCTTTGAGGTCTGTTAAGAGTCCTATGATCTTGATTCTCTTCCATGGAGGGTTTCAAATTTATCAATAACCATCTGTTGCTGTCATTCTGTTTCGTGGCCCAAATCTAGAATCTCCAATGCTAGTCCCAGTGTTTGCTGACATTTTTTTCATTTTCAGCTCTCACTGGGGCTGTCATATTCAAAGATCAGGGAGAAAGTAATGTCTTTGATGTTTTCAAAGGCTGGAAAGATATTTCTTCCCCCAAGTGTTATGAGTTTTATTTGAACACATTGGAAAGAAATCTGAATTTTATAGATTTATCTAAACAGTGATCCACTCGAACCAAAGAGGTCCAAAAACTTCTAGTAAATATAACTTTTCATGTTTTTTGAAATTGTTAATTCCTTTGTACTGTGAACAGAGTTTACACATAAATAATAACCTTCGACTATCATAAATGTAATCCACCATTGAATTCAGGTCTCTGTTCCCAGCCCACAGTGTATCTATTATCTCCCTATCAATGTAACTCTGGGAAAGGTGGGAATTCAGTAGGCTTCCTGCCAGGTTACAGTGACTGAAAGATCCTTTACAAGAACAAGAAATATTACAGACTCAGTTCACATAAGTGTCCCAAGGCTATGTTAGGTTCCTCTCCAATGTATCTTTCATGTACCTCATCTTCCTTCAGCCTCATTGGGATTCAGCACTGCAACACATTTTCTGTGCATAAAAATATACTTCCTTCATGTTATGATGGCATAGGTTACCAAGATTGATTTATTATACACCTTTTACTATGTCTCCCTTTCCAAGACCACCACAAACTGCTTCTACAGATATTTCACCCAATTTAAGAGGGGCAGGTACAGCTATAGCCCCTGCACAGACTTCTCACAGATTTCTAAAACAAATCACTCTTTCCCCACCACTAAATATACTGGTATCTGCAAAATAGGAACTTAAACCTAAGTTCCTATTTAACTTTTATGCTTTTCTCTGTGCTTATGCAGCTTCTCCTAACTATGGGGTCACTGTCTGATCAAAGTTAACCCAATCTTGGTTTATCTGCTTGAAAGGACAAACAGCAAAGGACAAACCATAATATTAGCAGATTCTGCCTTGGTCCAAGGGCCTATAATTACTAGTGACAGATCTGTCAAGTACAAGAGCTGAACAAACATGGTCTGAAGCAGAAGTGAGCAAAATGGTCTCATTTTTTATCAATTTAGCCAATGAATACAGTGAAGAGGTGAACTTCTATACAGCCCTAAGATGTGTCAAGGTGAGCCCAGTCAGTCAGGAATTACCCAGATGGCTACAGAAGAGATCCTAGATGCCTTAACATTTGTTTTACTATGTTTGCTCAAACCACCATCTTGGGGACTTGCTTACATCTCCAGGAAATGTTATTGTCTGCTTAACAAATGACACCACAAAGTATGCCCACCTCACCTCACCTTACCTGATCTGATCTGGTGATCATTAAGCTTGAGTGACTGATGCTGTCCCTGGTCTGCCTTGGTAACACTGAGAGCACTGCATGGATTTTCCACAGTTAAAAGATTTCCTTGATATCCTAACAAACCATGAATCATGGCTGTAGGAAAGACAGGTCCTTGAAGGCACAAAAATAGCTTCAAGTTTACTTATTACAAAAGGCCAACTTCTGAAACAGTCAAAGATTAAGAAAAGATAAAGCATATAGTCTGGAATGGCTGTTCTGGATCTACATTACCTTTGAATGCCATTTTCAGATCCAAATAGATGGATTTCTTTGGAGGATTCATGCTCATCTTTTCTGAACTCTTCCATCATTGGATGAGTTTGTGAGTCTCAGAGCAGACCTGATGGCTTAAGTCCTCAGTGAAAGTTCCCATCATAAGACTTGAGCAAAGCCCATGCTAAAACTACATTCCCCAGCTACATTCCCTTTCTTATTTCTTTGGTCTAATTCATGCACTCTTTTATCAATTTATCTGAATGCATTCAAAGAATTCCATTAAAGTGAGGCTACCTCCATCTTTGAAAAAAGGAAAAAGTCCATTCAGATCCTGTTGATAGAAAGTAACCTGTAATAGAAAGTTTAACCAAATGTGACAAAACCAGTAGAAAATTCAGAAATTATTTATACCCAAAATTACTTATGTTGGGCAGTGTGGATAGCTTTGAAAAATTAACTGTAGCATAAGAAATATTAATCAAGGTTTAAAGAAACTGAAGTCCATGAAGATGTTTTGTGACAGCTCCACAAAATTAATTACAACCAACTAAAAATCTAGCTATAAAGTAATTCCCAGCCTTTGATTAGGACTCTAATTCCAGATACTGTACTGCAGAAATGTCAGTAATGTCAGTAATGTCAGACTTTTGGCTACAGACCTGAGTCAGGATTTTTGTTTCTATCTGTGCTGGTGGTATTTTTGGAGCTACACCTCTGGAACAAAACTTGGGCACTTAGTTGCCACAGAATAGTGTCAGGCACTGTCTGGTACCTGACTGCCAGCTTCTCTTCATGGCTTTTTGTCAAATCTAAGTCATCCCACCAATTATTGCTATTCAGATTCCCCATGAGCTTTGCTTCTGACACCCCTATGCTCATCCCAGTCCTTATCAGACTGAACTTCGGTGCCAGTCTACTTATTAGTTTCATCTTACTTGTTCTTTCCATGGCCAAGTCAAACTGGTTTTCTCTCAAGCTATCCAAACCTAGCATGGCCTCTCTTAGAAAAGCCAGATTATTTTTTTCTTCAGATCTTTGTACATTTTCTTGAGCAGTCCAGTGCAAATCTAAAGAGCAGCTTACTTAGGAAGTTCTACCTTACTCTTTCTGCCTTGCACTGGTTCATACCCAGTTAATTTATGGATATATCAGGACAGTTCTGTGTTGGAGTCATGCAAGACTGGACAATTCTTAGAGAAGATGGATTATTTTTTTCATCTGACAAAAATGTAACAAGCATATAACATTTATTTAATATCTAATGTTTGGACAGGAGCAATAAAGTTCAGAACCCAAATACACTGGAAAATTTTAGTTCCTCCTTCCAAGAGAATTTTTTAGTGAAAACTTGTATATGTTGTTCTTACCACAGCCTAAGTAATACATTTTTTTCTTGATTCCATTCTCAGAATTATATGAGTAGTTAGAGGAAATTTACCAAAAATGTCATCATGTGTCAGACACCCACTACAGAATATTACAACCCAAATATATCAAGTCTGGTAGTCATAAGCATGAAGAACTGAGAACTAGATGTCCTCCTAGCAGAAGTGTCAGCCAAAGTAAAGATTTGAAAACACTGTCAGTTCAGTTTCTAGGAATTATTATTGCAATCCTTTTCACACTTACTGTTCACAAGTTAATTGTGTGAATGGAGATTCAAGTCTATTTTTAAATAATTTATTTTAAATAACTATCTTCTGCTTTTTCAATTTTGAAAGCAGCTTTCAGTTTAGTAGGGAAAGGGCATTCGATTTATTTACAGTTCTACAACATTTAAATCAAATTATGTCAAAAGTTTGGATTCAATCACTTGGTTTCAGTAACATGATTTAGAATAAAAACCAAAGAACACACTTGGGGTGAAATGAATAATCCCAAATCAATCTAAAAGCAATCTGATTAAGCTGAAACTATTTAAGGATTAGTGATTGGTATCTACATAGGAATATTAGAGATAGGAATTACTTTTACCACATTTATATTTAAATTGTATTAGTGGATTTTTTAATCTAGTAGCTGTTACTAAAAAGGCTAAAAGAGAAAATAAACACATACTATTAGGTTCATCACTTGCTTACTCATTTCTTGCTCTGGATGTCTTATAACAGGTTCAAACACTCTAAGAAATATTAACCTCTGAAAAACACAAAGATAATTTAATACTTCAGCATATATCAAATTCAACACTGAAAATATAATGTTGTTTACAGTTTAATTCCCATTCCACACAGATAAAAAAATATAAAAGTTACATATTGACACATTAATACAACTTACATGCAAATATAGAAAAGTGAGTTACATTAGCATGTGGCTGAAACACTGAGCTCTATATTCTTCTTGTGAAAGTGTGCATGTCTTGGGTCACTTTGGGGGAAAAGATTTACTGACAGAAAACAGTTTAAACACAGAAGCTGGACTAAATGCAATATTTTAAATCCACTAAGTTGCTAGTACTGGTTCTTTAAATGCAATATAGTAGCACTGATCCAAAATAAGATAATTTTGCACATGTGGTCCAAATACACTGCAGTATAATGCTGTACCTTCAGAATAAATGCTAGTGTAAGCCAGAGTTCCTGAGCTGGCTAGAAACTGGTATAAGGTACAAGAGGGAAAAACTGCTAGCCTTGTGTCAAGATTCAAAGACTCTGTTCCCTTTTAAAGGCAAGAAACCTGAAAATCAGTTGAGAGAAGAGTGATAGACTGGAGGGAAAAGGTAAAGCAATACAATCCTACAAATCACAAAGCTTTCATCTTCTTTTAACTGTCATATGGACTCTGTATTTACTTAGACCAGGCAATAAAATTCCATTTTATAACTAATGATCCAGCCTAATGAAAGCAAAAAAATGCATAGCAAAACTGAAAACTTCAAACAAACCAAGCCAAGATTACTAAGAAATAAGTGCAAACAACTTTTGACAAAAATCCTCAATTTGTAAAGAATCCTGTCTCAAGGACAACAGGTAGAACTCAGAGTGTGTATTGAGCATAGGCAGCAAGGTTTTAGGAGCAGAGGACAGGCTGGGGAGGTCTGCGGGGTGGCATACATGGGAAAATGGTCAGGACATGCCCTATGGCACATACAGCCTGTTCCAAGTTGTGGCAGTAATAAAAAGGAAGGAAAAGTTCTCAGAGTGAACCAGAGTTGTTTTAAATGTTTTTAGTTTTGAGGGTTTTTTGTTCTTCCCAATATCCTAAAAAGTAATTAAATATTTATATTGATTGAACAAATTAAATTCCCCAGTTTGAATCTGTTTTGTCTGTAGCAATAATTGCCGAGTGATTTCCCTGCCTTTATTGCAACCCACATGTTTTCTCACTCTTGATTTTCCTATTCTCTCCTCCATGCTTCACAATTGCCTGCCAGCCACTGCCATCCCACACAGGATGCTCTTACAAATATCAGTTCTGAGATGCCGCTGTCCCTTGAACAAACACTATGAAAACACCCTCTCACAATAAGTAACTTCAGTACCAGGCAAAATGGTCTCCACAAAGCATATTCCCTCACTGTCACTCTTCCAAAATCTTCAGACCTAAATCTTCTTTTAGTTACATTTATTACTGTTATCAGTATTGATTATTTTGCCTTGTGGCAAGGCCACTTCCTTCTGCAGCCATGAGGACTAGAACAGACTTTTTGAAATGTGATCTTCACTAATGAGGAAGCTGGAAAAAACCTGCAGGAACCCTGATTTTACATACCTACTATATGGGATACCACGTGAGATAAAACAAAAACCAGATTAACTTCTAATCGTCACTTTAAATGTAAATTTGTAAATATTTAAGAATAAATTAATTTTGAATGTAAACATCTACACGACATTAAAAATGAAACCATTTCATAAACAAAATTTAGTTCTATTTAGCTATTTGAAAATATTTTCCTATATTGCTTATTACCTTCCATGTGTAAGACATGCATACATATTTGCTTACCAACATATAGAGTACCCATGACATTTGCTGCATTTTTAATAAAATAAGGACTAGTATTTGGGAACTTTTGTCAAGGATACTTCCCTGTCTGACCATCCAGGAGCCACTCTGGCAGTCACATCCACAGCATCTGAGCTGGGACCAAGGTCCCTTTGCAGCTGCATATCCCACACTCATAGCCGGACTAAGTTTCCTCACTGCCTCAGCCCCAGATTTCCCATAGCAGTCTTGGTCAACTCAATCCTTAAAATAGTTTAATCATTGTGGAATAACAAAATAACAGCTTGAGCTGGATGCCTCCAAGGATGGACCCCGAACAAAGGAAACCCTGGGCTTTTATACTGTCACAGTCTAAGTGCAGGAAAGTCTGGGGCCATCAGCTCCTGCCATATGTCTAAGTGTCCAGTGCCCTGGCTGGGCCATAGGTCTCTGTGCCCTTTTTCCAAAAGGTTGGCAGGTTATGGCCTCTTGCCTGGGGCTCCCACCACCCAAAGCTCAGTCTGTACACCTGCAGTACACAGCTCACAGTACACCTGCACACTGAGATATGTTCCTCAGCACTTTTACATCAAGCAACAGAGACCAGTGCAGAAATTTTAAAGAAAGCTGAGGTTGTCCATGCACCAGAACCAGAAGCATTATAGTTATTTCAGCACAGCTTTACACATCAGCAGGGGACTTATATTGGAGCAGAGATCCAGGCAGATGCACTGATGTAGAAACCATAACACTGCTCTCTGCACTGCTGCATGGACTTGCAAGCTCCTGTGGTTACTTGCTGAGTTATTTCCACACAGTCACTCTCTGTTTTGCAGCATAAGAAGATCTGAGAATGCCCCTGGTGAGCAACAGACCAGTGGTGCACCCCAACTTTTTCATCAGTACAAAGTGTAACCTCTCTGCTATCAACAGGAGATGGAAATATTCACAGGTGCTGTACTCAGCAAAATGTAGACCTGGATTACACAGTAAATCATCTTGTACAGAACTGTCTTGTATGTTTTGGAGAGTACTAAAGAAACATAAAAGTCACACAACCCCATTTCTATCCAGCAGTGAATCAAACGTCTCACCCAAGCACATTTGAGTGCTGTGCTGTAAGGAAATAGCTTAGACTTCATATCTTAGATTTCAAATCCAGTGTGATTAATTTACCTGATTTTTCTTTTTCAATATGGCAAACAGAGTGACATATCTAGATAATATATGCCACCACAAACTGGGTTATAGCCAGAAAACATTAAACAAGAATGTAGTTTGTGTTTTGCTTTCATAAAAAATTTCCCTAGCGTCTTGCTGGAGATATGACATTTTTTACAAAACAAACAGCTATGATTAAGGAACAAATGGTTTCTGCTTAATTCAGTTTCAAGTCTCATCAGTCATTTTTTTTTCATTAGGTGAGTTTTTCTCAGCTGAAATTTGCAAGAATAATCAACAGGCACTGTAAAAAATGATGTTTTTCTTTCTGTGGGGTTATTGCTATTTATAATTGTGCATATAATAGACAAGTATGACTCTAACATCAGAAATATTACGGAAGCTCCACCTTCCTTCTTTTTTAGAAAACTCTCTGGTCTCTGCACAGTCACTGTATGGTAATATGAAATGTAGGCAAAAGTGATAAAACGTCCCTGAATCCCAAAGTAAAATCTGTAATTTTATCCAGTGTGATTTGAACTGAGAATGGGCCTTGAGCTTAGCACTGCAGACAGACCTTCCCACCATTTCAGTTCCATGTAGACTAAACTCTTGACTTGGACCTTGATTTGAAAAGACATCAGCTCTAGGCAACAAGTCTGTGATGTCTTCCCAATAGTGAAGATACTTGGTTTTAACATTTTTTTATTTTATTTGTGTTCTACCTGTCCTCTTTTCCCATCCTTTCCTATTAACACAGTATCTTGCTCTCAGTTTTTTGCACCAAACTGTAGTTTGAAATCATATCGCATTCCTAGAAATATTGGATCACTTATTGTCAATTCCTACCTACTCCAACAGGTTATATTTATTTGCACTCACCTCTAGACTAAGAAACTAACCATGCTAGTATGAAAAAGCTGCTCTTATGATTGAAGGCAATTTTTTTTTTCTGAAAATATCTGGATATTTCTACAGACCAATGTTTGAGACAGAATCATTGACTGATAAGTAATTCAGTGACCTTCAATTACATAAAACACTTAAAATTTTAGGTATGTAGAGAGGAGGAAAACGTAACACCATAATGTTCATTTTGTGTTCAGCAATGAATATAGTTGGAATCCATAGTTGAGCTCAGTTTAAAACTTTGGTTAAGCAATTTTTATTTATCTATGACTGAATTTTCTAGAAATAGAATTCAAATAGTAACTATGATACTATAAACTCTCCTGATCAATAGGAACAAAGTAAATGAAAGGATTAAATCTTGAGAGTATTACAGCAACCAGTGGGAAAGCACAATCTACATTAGCCAGGCACAAAACGACCATACTGAAGTTATGTATTTTGGTTGCTATCCAATTGAAATAATGAATCACCAGAAAAGCACACTGGGAGAAAATGCCTCTATAAAAAGTAAACTAATATCTAGAAAACAGATCTCATAAACAACAACAACAACAACAACCACCATCAAACAAAAAAATACTCCCTCAAACAAACAAAAAACCCCCACAAAATAAATCCCCAAAACATCTTCCCTATTTTTTTCTATTTATCAATCTAATTTACTCATTACAAGTCATAATAAATTACTAAAAAAAAAAATCTTTGTAAGTCTCTTTCATAAAGAATTGTTAATAATTCAAAACAAAATCTAGCTAAATTCTTACCTCTTTTGTGATATTTCTCCTCATTTTCTTTGCATTGTCTGATCAGGAACATCAGGTCTTTATGATGATAATTTCCAAGTAGAGCACTGTTGCTGAAACACATATAGCAAACTCCTTTAGAGAATTATGTGTTATTAGAGATAGAAGAAAACCATGGCTCAAAGTAAATTCAAAGCGACGGGTTTGTCTGCTTCAAAGTCTCCCTGCAACAATCTACAATACTCTGCTAGTTCTCTATTATTCTAGGAGGAAGAGTCTAATCATCAGCCCCATAAATCAGCATAGTGGTAATGGAGACAATGGGACTCTGCTGATTTATATTGAGGCAGAATCAGGCCCAAAGCTTCTATCACTTTCTGTTCTGAATCAATAGACAGAAAAATGTAAAGGAGCAGAAAAATACTTTACAATGTAATTTAGCATAAAGAAAAGGACACAATTTTGAGAAGCGTTATGTCGACTATGTTAGTTTTCTTAACACCAGAAACAGTATATAGGTTTGATACTTGTCTGGGGAAAAAGGAATTTAAAATACCAGTCTCCCATCTAGCACATAATTTACAAACCTCTTATTCATAGTACATAAGTTGAAGACATTTGAATTACTTAATCACATGCTGGTGTTACAGGACGCAGCTGAATTTCCATCCCAGCTATAGTCCCTCATCATCAGTTGTCCCTCGCCCATCATCAAAACTGTGGTCAGAACTGACACTGTAATCTGCAGCAACAGAGGTGAGAGTCTGAGTTGGAATTATCTGTAGTGCAAAGGTCTACCTGTTCAACTTTAAAAATATCAAAACTGGCATAGCCTTAATATTTAGCTTTGCTTGACAGTTCCTGTAGAATCAGAGAGGGTCTAAACAATTTTGAAAAAGAATGATTATTGAAACCTAATGTATCTCCCCCTCAGCCCCTGTGAGATGTTACTAGACTAGCCCAGATCTGGGAGCGTTTGGGGGAAATATATTAGGGTTAAGGAGAAAGATTTCAAAAAGAGGCTCTAACCCCCCGATGTGGTCTGAGGCTTTATTCTTGGAGGTTCCCAGATGGAGGAAGAGGGAAGAGGGAAAGAGACCGAACAGGAAGGGACCAGGCATTATCTAGACTCCTGTTCAGGAAGCGGTAGATTGGCTGACAGCCAATAGGGTACAGAAAGGAAGGAAGGGTTATACTAACATGGTTACACTAACATGGTTACAGCTACAGGGATCTCTGGGGCGGGGGAAAACCATTCCCCAGAGCGATGCAACAGAAACCCATTCTTTGCATTGTGTCTCTTTAAAATATCTGAACTGAAATGCATATTCCTGCATTTTCTATGGTCTGTTACCATCCAGATTATCTTGTTCTTGGCAAGATGTTCAGAAGACTCACATTTTGGACTCAGAGTTCTGTTTCCAAATTTTGAATTCCTCACATGAGGAAATATAGGCTATATCCTTGAGAATTCATCTTAAGGAATTATATTCTCCATTATGTTTTCATTGCATGTTAGTTAATCAAAACCACATTATATTTGCTAATGTTAGTAGTACTGTGTTACTGAAAGAAGCTGAGAGAAGAACTAAACCATGTGCATAGCTTTATTTTTTTACCTGGTTATTAGCACATACAGATAGTCTAGTACAAAAGAGCCAGTGTTATGTCATCCCTCAACACAGACTGAAAAGTATTTAGAGTGATATAACTCTGTATTAGGGAAAGAAGGTTAACTAAGATCGGGATACATCTTCTAGATAATTTCCCTAATGTGTTAAACTGTGGCCTTGTTACTGTACATACTTTCTCTCTTGCCCAAGATGCTAATGTTTCTAGCACCAAAAAATAAAACAAAACAAAAAAATACCCAAAAACAAAGCAGAGAAAAAAACCACAAGCAAGCAAGCAAACAAACAACCCCTCAAAACAAACCCAACAAAACAACAAAAACAAGTAAACAAACTCAAAACAAAAAACCAAACAAAACCAAAAAAACAAACCAAACCAGTACGTATTTTTGACTGATCACTTGTTGAGCTCATTCACATCAGCATAAACCAGATAAATTCACTTGTATCTGAACACTTTAAAGCACTTTAAAACTAGCATCTGGTTCATTTTCCATTCTTTCATAGCTCAGGATAGGAACAGCTTGTTCAGAGCTCTTGCTTGTTCTGAACTCTGACTTTGTCATCTTTTCTACTTTTAGAATATTCTTGTCTTTTTCTCTTCTTTTTTTTTCCCCACACTGGTTCTCCCTGCTTGGAAAAGTTCTTTATTTCTTTACAAGTCTTTCTCATTTTCTGATATTAATTTACTTGCTGGTTTTCTAGCACCAGCTTCATGTATTATTTTTGCAAGTAACATTTTTCATTAGCTGCTAATGAACTCTTATTCTTGAGGCAGAATCTTCAGACTGCACTGAAGCTGCTTTGTTGTTAACAGTCTCTTTTAAAGAATCACAGTTCAGGGACTTAATGTTCTTAGAATTTTTTATTAAATTTTGACTACTGCTATTTTAAAAGACTATTTATGGTCTATTCTTGTCATTTTTTTCTGTCTCAGCTCTGTTTCAAAGTAACAGAGTGGCTGAGGCTTTAGGACATTTGTTTTCACAGTATTTTTTCCCCGTGTAAAGCCAAAATGTTAGTCATCAGTACATTTTAGAACAATATTTCCCCAATCATTTATCTGTTATCTATAGATAACAGTATGATACATATGTATTAATCTTGAGAGATGCACCTGCATTTTTTACCTACAGAGCTTTCAGTAAAATCTATCTATAACACTGCCATCCAACGTGTCACTGCAGTGTAGTGTAATATCTTTTACACTCATCTGCCTTCCTTTGATGTCTCCTTATCCATGGAAACATTCTCAAACATATGAACAGAGCTAGTACTGCAGTGGAACTGCTTATTTCACACTGTTTAAAATGAGAACTTCTTCCTGGTTTTAGTACTAGATGGACTTATATGTGCAAGATACTACCACAGTTATCAAGGTTTTTTTCCGAGACATGCATCTCTTACTTATGTGAAATTAATCACTTGGACTGTTATTATTTTAAATTACTAAATAGTAAAAGCCTTATCCTTTAGTAAGCCTCAAGATCTCCTTCATGTGTCCCCCACAACTAGACTAAGCATCAGAGGTATATTCTGCAATTTTCCTGTGATTAATTGAAATATTCAGTTACTCAAGTTTGGCTGCCTATTTTGTGTGAACTAATTACTTGGTATGTTTTCTTTTTTCCTTTTATGCTATTAAATGCAGTGACAGAGCTGACTATGTGTCAAGGCAGGGAGTATTACCACACCTGAGGTAGTCATATAGTTAGAGGGAAAAATATAATTAGATGGTGCCAGCAAAAAGCATCAGGTAAGCTAAAATAGCTTTTGTCTTTGTATAATTCCATCACTATAAATAATAGCAACTGATCATTATAGGGGAAATTCCTTGGTAAGGAGTGCAATCATGTGTCCTCATTTTCAAGATATATCTACCTTTCATACAAGGAGGACAGTTTTTGGTTTCAATTTGTTCACAGTACCAATCCTTCTTTCTTAGCAGCCTAAGATGGAAGAGTTTCCCTCTTTAAGTCCTGCTTTGGTGTCATGGTTTAGGAATGGTGCTCCTCAATTTAGTGCTCCCACTGAGAAACTACAAACCATGATCTGGTTGCTATCTCCTCCCTCCCCTGCCCATCCCTGTGCAGTGGGATGGAGAGGAGAATTGAAGGTATATAAAGTAAAAATCATAGGTTGAGATAAGAACAATTTACTAGAAACAGCAATGAGATAAGAAACAAAGAGTAACAGCAACAACAACCATATTCATAAAAGGGTGTATAAGAAAGATGAATGACTCACACAAAAAAAAGATCACTACATAGGAACCCACAATATGCAAGCCATGGCCACACCACCCTGGAAGAGATTCCCTTGCCCTGCCCCTGGCAATGATGTGAGGTGGTATGGAATAATCTTCATGGCCTAGCCATGCGTCCCTTCTGGCTACTGCAAAAATTAATCCTGTACTGGCCAGAACCAGGACTATTGGCTTATTAAAAATTTGTATTACTGAATGTTTCTTGGCTGTTCTCTGGTCAGAAGAAATCAAGCCTCACTGGTAGGACAAAAGAACTTATTTTCTTCTTTTTAAACTTTCTGGGATCTGAATATGGCATGCTTATAATTGTTTTTTGTACATTGGATGCACTTCAGCTTTTCAGATAACAATTTCTAAAGAGCAGGTGTTTTGAGATAAAGAGAATTATAGTGAAAATGTAGTTACCTGACCACATTCTCTCCTTTCTCTCTGCCCTGTACCTCATTCCCAAGAAAAAACTGTTGAAAAAGAAAGAACAAAAGGATATTCAGATATTATTTTTATTTAAATAGTTCACATTATTTAAAATTATGTATGTTATTAATTTTAAAAATACATATTTCACCAAGAATCATATTAATTTTGCATACAATTAAAAGACTTTTCACCCCAAATAATATAGTCTCTATTGCTTTTCTAAGAGATCTATGTGCAGGAGAGTATCTTGTACTAAGATTTGATTTCTTTTGGGGTCTGCTATTTGGTCTATGGATTTTGGCATAATCTCATTTCAACTGCTCTCCAGGGTGCTTATGATATTCATGTTGCTGAAGTTATTCCAGAAGGCCATGATCAAATCAGAATGCAGCTCTCTGTACATCATGCACTTCTATGCCACAGAATATGGATGAGATATCAAGATTCTAAATGCACATAGTGGAATAGATCATACTTCTTTTTTAAGATAGGATTCTATCTATAAGCTTTATGAGAAGAATTCACATTGAATAAGTATGAACTCTTTCTCCCTTTGACTAATGCAGAATGCTTCATCTTATGTATAATTCGCCTTATGGTTTGTTTGTTACTCTTCAATGGAAAATTCAATAAGAACTTAATTAAAAGGAATAGATGTAGTATCACAAAGCTGAAACAAAAGTGTAATTTCAGAGACACTAATATTTGATAAAGTTATTTTTGTGATTTATAATTAAGGCGAGTAGTAGAAATATTAAAGCTCACTTTTTTCCTAATGAAAGATTAAGTTACTTGGAGAAAAATTATTTCATTAGCTCAAAAAGTGACAATGGTGAGCACAAGCAGAAATAATATAAGATAAAAGATTTTGAAAAAGTAGAAGTGAAGCTATCTGGGAAAGTGGAATAAAAGAATTATTAGTTAAAAAGAGCAATTGCATAAATTATTCCAATACCATTCCTATAAAAGCCATCAGAGTAGTATCAGTAATATGCACATTTTATGAAGCAGGTGCTACTGAAATGATACTATAAATTGAAAAGAAGGAGTCAAATCATTTGCCAAGTGATTAAAGTGTTGCAATTTATTATACTTTTAATGTAATATTTTTGTGGGATATGAATAAGTTTTACAACATGTAATATAGCAATTTCATTCCTTGCGATCAATACCAACTTAGCTGTAATAGCCTGTTCTAAGATTTATTATCATATTTTGCATCTCATACATAGATAAAGGTAGTTATGAAAAGAATAATGGAATTGACTTGTTTTAAAAAATTTTAAGAGCTTCTAGTGAGGAAGGAATGCTTCTTTTCAGGTGCAAGATGCTTTACATTCCATATATAAGGTCTACCTTTAGTGTTTCGTCTCTTATTCCACTCTAGTTAACAGGAAAATTAAAACTTTATTAATGTATTTATTTATACTCTGAGGTCTAAATTGCAACATTTTGTGACCCTGGTACTATAAATATATATAGATACATAGATATATAGAGAGCTGTA
>VXBC01004318.1:844502-872068 GCA_013399945.1 Ploceus nigricollis
AAACCCCATCACATTAACTTCCATTCTAGATCCAGATTTGTTCTGGTATTCCATATTTTGATTCCATCTTATCTCTTACATTCACTGTAAACAGTGTCATTGAAAACAGAGTCAGTATAATTTGAAGATGTTGAATATCTCACATAATCAAGCTGTAATGTGTGATTTGATTTCCACCTTCACTTCTTGTGATTAATATTATACTCTAAAGAGAGATTTGTTTATTGATATCGGCCAATTCAATCAGAAATTGTGGGTGTCATCTCATAATAATCAGTCCTAGGAAAAAACCCTTCTGAAAAAAGGCTGGTAGAGCAAGATCATGGTGAAATGCTTTTTTTGTTTGTTTGTTTGTTTTAGTTTTTTGTAGTATCAAGTTTTAAAATCCACGTGTGCTTTTATTAAAGAATCCAGCTGCTATACATGTCATACTGAAGTTCTGCATTATCTGTGCAGCCTTTCCAGTTTACAGAAAAAACAACTCTGAGCAATGATGTTGATTCTTATGTCATGACAGTTCTTTCAATAAAGTTCCAAAAGGAACCTCTTTTTAAATTATAGCACTTTTCCCTCTCTAATGAAAACATTTTATCTGTGCAAATGTAAAAGCCACAAAATACATTTTCATTGTCAAATCTCTTCAGGTGGACTGCCTGTTCTCCAAGTGAACTAGTAAAGTGCCACTAGGGTTTTTTCTTACTTAGGTAAAAGCAAATCTCTTGAAAAAATTGAAGTGTCAGTGAGTCCCACCTTCTAGTAAGAGGCTAAGGTGTCACTTTGAACATACATACATTATCCCCTGCTACTTGAAAATATACTCAGAAGTAAATTTGCCTTGAGATTGTGAAAGGCATTACAGCACCGGCACATCCATGCCTAATTTAGGAGGCTAGTATCCACTCCCAGTGTAGACAGTGCAGACAGATAAGTCCTTCAGGCATCCTTTGGAGTGCAAACTCAAGAGGGTATTCACTGCATTCAAACCAGCTATCTATATTAGCCAACTCATTGCTTAGACTCCGTTTGAAGCCATTGAAAAGGAGTAAGCACATGGACAGGGTACAAGAAGCAGCCCCACATTAAGTTGCTGCTTGCAATCTCTCTCTGGCATATTATGAAGAATGACCTACTATGAATGAGGCATAAGCTTCTGCAGAAGAATAATCTTTCCCCATTTTGTTAACTTCTTAGTTAATTTTTAAGTAGCTAATTTTAATAAAGGTTGGTTTGTTGTTGTTTTTTTTTTCTCAGCAGCCTGGACCTAGACACATTCCACCTATGCATCACAATATTGTCATGCTATCATTTTGTACTGGAAACATACCTATTTTAGAAAAGTTGTTTTGTTTTTGAAAATAAACTGTGCTTTCATATTCTAGCAGGCTTGAGTACTCAATTGAACATCCCTCAATATGAACTTTGGAACTGAGCATATAAAGTCAGATTTTAGAAATAGGAGATTGAGTAGTGAATAGCACAATGCTCTTTCAGTATGCTGCCTTCCTGTATGTGATATTTTAAGGATATTAAGGCTTACTCCCTAAAGAAAAGATAAAAAATACTAATTAGCTAAACAATACCAGACCTATTAATAGATTTCTTTTTGTAAGAAAGCATCAGTATTCTGGCAAATGCAACTCAAAAAGTGTACTAGGTATAATATACAGAAAATAACACTTAGCTGTTATTCGACAAAACAAAATTCAAAGTCCTTTATAGAAAAGGGAAGTCTCAAGTGTCATTACTCATACAGAGTGCAGAAATTGAGGTATACAGACATAAGGTGACAGCTTGCAAGAAAAAAATGTAAATGATGCTGCAAATGCAATCTCAAATCCCTATACAATGAACTAATGTCTACCTCTTTCCTTGATTTATATTGCCTTCTTGGTAACAAACATATGCATAAAGCATGCATATAAACCTTACACTATGTTCCCCCTTTGCCCGTGCTTGTCTTCCCTAACTTTATTAGTGCAGCTTACAGGATAAATCAACAGAGCAGCTTGAGACCTCCAAGAGGTTTTTTAGAACCTAACTGAAAGTCACAGCACCTGAAAAGAGAAAAAGCAAGGAAAAGGGAAAGAGGAAGAAAAGCAAGGAGACAGAGAGAGAGAAATAAATTAACAAAAAAAAAAAAGTCCAAAGATTCTGATTTTGTTGAAGTTTTCTTCCATTTCTAATTTCGACACCTTAAACCAACCTCTAGATAAATATAACCTGATGTTCCTGTTTATCTCTACAGGATATATTTAATGAAATAGTTAAATATTGTACCTATTTAGGGACTCTAAATACCTCAGTCCTTGAGAAAATAAATTGAAAATCTACTAAGGAAAATGGATTTTTAAAGCACTACACACATTGAATTTCTCATTTTTTTTCTGTTTATTGTTTACATTTTTTCTCATTAGATTAAAGATCAGAGAGACAGTGGTATCTAAGTTACTAACACAGTAGCATGTCACTAGCACATATATATATATATATATATAAAATTCATTCTGCACTTAAACTATCCTAATCATGTTACATTGCTGAGAGGTACACAGAGTAAATGACCAGAGGAACATATTTGTAATATATTCAATATAAGCACTTGCAGTCAGACTGTTTCCAACATCATCATATTTAACAACCTTAGTGGATAACTTTCTTTGCCATTTGAGCTGATATCACATAATTAACACAAAGATCTACAAACCAGACAATTGAACAGACATAGATACACAAATACGTATTCCAACTGAGTGCCTATTCTGAATTTTGTATATATGCTTGTAAAAATGCCATTTGGCATTTGCAAATTGCACAATGCTTCTCTGTAAGTAAGGTGTTTTTCTGTTTAATTAGATGATTCCTATAATTAAATTACTCATCAGAAATTATTACTCACGTTAGACTCATTTTTTTTCTCTATGTATTATGAGGGCTAAAAAGGATATCCCCTTCAACAAATCACCTCAACATCATAACAGGGATGAAAAGCATTAAATGAATTCAAAGTTTATGGAACTGGGAAAAGGCTCCACACTCTATATCCTTGCTGTCTTTCTTGGGAGGAAGCACTATAATGTCAGGAAAAAAAGAAAAATATTCTGTGGAGTCTGGAGTTGTATACACTCCAGTAAAAAGCACAGAAAAACCTCAATTTTTAAAAATATGATAATACCAGACAAAGATTCTTTCAGTCTTGATACTGACACTAAAGAAAGGTTTAAATTTTAATAAATACATTTATATATGTGTGTATATATATATGTAAAGCATATACATAAAGTTGCCCTTGCAATACTTCCTGAAAGAAAACTAGCTGATGAATTGTGGATTCACAGATCCAGGGGGACCAGTAAAAAACTCCTCCCATGGGAATATGTAGAAGAAAGTTCATGTGGTATATTTCCTCTGGGAAAGCTTGGTTGCAATAAGTTGGAATCTTTTCAGGCAAGAAAGTGTGAAATACTAGGAAAACAGTGTAAAATAGAAAAATCTTTGTCTCCTTAGCCATTTTTGATACATAGTTTTTCTACCAGTCCAACTGCAAAACTATTAAAAAAGTTTTTTTCTGTATTTTATAAGAAGTTTTCATCTACAATCAAACAGTTATTTCTTATTTTCTACCTCAGGGGGGCAAAAAAATTAAAAACAGAAAACGTACTATTCCCATAGGACCTATTCCTTAGTCCAGAGGATTTATTTCATTATATTTCTACAAATGAAAAAACATTTTAAGAAAAAAAAACCCATGCTTTCATGACACTCTCCATCCATTTAAAGTTTGCTTAAAAAATCTTAAAATCTAGATAAAGTGATGTACTTTTCACACTGAGACTGTGAAACTATTTAAACTATTTTGCATAGGGATGAAATCATGTAATGGAGTACATCTAGATTTTACCAGGTGACTTTGAATTCTTGTAGGTTACAGCAGGATGTCAGTAATCTGTGTTTTCCTTACCTAGTGCTGTTATATGACTTTCTGACTAAACTTTCCATTTAGAATGATGGCCACATGAGTGTAGGAGGCTAGGAATTGTCAACACTGTCCTACCAGCATTATTCTAGTTACTGACAAAAAGCTTTTTCTTTTCTCAAAAATAATCTCTCCAATAGTTTTCTTTTAAATGCTCACAAAAGCAGCACACTCATGATCTCTGGATTTTACTGTCCAGATAGGATTTTTGCAATTCCCTATTTATAGGTCTCTCTCAGAATGCTGTCAATAAATTCTAGCTCATTTGGAATGTAACCGCTTAGGTACTCACCCAGATTAAAAGGACGCATATAATTTCAACCTAGCTGCATTGCACTGGCTTCCCATTTGACAGCATATTGATTTTGATTTCTTATTAACTGTCTATTATTGTTTATTAGGTAGTGTTCCATCATACCCTTCTTGGCTGATAAATACTTGCTCTCCTGCCTGTTTATAATGATCCACTTAGGCGACTGGCTGCTGGTGATAGAATATTAGCATTTTATGGATTAAAACGCTAAGATTATTGATGGAAATGAAAACTCCCAGTTGTATCAGTTTCAAAAAGCAAAGAGAATAACCCATGGCCAATTTGTGGTGAAGCATTAAACCAGTCTATTCTAGGAAGTATTCTGGACAATATATTTCTTAAACATTCAGTAGTTTGTGTAGTCTTATTCCAATAAATACAGAAAACTTGGAGAAATACCATTCTTGTCAAGCACTTCTATTTCCTTTTAGATTTTATCTACTGAGGTTACTGGAGACATGTATTGTCGTTTTTTTTTTCCAGCACTATAACGTGTAGTAGTAGAAATCATTGTGTGACAACCCAACCCTATGAGCACAGGTGGCTTTTCTGTTAATTATTACAGCTACAGGACTATACAGTTCCTCTGGCATTCTAGATATAATATGACCTGGTATTAACCTTTATATAGAAAACTGCTTGGCCAGTTGTTTTTATCAGATGTCTGATATAGATAACAGTGCAAGTACTTAAGCATTTTGCTGAAAGGTGAAAGGAAAGCACCTGGCAGAACTTGAGCTTTTACCTTACAGAGGGAACAATAACACATTATAAAACAAAATTTGCCAGTGCATGGGTTCTTACAGACAACGATGCTAGAATTCTTCTCATTGGCATTAAAGATTTATATGACTTCCACATCAAGTAAAAATTTCTAGTCTCTTACTACATATTTTGGAACTTAATGTAATATAATTACAGGGAATCAGAATTTATCAATAAATAAGTTGACAATGCTGCTGAAGTTGGACAGACTCTTATATCTCAATATTTTTGGATAGCTGTGCTTACTGTTTAAATCTTTGCTTGGTCTTTTCAGAAGTTTATCTTGTAATAATTAAATACATTATAATTATTTTACCTTTGTCTTTTGCTGGAGAATGAGAGCCTCTTCCCAGAAAAAAAAATATTATGCTTCAAGACTAGGTTTTAGAGAGAGTGATATTAAAAAAAAATTATAAGACTATTTTAATGTCTTTCAACACCATTCATGTAAATTTCTCAGAAAGTTTAAGAAATCTACTCATAATTAACCTCCACTATACAAAGAGAATATGAAGAGACTAGTCAGGGAAAAGATCCAAACACTGCTTAAAGCAGCATAGTTTTTATGAATCACTCAAGGATTCACACTAGCTAGATTACAAAAATGTAGTGAATTTTTTATTGGATGGTAAGAACAGAGATAGAAGTTGACTGTTATTCTTCTCTTATTCTGTTACCCTATTATACATCTGTTTCTCTGGTGGAAAACCAGCAAATCCTTACTTTCCTGTATTGGATTCATGCTGATTTTACGCATACTCTTTTACACCCCACAAGAGACACAATTGGACTTGAAAGATAAGGAGAGGCACTTAAAAAATCCAGATAGTTGTAGCATGCAAATGCCTGATGACATTATGTCTTAGGAAAAAAAAGTTGAAAATTTGGAAGTATAGGGTCTTGCACCTAGGGAGGAATAACCACAGGTACCAGTACCTGTTGGAAAGCAACTCTGTGGAAAAGCATCTGGGGGTCCTGGTGGACAACCTATCCATGAGCCACCAGTATGCCCTTGTGCCAGCAAGGCAAATGGGATCCTAGGTTTCATTAAGAAGAGTGTAGCCAGCAGCTTAAGGAAAGTTGTCAATCCTCTTCTTCCACTCAGGCCAGGTGAGGCTGCATCTGGAGTGCTGTGTCCAGTTTTGGGGTCCCCCATTCAAGAGAAAAAAATGAACTAGTGAAGAGTGTCCAGCAAAGTTTTACAAAGATGATTAAGAGATGGGAACATCTCTCTTATGAGGAAAGGCTGAGAGAGTTGGGCCTGTTGAGCCTTGAGAAAAAACACTGAGACTTCACCAATGTCTCTAAATATCTGAAGGGAGGGTGCCAAGAGAATGGAGCCAGGCTCTCCTCAGTGGTGCCCAGCAACAGGACAAGGGGCATTGGGCACAAACTGAAACACTGAATCTCAATATGAGGAAAACCTTCTTTATATTAAGAGTGCCTAAGAACTGGAAGAGGTTGCCCAGAGAGGATATATAGTCTTTTATCTGGAGGTATTCAAAACCTGCCTGGACACAATCCTCTGCAAGCTGTTCCAGAACCTGCCTTAGCAGGGGGGTTGAACTTAGTGAGCTCCAGAGTATTCCCACCTCCCAAACACCACCATTCTGTGATTCTGCGAAATGCAGAAATAACAACACTGAAGTTAGGTGATACAAAATAGCACACTTAAACCTCAGTAGAAAGACAGATTTCTCTTCCAAAGTCAGGGGCCGCTCTCTAGAGATTAAGCACTGTCTTTGTGGAAAATAAGGTGAAGAACTATGTCAAAAAAGAAAAAAAATAAACACTTCAAAGTAGCATCACTTATAATTTCTCAGCATATTGTGCAATAAGTCGCAGATATATTGATACCCAAGATACTTTCTAACTTCCACATAACCCAGTATGATTTATTACTGCTTTACTGTGGCATTCACTCATCTGCTTGCAGATTGAATCTTTGTATGTCCACACAACAAGAAACCAAGGCCTTTAGAGTATGCATGCTTTCCATGATATTTTCCTGGAAAGAGGAAAGATTATTTTATACCACATAAATATTATTAATATGTTTTCTATAACAAGTTGATTGGTCTTCTATTTCCACTCTCCAAAAGAGAAATTAAAAACACTTAGAACCCTTTACATTACCTGCAGATCGGAACTAAAATGTGGATACAAACTCAGTTTGGTTCATATGGAAAGCCTTTAATATGGAAAACTGGTATGCTGGGATTAGTTTCTGTAGGAAAGTGCCTTTGGCTGCAACCTTTCTGGTTTTCTAAGTACAGTGCACAAAAGCTTTGTCAGACCCTTCTCAAGCCTACAAAAGGGTCATGGGTAGCTCTTGATTTCCAGTATTGCATTGATTCAGTGAATCCATTCCGGAAGTAACTTTCAGAATGGGTTTGTTACAGGAAAATTAAAAGTAGATTACTGCATTTGAGATAAGTCCTGTGATACTGCTTTTGTCTTTATGATGAATATAATCCAAAACTTCCCCTCAAAATCCTTTTTACCTGGCACAGACACACCTGTGCAGTTAAAACATATCCATGATATAATTCTTGCAGGCAAACATCATATGGGAATAATTGTTGTTTGAACAGAAATATTTAAAAATTCAAGTTAGTATTTAGAGATAATATTTTTCATTATTCATCCAGTTCAAGTTGCTATTTTCGACACTCCCTTTGAAAAATTATTTACTGAAGCATCATTCCCTGATGCTAAGAGTGGGAACCATTAAACTGTTGTCCTTTAACAAAGGGGTCTTGGTGGCAGCTTGCCTGTGCAATTTTTCTCTCCATTTTTATGACCTGATTTGAAGGAAGCTTATTTTGGCTTTTTGATATCTGTCTATATTTCATTCCTACATTATTGTTTGGCTTTTGGTTCAAGGGCCTTATGTCCTCTGCATATGACTGTTTCTGGCAAATAGCTGCCTCGGTGTCTTAGAATTATTGCCTAAAACTTAGGAACTGCTGTAATGGATTAAACAAGTCATTTTTCTAAGCAGGTCAGATCTGCTGGTCTCATATTAATATTGCTGAAAGAAGTAGGTGTTCAGAATTCAAACATGTCTGAATTCAAGTCTGTCATGATTGATGTTTTGCATAGCAAAAGAAAAAGAAAATAAAGAGTTTTAAAGTGTTGCCTTTCAGCCTCAAGATTAACCATTTATAACAGTTCTCTCAAATTAGCCCTGTAAAGCAGTGAGGATATATGGAATGTGCATTCATTTTTTTGAGGGTTATTTCTTTACTATTGTTTCTGATAATGAAGGTCAAGGCACAAATGCAGACACATCTTCAAGGAGCACCAGAGTATCCAAGGAACAGCTAGAAAATGATACACACTTATTTGTTACATCTAACAAAAGAACAGAAGACAGTAAAGGCAAAATGACAGGGAAAGCAATCTTGAGACATTCCGTTCCCTGTAAATTTGAGAAAATAGTTTGGTTCCTTTTGTTGTCCCTGTTCTTTTTTTTTTTTTAATTATTCTTCCTTTAATACTGTCATTTTGTTTGTTTGTTTTTTGGTTTTTTTAAATCCAAAAGAGTTGGGGTAGTGCTTATCTAAATTAACACATATGTTTGGCATCAAGACAAATAAAAAGCTAGGAAAAGAAACCAAACAAACCAAAACCAAACAACACCAAACATGTTGCACATTGTACTGAGACACTCTGCAGTCATGACTCTTGACTTATGGCCAAAACCTTATCATCGAAAACAGCCCAGTGTAACATGATACAGCATATTCTGAATTTTTCTTTTTCTGGTTGCCAAACTAACTATTGAATATAAAAACCATTTATCAGTAATTAACAGATGATGCTTCTAGTTAAATTTGCTACAATGACTGATGTGGATTTTATTGTATTATCAGTGGATGTTTGGACTACAGGCCTTCACACACAGTGCACCTTTGTTCTTTGATGAATTATGCCATTTTTAGGAAATTCTTTTAAAAGTTGTGATGGCTTATCATCCTTTTTGGAGGAAAAAGATTCACTGGAAGCAAAGATACTTCAAGGTTTATTTCACAGTTGGGAAACAAACTGCACCCTGCCTCTGTCACTCTCCCCATATCTCTGTTTCACACACACCTGATCTGTTTATATTCAAAACATGACAAACAAGCCATGGATATGATTCCAACAAGGAAAAATTATATTCTAATAAAGTGCTATCATATTCCCACTGAAGCAGTGAAAAGACTCCCAGTGGCATCAATACAAATTGAGCTGGATTCCCAGAAACCTCTTCTTCCCTGCATTCAGACTCAGCAAACAGTGAAGAGGGGTATCTGCAATTGAGATGCAGAAGAATTTTAAAAATTGTCCATATATTTGAAGACATAATAGATACCTGATAAAGGCTTCACTTTTAAAAGTCTCTAAGTTTCAGCCTTCTTTTTAAAGAAAGGATTATTTCTCCTTATATTTCTTCTCTTATGAATAGAATCTTGAAATAGTGATGTAGATCACTGAAGCAACCAGTTGGTCATCTCTACTTTATATTTATATTTTTAGAAGAGTTACTACACTACCAGGTAAGCAGGGGTAGAGCCACTCACGTGAACAGCAGCAGATACAGTGAGACCCTCTTAATTAGTTTATTTAGTTTATTCAGTTCTCTTTTTCTGACTTGATGATAAAGAAGAAAGTACTTTTTCTGCTCAATTACACAAACTCAAGTTCAGTGGGGCCTCCTACTGTTACCAACTACCAGTTATTACTACTACCAGTTTGGCTTAGCTGACTGTGCTTCTATTTTAACAGACATCTTGATGTATATCCAGAGAATTAAGCTACTGGTTTATATACAGGAACTGTGTATATCTCAGAAAGCCTAAGACACTTGCTCTGATATGTTTTACAGCACTTTGCAAAGGTAAAGATAATTTTGTTTATTTTTATTCTGAATTTTCTGAAAATAATGGGCACTATTCTAGAGACTTTCTTCTCCAATTGTCTTCTGTGAGAGCTGGAAAGCCTTCAGGGTATCTTTGAAAAAAATAAGAGCGCATGTGAAAACATTTTAAAGTTGTTTGCCCTTCCCCTTAGAGCAAAATAAGGATAAATGTTTGCCTATTCCTTTACATTTTTCATTCTCCTTCTAAATTCTTTCCTCTCTCCTCTCCACCATATTTCCATAGTTTCCCACCTTTATTCCTGAAGATATTATTTTATATACTCCTTCCCATCTACTTTCAGAAAATACCTGCAAAAGACTGTAGGTTCCTCTTTGTTTCCATACCCTAATCATTACTTTCAGCAAAATATGGCCTGCAGCTTGACTCTTCCACACAGCTTACAACATAGTTTTTTATAAGTTTGGAACAACTTCCAGCAAGCAAAAGTACATACCTCATGAGATATATTAGTCATACAGAGCCTTGTCTGTGGAACACCTTAAACAATTTGTCAAGCTATTTACCTAGGTGAAATCAACCAGCACAGCATTTCATACTGACACCGATATAATTGCCTGAACTTGAAAGTTAGAATCCATTTTTTTATTTACAAACACATTGTATATAAAATATGGAATGAACAAAAAGTCATTAAAAAAATATCTGTGGTTAATTTAGCCACTGACTGATGGCCACATGCACTAGAATACGAGTGCTAGAATAGAATGCTCAAGGCTTGATAGTGGCATAAGACACAAAAACACCTACATCACATTTTCTTTATTTGCATACATTTGGTATAATAAACAAATGCAATATTTTACTTTGGCTCTCATCCATGTAGTCCCTTTTTGGAGGATAGTGGTTAAAGACATGTAAATCTTTAACTCTTTCTACTCAGTTCTCTTAACCACTAATTAAGGGAGGATTGCAATATATGCATAAACACTAAATATGGAAATCATTCTAAGTTTTGTTCATTATAATGGGAAATTTGGAACAGAGTAATTCAGATTCAATTACAGATATAACATCAAAAATATTTTTTTCTTTGATGGTAGCAACAGTACACCACTTCAGGCCTTGATTAGAGCTCATCTTATTAAATGTAGTACAGAACACATGAAACACCTATTGCAAGGACCTGCTAGTTTATAAACTAAAGAACAGATCCTTGAGGAAGGAAAAAACTTACTTGCACTGAAACATATGTGACTTGTGGATGCTACAACAATTTTCTCAAATTACAATGAACTTCTTTTCTCCATTGATATATTTGTGCAGTAAAAAAACATAAGCTAATTTTCTGAGCAGTTAATTTAACCATTTTTCTACTAAAATACAAGGAGGCAAGTTTTCAATACATTCCATGCATTTCACATAGTAGGCTGTTACTGCCCGTAAATATTGCAGTAGCAGCATGTATAGGATGGGGATTCCTTATGGTATCTTCACCAAACTGACAGATGCTTATTATTTCAATCCCATCATATCAATATTAACATTTCAGAAGAACTGTGATTTAGCTATATGGTAGGTTGAAGGAAAAATAGAAGCATTATCCTTCTACTTTCACACATCAGTAATTTTCAAGGGAAGTAATCTAAGAAAAGGCAAGTCTTCTTCATGAGGAACATTGTATTTTCTCACAAATAACAGAGGTAGATAGAACTCCTCTATCTGTGTATCATATACCTTAGCATAGTCATTAGCTGCTGTGTTATTAGATGGTATAAGAGTATTTTTAGTTATTTTTAGTGAATTTTTAATGACAATGCTCGTGCTTATGATTTTTTGTTTGTTTGATTGATTTAGTGTATTTGAAACAGACTAGGATATAATATAACATCCATCTTTATACATTGTACTTTGCAGAATATGTGAATGCTCATTTTTTCCCACACTGACATTCTGCTATATCAAGTAAGATCCCTATTCAGCTTTAAAGAAATAACTGTGTTATAAAAATCAGTCTGGAGAACTGCTCTGTTATGAGTCTTATTATATTTATGTACGTTTAGCAGTGAACGTTTTACCCCCACATACCTATACAAATGCATAACTCAAATTTTGATAAAAATTCTGACTGAAATCTGAAAGGCAGAACAGGCTTAATATTGTTGGTTTTCCTCACCATTTTACTAGCTGTAGCAATCTAACTTCTGTGGATGAAGTGAAAAAATTAACAGATATGGAATAGTATCTACAAAAAAAACAATAAAACCAAAACATAATTGTAAACTGATAAAATATCATCTCACATGAAACATACCAGAAGCAGCAGGAATTTTATTTTCTGTAATTCTCAATACCAACAATGTTCACTATGAACAGTGAGCACTGCTCTGCAATTCTGCAAAATCATTCAGTATTTTCTGAAGAAGTTTAGAAGGAATAAAAAAGAAATTCCCAACTGCAAAGAAGAACACTGTTGAGCTAAAAAAAGTTCTGGGGTATAAAACCTGGAATTCTTCTAATTTAAGAAGATTCCAAAATCTTTTGACAGCTGGCTAGTACATGCATGATATCTTTTCAGAGGCTTGTGCTCTCATTACCCAACAATGTAGATCATACTGGCTTTTCACAAAAGCCTCCAAATACAATTATTCCATGGACTACACCAACAGCAAATGAGTGCAAACTGAAACTGGAAATTTAGTCAACAAAATTAATCATTCATAAATCAGACTTAAAGCCGGAATAGAGAGGCTACTCCTTTTCTACATCCTTAGAAATATATTTAAAACATCAGTGCTTTTTGGCAGACAAAAATTCTTTGTGACAATAAACAAGACTCTGGCATATGACTGCTTCGAAAGATCGTGAACAACCCCTTGCAAAACCACACCCTCTCTGACAATAAGGAAAGTTCAAATAGCAAGTCAGCCTATTTGCCAGATATAAACGATGCCATTCCTATGCTGAATATTGTAATGAACATACTTTCTTCATCTATTTATGGGTTATATTTACAGTTGCAAAATACCATTGTTCCTGCACCTACACTAGCTTCAGCACTAGGGGAACAGCCATGAACAGAACCAATTCTTTGCATAACAGTTCCAAATTATCTATGTGTATCAATGTATGTGCATTCTTAATTAACTCAGAGCTGATTCACTGTTGTTTTAACTAATCAGTACATTTTAATGAAATATTAGAAATTTAAGTTAAATCTGATTATGTATCTGAAGTATCATTTTTTAAAAAGCAGACCAGGGAAAATGACTTAGCTGTTCTTAGTAAAATATTAAACTGCAAATCTGTGATTCAAAAGAAGAAAAATAGGTAGTGCTGACAAAAAAAAAAAAAAAAAAAAAAAGGAAAAAAAAAAAGGAAATACAAATTTGAAGGCTGTTTATTTAGTTTGTTCAGGTGATTTGTTCAGGCTGCCTAAGCTTTTCCAGCTTTGCTGCATATAGATTCTGTCTTAGACTGCAGAATTCATTAGTGGCTCTTGTAATCCTCTGACTGCCTTTCCAAAAACACTGCATTTGCAAGAAACTTCACTGCTTGCTACCTACCTATGGGTGCATTTTTGCTACATTTCAGCTCAGGTCAGAAGTAATCTCCTAATATGTAGTTCCGAAATGTCACCACTTGACACACCTCAGCTGACATTTCAATACACATATTCATAATACCATTAATAATACAATTCACTGTATTTATTTCCTGTGAAACTAAACGTGGAGATTCTCTTCAGGAGCACAATAATGGGCTACAGGCACTAAAATCACTGGTCTGCAGGACCAGACTAATATAAGTTCAAAGTACACCTTCTAGAGGTGCCTACTGTTGGTATTCCCCTTCACATGACTGCCTCTGCTGAGCTGCAGTGCTGGTACTCTGAGGCCTTGAAGAATTTATTTGGGGCCTGCTGTGTCCTTTTGAAATTAAAGAGACCAAAACCCAAAGTATGAACAGTTTTCTTTCCACTAGTTATACATATTATGAAAGCGAGGCTCGTGTTCTGTCCGGCCATCCCATCTTCCTAATTGCATTAATATGAATTAAACAATAATTTAAAGACACTTTATTATTCTACTTCTGTTTCTAACCTACATTTTAACTTTCTTGCTTACCAACTGCAGTGATGGGCAGTTCCCCTAAGCAACCTTTCAACTGCATGAGCTGCTGATTGATGGTGTGCTCAGTTCAAACACAGATGAGCACAGCTTGAAAAAAGAATTAATTGATAGATGCAACAAAACCTGTGGCAATCAGATGAATGGACTATCATCCCCCTAAGGAAAATAATTATTTTTTTCAACTGAAACAAATAACATAACATTAAATTTATGAAGCTTATTTTTAAAATCAGTTTTTCAAACCAAAAAGATCAGTTTCTCTATTCATCCCTCATATTTTTTTTACCCACTAAGGTATATTGAATTATTTCAATTCACAAGTTATTTTATTACAGCAATAATAATTCATTAGACATCTTAATTCACAGAAAAATTTCTGAAGTCTCTGTTCAGGTTCATTCATTCTAACACTGAGGTGTCAGTAACATTGCCAAGATTGTAATAAGTAACAGTGAAGACAGTGACAATCCCAAATTAAACATATTAAGATCAACTAAAACAAGCCTAATATTGACAAAATTTTCCTTAAATATGTAGCAAGGTATTTGTGACCACTTTGTCACCTCAGAGAGAAGCATCTTCAGGACCAAGGCCACTGGAGTAGGCTGGCCCTGTCCATACTGCCTGGTCTCCTCCTGGTTCTATGTGGTACTTCTGTAGTGCTTAAACTGAATTATTAAATTATTATTAATTATTAAACTTGGATGTGAGGTGTCCAGTTCCAAGTGCCATAATAGTAAGAGGACATTATTTCAGCCCTTCAGATTAGAATTTGCAGTCTGATATTCATGTTTCATTTCATGTGCACAGTATGGGCACTGTGTGTAGACATTTGAGGAAATGGAAGACTTGGTGGAGGGGAGAGGGCTGAATGAGGTGCAATCATACATGCTCATTTTCCCTGTAGAGATAAATACAGATGACAATGGAAGTTACCCTTTCTTTTTTTTTTTTTAAACAANCTTTCTGCCTTGCCTTTCTCTGCTTCTGACAGTTTTTTCCTTTTCCCTGGTATCATCTCCTTTCATTGTTCATCTGTGCCCTGAGCCTGGCTTTCAAAGAGCATTATTTATTGAGGTGAGTTCAACTAAAAGTTTGAATGGCATTTCAAAGGGATTCAAAGCAGTTGCTCTTGAATGGCTTCAGGTGAATAGTTTCACCTAGTGAACAGTTTTAAGAATAGTTTGTTTCTTTTCTCTAACCTTTTTATTTCTTTTCTCTCTTTCTGACTGACTTTCACTCACTACAGAAGTGTTAAGAGACGCCTGGTCCAAAAGGAGCACAGTGGGGAAAAGGGAAGAGTGAGGATACCGGAAAAAGCAAGAATTCATTAGAAGTGGAAAAATAATAATTACAATAAAATTTGACAACAAGGTCCTTATAGATATATCTACCCAGAAAACACAAAATTTCAATAAATACTTACTTTTATGTTGCTTGAAACATGTTAATCTTTAGCCTTGGAGTAAAACGAATAATTCGCAAGTGACTAGAGTTTGCCTCAGAAAATTTCTCCATACTTATATTTTCCCAGCTTTGTAACTGAATCTAAAACAGTATTAGGTCACAGTAAATGATCAAATATAGCCAGAATAATTTGGAAGAGCATAAATCAATGCATGGGTCTGGTGTTTGAAGAAGAAGATTATATGAGCTTGAACTTTCATTGACATTTCAAACTTGTAATGTACTGATTTAATAGTTGCTTACATACGTGATGAATCAGCATTAGCAGACACAATAGGTTTCTTACATCTGTTCCTATGCATCATTGAGCCATTATGATTAGCATGTGTGTTCAGGTTATAGCTGGCTAAATAACAGATATTAATGTCCTTAGTAGGATTACCAAAGTAGTTTGGAATTTAGTTGTCCATTTCCTTTTGAAAGTATGTCTTAATCTTTCTGTTGTAATTAATCAAAGTTTCAAATTTCTTAACTGTTCTTTCACAAAACATTCAGTCATTCAGGCCACTGATTTTAAATCTGTGTATCTTCTGAGGACAGGAGATACTAAAACATCTGACAAGGGAAATATAGGAAATTTTTAGCAGGTGCAAAAAATCCACAGAGAATGTTTATGGTTATAAAATATGCTTGGTTTTTGTTTGTTTTTTTTTTTTCCCTCTAAATCACAGGTTGCAAACTACTGAACATCAGAACATATAGAAATGTTCCTATTGTGTTGCCATTCATTCAGGAAGAATAGCAAAGGCATAATAGTAAGGACCTAATATTAATGCCTCTCAACAGCTAATAACAGGGTTTTTACATGAAAAGCAGTCTGCACCATTGCTGACAAAATCTTATGTCAATATATTCTTAATATATACTGACATACAATCCCTTTCTGGAATGTCTTAGCTGTAGATGATGAAGAAAAAACCTGACATTTTCAAAGAAAACTACTAAACCTGCCAGACTGTAGCATCCAAAATTTTCATCCTTCAATCAAAGTTCTTTTGAAGAGTCCAACCAATCCGCAGACATAAAACTGTTATAGCCATTTTTGTGAAGCCTGATCATAATTTGCATTTTATACTCTGGGCTCCTTTGAGAGACGTCCAAATGCAGTCTTCAGGAACTAATTCTGGCTGGTGTAAAAGTCTTCCTGCATGGGATGTGTATGTGACACTTCCTTAGGTCAAGATGGTGAACTGAGTGGCAGGTGGGAGGCAAGGAGGATTAGGGGTTAACAGGCTTATGATATGAAGAATGTGGGTAGCAGCTCCATAACATGGATTCAGAATAAGGCCACATGACATATGCTACACTAGCTACTGCTACAGCTCAGAGAAGTCTTTTAAATATTAGGATATAGAAGCAGTACCCTGGCCTGTGACACTACTTACTAATCATTCTGGTTTTCTTCAGAGCTCTTAGTAAACATCAACAAAGAAGGACCCTGCATAAAAAAAAGTACTGTGCTTACTGGAGTATTTGAAGTTTTTTGTCTCCACCAGCTTGTGTTCAAATGCCTGGATTAGCAGAGGAGGGTTCAGTATGAAAATGTGTTTTGTAACTTCGGAATGAACTTGCAGTTTAATGAAAAATATTAATAGAATATTTGTTTTAGCCATGGCAGATAAAGTAATTTGTTAAGTGAAATCTGCACACCAAACATTTCTAAAAATGCAGCACTTGACCTAATGCAGTATTATTTAGGGAAATCACTATTTCTTTACATCTTGTGAAAGATACGAGAGTTAAAAATGCTTTGTTAAACAATTTTCTTTCTTAAAGATTTGTCCTGTTCATCAAGTACTGTGTTGACATCTTCTATATATTCATTGTTTTCTCACTGTTTTTCTTAACAGCTTTTAAATGTTGTTTCAGGACTGGTTTTTTACTGACAAAAACTCTTGAAACACAATTGTTTTTCAATGCACTGCTAAAAGATGTTCATTCAAGGTGAACAACAGCTTGGATAGCTTGCCCTCTGGACTGATTGACAATAATGCTGAAGAAAGGATTTGCTTTTGAGCTTACTGTTTCACAGTCAAAAAGCTTGCCAGGTCCAATAAATCTGCATTTATGTCTAACTGTTCCTCTGTTCCTCACATCTTTGCTTTCTGTGCTAGAGAAGAAATTTAGAAAAGCAACCTTGAGTTTAAAGCTCCATCAAGCTAGTCCACAGCCCATTATTTTTAAAGTCTCCTTGTTAGTCTTCAGATTTAAAATATTTTGCACACCATCAACAGTGAACCTTTGTTCTCCTTTCTAAGGTTGTGTCTGTCCACTTCACATGACCTGCTTTTTTACGTGTGATTTGTGAAAAAATGGCATGAGTCAAAAATGCCATGCTAGTGAAGGAGAGGAGGACCCAATGACACTTTAGCCTTTCTCAGAATAAAGCTCTCTTTCATATAGCTGTACTGGTGAGTTAAAAGACCAGGTCTTTCCTTTCCATTCAGCTTTCAAAGTGTGAACCAAGCAAAGGAAATTCAGAGACTAGTTCAATGTTCATTGCATTGGTCATTACTGAGAATGTAACCATTGCTTTCAACGTGCCTTGGAGGAGACCTGGAAGTGCTGGTGCAGGTGTTCAGCAATCCACCACAGTCTAAGGTGGAGCGCTCACCTGGGATGAAGATGTGATTTAATTCCTTGTGTTCCTGTCAAATTCCCCTATATTCTAATTGGGGAAAGCGACTGTGGGTAATATTTTCAGTGAAACCCTTTGGAATTCATATCTACAAAGTGCAGAATTATTTTAAAGCTAATGTTTTACCTTAGGTCAGTCCCCAACAATAACTTAATCTGGGCAAGAAGTCAGACATTTCCTTGCATCAGGATGTGCAAGATGCCAGCCACACAGCAGCATTGCATAGCCACACTCACCTCATGGACAAACCAGCATTCAGCATAAAAGAGGAGGAAAAAAAAATTTAAGATTATGTTCACAGATAGAAGGGTGAGAGCAACTAGCCCACCTGTCACAGACTACTTTCACCACAACCCTATATTATTTTTTATTATAGAAAATCAGGAAGTCCCATAGTTCTAGGTATTGCACACATTCTTCAAACAGCATCAGCTGGTTGTCCTCAAAGACTCTGCAGTCAAACTTGCACAGGTTAAGACAGAAAAAGGGCCTAAAGCTGGGTACAGAAATCCATATAACATTCCCCAAACTACCATTGCGCATAAGGGAAGTTAAGAGCCACCCATCAAGTCTCCTCTCCCTCTGCCTGTGGATACCTTTCTACCTTTCCATTCCCTTTCCTGGTTCACCAGTATCAATTTTTGCAAGGTCATTTTGAACACTGAAGAGAAGTGGCAGATGGAGATCATTTTATCAGGTTTATGGCCTACAGATAGGCAAGTGTCTATGTTGTTTTCATAATCAAATCCATAAAATAACACATTCAGTTCCAGTTTGAGAGAACTAGATAATTCCTGTGTCTTGGTATTTATTTTTTCACTAAACAATTCCTCGCCTTTGGATTCAGAAAATTTTTCAGACTGAAGTTTTTAGAGGTGTTTTGAGCAGGGGAACCTACAAGTTGTACAACCGTCATTAGTCACAAAACACTTCAGGTTATTTTTCCCCATTTCCACTTCGTGTTGCTTAAAATTTTTTCTACCTTCATCTAATCCATTAAGCACTCACTGTACATTCAGTTGTGTGGTCACATTGTACAAATGCCATCATTCCTCATTTTGCTCTATGTCAGTTTGTCTGTACCTCAGAGAATAGCATTTTCTTCAGGAAACACTGTAGTTGATTTTAAGAAACTCTAGTGTAGCTGTGCACTACCTAGGCTAAAAGTTGAAGGCATAAAACTGGAATCTGATAAAGGCAATATCACTAGAGAGATGCTCTGCTGTTGCAGACAATTTGACTTTAAATTTCCTCTTGGTTTTGGGGAAATTTTCCCCCCCTCAAGCAACTAAACAGTCAAGGAAACAACAGAAAAAAGAGCTGATTTGCTGCACGCACAGACCAGACTGTATGTTTATCTCTATTCATATTTTAACACAGAATGCTTTCTGATTATTATCTTTCTATTTTGAAATACAGTCCTGTTGGTTCTCAAACTACATTTTAAACCTGTTTTCCTGCCTCCAGTTTACCAATATATCTCCTGTTATATGAAATTCTAACTAGATGGTAAAAAATACCAAGATAACATCACGTAATTTAAATAAATTTAATATTTCTTGTTTGATTTTACCCAGTTATTTCTTTTATGTTTACAAAATACAGGTGACTTTTTCAGCTGGACCCACACAATGATGTACAACCTATATAATTCATCGTTAGAACTGAAAAAATCAATTACACAAATAAGGCATGTTAGTGGCTTAAAGAAGTCCATATAGTTTAAACAACAACTAAAATCAACGCTTTCCTGAAAAGTGTTTTGATTTCAGATTTTCTGTTATCCCTCCTAAAATAAAAGGGAATCCTTTAAATAATCCCTTATTATTCTTAAGCTTTTAATTTTTGTCTGTTTAACTTCTTAAAAGGAATAATACATAGTCATTGTTAATCTAAAAACAGACCTGTCTCTCCCCGTTTGGGTATCTGCTGTAGTAAAATGCTATTTACATGGAATCTGCAATGGAAGAGTACATATACTGGTTATAAATGACTGGCATATCCTAGCTGGATAATACAGCCAAAATTAAAACTTTTTTTTTCTGTAATTTTCATGTCTGCTTTGGGTGTTTTATTTCCTCTCTTTTTTTTTTTTTNAGCAAGAAATTTAAATCTGGGGGTTTGGACATATGAATGTCTATTTCTTTCACTGAGTTTGTAACAGCTCTTTTCAGAACTGGAAAATGGAGGACTTCTGGAAAGCATCTTGGAAAGTGCTCTACTGAATTGATGCATGGAGGAAAAATATTTACAATTCTCAAGAACTTTTACTTGCTAGTATCTCTAGCAAGGAAGTCCCACAGTTCTAGGTATGAAAGTTTAACATTAAAGTTATACTAGCAATAATTGAACTGCAAAATTATAATCATGTATATAATCATATATAGTCATTAAGAGAAGTTACATTTGACAGTTATTTATTGCTAAAAATGTTGCAGATAGATATAAAATATCCTCAATGCCATTTCTAGTGGTGCAGACAAGAGGCACAGCACAGTCATGATATTTTAAATGAATTTTTGGGCTCTTTTATCTTCAGTGAGATTTAATAATTTAAGAAACTCTAGAGATGCAAACTGTGCCTTTCTTATAATCAGATTTCCAAATTTATTTTACTGGCATCTTGGTAATTAGACAATGAATTTTCTTCTTGTTTCAAAATCAGTTATCTTCCATAAATACCCTAAACAAGGGAGACAGAACTTCATAAGAAGAGGTACACATCCTAACAGGCATGTAAGAAGTAATGGGAAAGCATTATAGAAAACTTACCTTTTAAAATAATTATTTAAAAAAACCCACAAACTTTTTTCCATAATTATATTAAAGAAAGAAGGCAATTCCTAGCAAACTACTCTTGATTTATTCACTGAACATGCTGCTTCTTCTTCCACAAATATGTGCTGAGAATTGCACAACATTCAGCGTGAGCTGTCTGAAATGTAACTCTAAACAGGAATGTCACAAGGAGCTGTTTGTTAACTACAAATAAGAAGTAATTTTGAAATATGTTACAGATAGCATATGTATTCCATTATAAAGATTGCAGCGAATCTTTTCAGAGTATAGAAAGAAGCTGTGAGATAGACTACTGAAGATAAGACACATAAATTCATCTGCATCAAATTCAGCTTTCAGTGTTATTATTCCTTCCAGATATATGCTTTTAAAAAAGCAATTTCTTCAGAAATGCAAAGTTGTTTTACTTACAAAGTATCATAAATTCAGTTCTGCAGTACTGAAGTCAATGTGAAAGATAAGCTTCTGGGTTATTTCCTTTCCAAGTATGAATACTTTTGGACAATCTCATTATTAGCCTTAAAATCAAGCTATTTAGTTCATCTTGCAAGAACTTCCCTATATTTCCATGTCCATCAGGATCAAGCAGTAAGTGCTAAATGAACTGCATGAATCATGTACATATATGATATTTTGACTGAAGGAATTAAAAGGAATTTGGAGTGAGTTATTGTTTGTAATAACAAATGTAGGTATCTTTCAAAGCACTGTTAAAAATAGCAGTTTGCTCTTCCTGCTGGATAATTGCTACTACTTTGCCAAACTTGAATGTGGTATGTAATTTCAATGGGAATTTGCACGTCAGCATTTTACTACGTATATTCAGAAAAAGGATACATCAAGACAAATATCAATAAAATGTCTAAATTATTTTAAATATTAAAGGTGTATGACATGAACAGGACAACCAGTGGATCAGATCCAGCCAGTGTGGGTTTATGAAAAGCAAACCCTGCTTGAGTAACCTGATGTCCTTCTATGACAAGCTGATCTGCTGTGGATGTAGCCTAACTGTATTTCAGTAAAGCCTCTGACACTGTTTACACAGGATTTCTGTGGGAAAATGGTCTGCTTGTGGATAGGACATGCACACTCTTCACTGAGTAGACAACTGGCTGGATGGCCAGGCCTAGAGAAGGGAACAAAGCAATGAAGCTGGTGAAGGGTCCATAACACAAATCCTATGAGGATCAGCCGAGGGAGCTGGGGCTGTTTAGCCTGGAGAAAAGGAGGCTCCTTATCACCCTCTACAACAGCCTGAAAGGAGCCTGTTTCCAGGTGGGGTTAGTCTCTTCTCCCAGGTAACAAGTGACAGGATAAGAGGAAATGGCCTCATGTTGCACCAGTGGAGGTTTAGATTGGATAATAGGAAAAATTTCTTCATGAAAGGGATTATCAAGCATTGCCACAGGCTGCCCTGGGAACTGGCTGAGTCAACATCCCTGGTAGTATTTAAAAGATGTGTAGATTTGGCACTGAGGGACATGGTTTAGTAGTGGACTTGGCAGTGCTGAGTTCATGGTTGGACTTGTTGATCCTAAAGTTCTTTCCTGACATAAATTAAATTATGAACCCATGAGTTCATGGTGTTTCTTTAAAGATGTTACTGAGGGTGGTATAAGGTATCACTTACCTTTCCCTGGCACATTGTGCACTCATGCCACAGCTGTTAAAGTCATTACCCCCTCCTGTTTTAAAGAAATGGGTTGAAGCCTCTTCCATCCTTTATATAAAATACTTGGTTAAACAGAGAAATGCAAGACAGGAAAGGTAAATACTATGGGAGTAAACAAAGAGAGTGAGTTTTGGATTAAGGGTTATCTCATTTCTGCAGGTTTCCAAAGAATGAAAAAAGAGAAGAAAATTGGACGCTCATTTTGCCAGAAGCAAACTTGATAATTAAATGTCCCCTTGCTTTTCTTCCTCTTTTTTTTTTAATTTTGCATTTACATTTTTTTTTACTTCAATAACAATCTGTTCTTCCAGGTCAAGTAGAGGTTCAGAATATACAGCTTTAATAGAATGCCTGTGGCTCTTAATGCGGTAAAACTCATGTAGGATTAGCCTGTCTGCTTCTCCCACTGGACTACAAGCAAATAGAAAGAATGTTATCATATTTAAGTTGCAGTACTGGAATGAAAAAGAGAAGAACACCATCATTAAAATGGAGTGACCTCATATATACAATAACTAGAACAAAATGGAAATAAAATGGTGCATTCCCGAGACATCTATTAAATGTCCTGCTCCCAGACATCAACTATTACAGCCTTTCTCTCTCCTGCTTGAATATGCAGGTGCCTAGAGAGATCAGTTTCTTAACTTTGACATTTTGAATTACATCCCTGCATTTGAGAAGTACAAGTTTACCTTGCACTGTAAATATAGTTTTTCTTTTTTTGGCATAAATAAAGTACTATTTACCTGACACCAAGATCACAATAATGTAATGGCAGTATAAAAGAATACTGTCCTTTCCTTCTTTCTTTAGTAATGCACTGAATATTTACTTTTAATGACTCCCTGTGCCCATTGTGGTGATTATTGATATGTTGCAAATATTTATGTAATGTCAAAATCTGTATTCCTGTAAGAATGATATTTCTTGTGGTGTCCAATATAAAACTCCAGCTGAACGATATGAATCTATGGTGGAAACACGGTCAGTAACAAAAAAAGTGAAATGAGTGTAAACCAGATGATATTTCCTGGTTGTTTTAATAATTTGCCTGATTCTTTCGCCTGCAGCTTTATCTGGAAAGCAGAACTGTTGGGACATTTCTCAGGCCTGAATTTTCAACAACATATCAATATTTCCTAGTTCATATAGAGTAGCAGAGGAGAAAAGGGAATAAAAAATATATTCTATAATTTAAGCAAATTAGCACACAAGACTCTAGATGACTCTTCAGCAATTAACTAAGTTCACGAGTGCTGTAGTAGAAACAAATAGCCTATGAAGTTAGGACAGAAGTAGGACTAGCGGGAGAAAACTAAAAACAAGCAAAACAGAACAGAGTAAAAATTTGTCAGAACATGATACAAAATCATTTTCTCAATAAAAAAGCTCTTACAGTCTCAATTGCTTTTGATATTACACTAGAATTTTCAAGAGCGAGCACTTCGATACTTAGGGGAAAGCAATGCTACACATTCATAGAAGAGATATGAGCACACCAAAGTGACTTGGGGAGGACCACTCAAAATATAATGTGTTAATAGGACGAGCAACTTGCAAGGAATATTTTGACTTTTAGGATGCTGTTTTGCTCTCTATATGAACCGAAATTTCATTGCAACAATTTTTCCTGAGCTTTAACCTCAGTACTTTATATATGTCCTCTTAAGAGATCTTCACTCAAATCCTAACAGAGCACTTAATTTTACTTCAACAAAAGCAATTATCTTGAAATATGAGGGGCAAAATAAGGCACATAAGACTTTCATCTGGACTTGCCTGCTTGTATTTTTTTGCCTCTATCATATGTTTCTGTCCCTATATTTCTGTGTGTTTCGTAGTCTGAAATTGGGATTGTGAAGTCTGAAATTTGGAATTCAAAGTCACCATGCTCTAATAGCCCAGAATGAACCCCATATGTTTAGAGGGAAAAGAAATATTGTTGGCTGTGTGCTCTTCTAGCAACATAATATATTCCTTATATAGTTTCTGCCATAACTCATATTTAAAAATACAATCATTTTAATACTCTAGTTGGAGTGTGATTTTCTGTGGCCTGGCTTTTGACATAATTACTGAAACTGGTCTTATTGGCCACTTCATATACTTTCTCTTCTCCATATCTCCATTGTCCAACCTATTCCTTTCAGAGCAATGACATAGCCCCTTTGCCAGCACAACCTGACTTTGGCATAACTGATTTTTCTCCAGAGTCATAGACAGATATACTTTTATCTTCCTGTATTAATGCTATATTTCTCTCATTTAACCTCTTAATGTGCAAGCTTTTGGACTCTGAAACTATACTTATTATGCTTACATTTTTTATTACAACAAAAGTCCCTTAGAATATTTTCTGGCCATAATATAATGAAGAATAGTTTAATAAATGCACAGTTTATTTCAGGCAAGTATTTGCTATTTTGAAAAACTGATTAATGAATTAATGATGGCTGTTGGTCCAGTATTGTATTTTGATTTTGTGCAATGAGATGTTAAGTCTTTCTAGATGAATATGAGAAGAGAAATATTTTCAATATGAATGACAAAGTAATGTTAAAGATAATATACAAAAGGAATTAAAAAGTGAAATTGAAAGCTTTATATGTAGTATTTATATGTACTGTTTCAGCACACAATACTTGCATAATAATATCTATTTCCACTGGTGTCAAGACACCCTTGGTTACTTTCTTTGAGCTGTTTTCTTCAAAATAAAGGTCATGAAGTTTACAAAACTATGCCCTCAGAACCAATGTTCAGGGCATCTTTTTGTTACCTGCTTAAAACTCCTTGGATCAAGTACTACTTAGCTAGCAAGTCAAAGGTCATGCCGCGGTTAATGGAGGTCACAGCTTTCTTTATTTGGCAACTACAGTATCAGGGAAAGCAGATGACTGAAACCTCCTTTTACCCTTTAAATGTTTTGCTTCATCTTTTTAAGACAAAGGAGAAGTGCTTCTCTTTTCCACATCACTTACCTCAATGATCACTTAAGCATAAAATTAGAGAAAAGAGAAGAAAATCAAGGTTGCTGTCAACTCCTAAGCACTATGCTAATGAAATCACTACCTTCTGCATATGCTTTTTGCATAAAATTTTCTCCAAGTCTTAAAATAGCTTTTCCAACACAGTTTTTCTGACATTATTCTTTCATTAAATCATTGCCTGATTAATTGTATCCTATTGATGATAGCAATCCATTGATGCTGTATTTTCTTTTTAGCAAGTAAAAGGTCACATCAACTGAAACCCGCTATTAAGCAAATAGCAAAGACATTGAAAGCAGTAATAATAGTCTTTGCCTGCATATACAAGGTTGATGATAAAATGAAGGTGGAAATATACATTTAAAACTAACCCATGTAAAAACATTGCAATATCTGAAGAAAATATTATAAGATAAAATGCCCTGTTTTTACATAAAAAGAAGCAGAGATGAATTTAAAACAATAATAAAAAACTATATACAATGTCATTGAGGAAAAATTTATAGTACTGCTGTCTACCATATTTGTATTTTGGTAACTGTTGTTAAACTGCCTTAGGAATTCAGTTACACTTACAAATAATTTATCTTATAATTGTCCTAAATTGAGTGCTTCTTAGAGTATTTGGCTTGGAGCAGGAATATAATATTTCTAACTCTCATGAAAAGGGGGAACATTTTACCCTTTATTTCTTAATTATCTATCTGTCCTTAACAGTTTTATGCCATTGTCATAAACATATATGCTTGAAAACAGAGAACATAATAGACCTTTAGAGGAACAGCAAGTTACACAGCTTACACAGCTCAAGAGTCAATGTCAGCACAAGCTGACAATATCATCTACTGAGTAGGATTCACTAGATATTTTGTTTCCCTAGGAGTTTTTAGATAACCTGAAACAATTACCTTTCTTGAAAAATATGGAAATTTGAGAAGCTGGGGAGAAAAGCAGCCTTGTTTCAGATGAAAAGATTGTTTGTTACCCTTTGTTTTGGTTCAAACAGGACTGAAACTTTTGGAAGACTAATTCTCAACTTTAGTTTATTAAACTAAACATTCCAATTAGAAATGTTCAAATGAAAAGTTTGACTTTTTTTACATTGCATTTTTCCAAAATACAAACATTTCAGTGACTTAATATTGATTCAGGAAGTATTTCAGCATCACCAAAGATGTGTTTATTTCTTTCTATAATGTGCAAAAATGGCAGACAAATTATTTTACCCAGTTCTCCTTTAGATACTTGTTATACTGTGTAGCTTTTATTACTATCAGAGAAAATCACAATCTTGAATGTAATTAAACTCACAATAACTCTCTAAGATAGGAAAACAGTACTGGTACATACAAAGGGACTGCTTAAAGAGGGGTCATAGCCCAGAGATACTCATTACTGAGGGAAATTTCCATGCCTGAATTAAGAATTTACCACTTCTGTATGTTAAAAGGCAACAATTACATGCCAAGAAAAATATATTCAGCCTCCAGCATACTGAAGAGGCAACCAACAAAGGCAGACAATTATTAATGCTGAAAATTTGAACAAAATTATCTCTAACACAGCTAAATATCTATCTGTGAATCTGTCACTATGGATCTGAAAATATGATCCCTCCAACCAGCAGAAGTTCTGAGGTGGAAAGTCACTCAAGTTTCAAGGTGAAAAGAGAAAATCAGACATAGGAAACATAGATTCCTATTTTTGTCCCTAATTCTCTCTGTGTTCTTTGTTACAGCCCTTGTAAAATAAATAGGTCAGGGAAAAGGGATGGCTACTAGAAATTCTATTCCTTCCCATTATTGTTATACAAATTTATGTTCTGGGGTGCAATTTGATCTCAATGAAGACATGAGGCTTCCAAACCCAACCTGGCCAATTCACATAGGAATTGAACACCTGTGCAGAATTTCCAGCCCCACACTTCCAGCTCATGCTTCTCTGC
>VXBC01004318.1:872148-898794 GCA_013399945.1 Ploceus nigricollis
CCTTCCAACAATAAAAAAAAAAAAAAAAAAAAAAAAAAAATTAAAAATATTTGTGATTAATTTTTTCTTTCTCAGTACTGTCACTGACTGCTGCTGCTCACAGGGTGTAGTGTCTGGACAGCAAATGAATGATTGGTAGGGCTGTAAACCAACCACATTCTTGATCCTGCTAGTTTTAACAATTCTTAACTTGTTCCTTTTCTTTCATTTTGGTGGATCTTAAGGAGCAGATAAAAAGGAGTGATAAGCTGGTTTTACCCTTTTTATTTACAAATTCATTCCTGTGACTTTTAAGTCTGATAGGGAAGCACAACTACTGCTTCAAATACATATTGCAGAGGGTGCTGTTTACCTTAATAATAATGGTTAACAAGTACATGAAACTCATTACACATAATTACTTTGCAGCCTATTTATCAAAAGAACAAGACTGATGGAACAGATGTGATTATAAGGGATGAGTTCACATTTTCAATAAGTTCCAATTATTAATTTACCAGTTGATCCACTTGTACAACTTTCTGGCATATTGACAAACAACTGAAATTAGAGAATCAAATTTGCTAAGGGATGATCACAGAGAACGGGGCACAGAGAAAAAGAATTTGGGATATGATGGCAGTGGAAAATAACATATTCATGTCAAAACTTGAGAATTTGTGAGCATGAGCTTTCTAAGCTGTGTCATATAAACAAACTTATAATAAAGTGATTAAAAACCAAAACAAGCAGCTTTTTAAATAGTAAGGTTATGTATGGGTGCCCCATGTTGGCCTTGAGGATCTGTTAAAAAACTAACCACAGGATTTTCAGTTTTGAGAATGGCATATAGTCCTCTATGACTGCCAAAAAAAGCCAAGAAAGGCACTGAATATGTTAATAGCAACCACCAACAGGCCTGCTATTAGTCGGGCCATTATAACAGGTGGCTGTAGTTAGCAAGGGATATTAACACAGGGGTTTTCTGTACTTCACCATATGGTTCCCATTAATTTAATACACACAAAAAAGGGAAGATATTTGTCAGCAAGCAAATCTTCCTCTTTAAGCACCTCATTCAAACCCCTGGTACCCGTGAGATAATTTTGCTGAATAAAACATTATGGCCCACATGCTTTTCCGTGTAATAATCCATAACGGATATTTTAACAAATCTATGGCAGCCTCCTCAGGTTGACACAGTGATGCATGCCCTTAATGAGAAAGGGCTTCACAGTGCAGTAAATGGCAGTAATAGTTATACAATATCAAATCAAATAGTACATTGCAGAGCCACAGCTGATATTTGACAGTTCACAGGACACAAAAATAGAGTCCAGCACTATGAAATTCTCTCCTGTATTACTAACCTGCATATACTGATCTGTTTCCATGCTGTTCTATTGTGTCCAAACAAAACCATTCGAGGTAAAGGAGATGGTCTCCGATATTGCTACAGCAAATACACCAGTACTGGCCTGCCTGAAAAAGAATGATTGAGGGAAAAGAAGATTAAGCAGCTATAAAATTGCAAACAGAATAAAGAAGATGAAGAGAAGTTAAGCATTAATCACTGTCCACACAATACAAAGAGAAGGGGACATGACATGAAGTGATGAGGCAGCAGGTTAAAAATGAAGAAGAGGAGAATATTTTCCTACTGTGCTTAAGTGTTTCATGTAAAATCATTGTCAAAAGGTATTGTGGACTCCACTTACATGTATGTAAATAGCAGGAAAATTATTTCAGGAAAGAAGATACCTTTGAGTTTCTTATGAACATCTTCTCAAAGTGCCTACCTACTGGCAGTGGGGAATCAGAAGAATTATCACTGTTTTTCCCCTCTTTTGCTGGCCACTCACTCTACTCACTTTTGGTGCTAGGCTTTCTTTGGCTGCATTGTCCCATTCATAATGATGTTTCCTACCTTCAAGACTGTGCAAATAAATGCACATATAAGTCAATTCCTCACAGTAGGCATCAGTCTCCTGTCTCGCCCATTTTAAGGTGTTGTAATGGCTTCCTTGTTAGAAGGTTGTGGTTTTGTTGAAAATATTGTTAAGGAAATATGTAAACTAAATTCCTTTTGGATTATCTCCATCAAGACCAGTTAAATACAAGCTTCAGATATTGCATTAGGAAAAGACTCTTTTAGGACGCAACACACAGAATGAATACACTGGAATTTAGATTGGGCTTAGATTGTTCATGACCATAATTAGTGTGATAGAAATCACTGCCACCAGCAATTTTCAAGTTTGAGAGACTTGCTGCAGTAATATTGAGTTAAGCAACTTTGGCACACTTAGGTTTTTCCAATAAATAAAATAAATTACTATTACTATTACTTATTAAATAAATAACGTTAAACTTATTCATCAAAAAGTTTTATTATACATATATGTGACATGAATAAAAACCACTGCCATGTCAACAAGAGCTTGCATGAGAGCCTTTGAAGTATTTAACATTTGCAAAGGTCGCTGCCAAGCCTTAAGGTAGCATTATCAGCTATAGGCGTTCACCTGGATGAAAACAAAGGCTGAACTGGTTTGCAGGCATTTCTTCCAAGTCCCAATTCTTTTACTTGACTGTTTCAAAAGACTTTTTTGCAAAGAGAGGAGCCATCATTTTTATTAAAAGCCCAACTATTTCAGTGGCAGCGATAGGTCATGGAATCCATTTATCTCTTGTGAAACAAAACACACCAAGGTTATAAAATCAGAGTTTTGATGTTGCCGACATGAATAAAGAGGATATGGAAATGAATGAAATTATAGAAGAGAAATTCAAGGTGAGAAGAGAATGCCTCAAAAAAGTCAATGGAATATTGGCTAGATAGAAATTGGTTTTAGTGAGAAAACTAATCTCATTGCCACCAAAATTTAAAATATTTCTATATAATGAATATGTTGCATATTAGCAAAATAAATATTTTAGCACTTCTATTTTGCACTTCAGTATCTTTCCCATACTTAGAACAAAAAGAGTTAGAATAACTCTTTAAATGGGGGTCAGAGTGCCTTTTCCAGTTTGTTGTATTTTGATTGTTCATGGTGTAGGAGAGTCTTCAGTCAATGACAGATTTTTATGACAACTGGCATGAGGCCTGTTTTGCTATTCCATCAAAAATTTAGCATGCCAGTCAATATGAGATGATAAATGGTCACTTAAAATTGATCATAATTCATTAAACATTAATCATGATACTGAACTCCACTAATGAGTTGCAGTGGATGCCAAGTATTTTTGGCTATGCTTTCACATGCCATTATTTTGAATATCCTGAGAACATTCATCAGAATGACAGCTGTTTCTGTGTTAATATATAGAATAATAGATGAGATACAGCAAAATAATTCTCTTGATGGGTTGTGATGACATCATAGTCCCCAAAAAACCCCAGAGCTCATATGATTTATTATATTAAATGTATCCAGATGGAGATATTTTCATGTTTTACTGAAGCCCATTCATTTATTTAAATAATATATGGAGCTGTGGCTTTGAGACTTTCACGAAGGCATGGCAGAACTCTCTGATTTGTCTTAACATGCAACTAATTATGGATGTGAGCAAAATCCAGGGAGGTATGAGGAGGATTTTTGTAAAGACTCCAGCATTATTTGTTGGCATTGCCAGTAGTATATTATATGACTGGACAGTATTTTCCCCCAGTATGCCCTGATAATATACGACTCAAATCACTTCCCTCCCTGCAATGCATTTGTCTAACATGATTTTGTTGGAGTTTTTAACATATCTGCCATGCACTGTGCTGTCTATTTTCTCCTGACGTTAATGAACAAGACAATGAATGATGGGCTGAAGGCCTGTTTGTAATTTTCTCCATTCTCATAACTCCCATGGTATTTTGGGGGAAAGTCCTTATGAAACAAATACAGCTGTTTCCTTCATCCTCTCACTCTTTTTCTTGGCCCCTGGACTTTCCAGTAGAAGAAAAAATGTTGTCTTTACATAACCTATTCAATCTCTGAATTCTTCCAGTGTGTTTTTCCCCTCCTTTACATACAAAAGCTTATTTGCCTTAAGAGAATAAACTCAAAGAGAAAGCAAAGTTATTGCGTTTTTTGGTCTTAAAGAACAGAAAGGCTGTCTCCTACCTCATAAAAGTAAGGTCAAATTTCTCCACTGCTAATTTGAAAAAAATTTGCAAGGCAGTTTCAAGGTGATTTAGACCATGTGAAAATCACAGGATTCTGTAGATGTTGACACGAAATTTCATACAAGTATATTTACCTAAATAAGGTTGAGAAAACTGCAGAAACTGCACGTTTATTCCTCCCACTCTTAGCATAATGCCCCCAGAACCAATTGTGTCTAAAATCTGTAAGGTCCATTTCCACAAAGAAATTGAGATACTTCACTGTCATTCCACCCAGTTCTCCTAGAAAAACCTTGAGTATCCTTCACCATGTATATTACCTGTGGGCTTGTTTTCAACTGAGTTCAGAAGAAGTCGCCTTTGTGCGTCTCTGCCTAGTCTAATTTTCAGAAAGAGTCTTGTGTATGTGAGAACTGCTGGCTTAATGAGTAGCTGGATTTTCAAACACATTCAGATAGCTGTACATATATCTATAGAGGTGTTCCCTCTGTAATTCCTAAAGATGTTATGGAGAGTGTATGCCTATCTCATAATCATATTTTTGCAAATCCTTCTTTATCTGTGACCAGATAGACTTTTTACTTAAATTAACCCTTGATCAGCTCTGGAAAAAAATTTATAAAACTCATCAGAGTAATTCCTGAAAAATCTGTGTCAAATAAAATTTGTTGAAACAGGCACCCCAGGCCCAGGCTGCAAGATTTGAAACAATACCTCACCTCAGTAATCATCTTTCCTAATTTACAGCATGGTGAATCTAGCAAAAAATGCTAGATTAGACAAAGGGATTTACCCTAAATTCACAAAAAAAAATACAAGTACATTAAAAAATTCACAGGATTGGAACAACATTTAAATTCTGAATTACAGAGGATGCATTGCAAACATGTGAAAACTTATGTCATACATCATGCATCCAGACAAGCTTAAATAATATGATACCAAAGTTCTTTTAAAGCCAAATATATTTGTCTTCAATTGAATAATAATCCTCTTCTAATGATATAATTAATGCATTACATTAAAAGGAAATATTCATACATAATCAGGGAGAGAAAACTGAAAAAGCATTTAGATGTCATTACGAATATGAAAGTACATTTACCTTCATTTCTATTAATGGACACAAAAATTAGCTTCTAATTTATTACTAGGCAAATAAAGAAAATTAACCCATCAATATATTCAATTAAGGTATCATTCTTTGTTCCATAATGAAAAAAATTAGACTAGTGCTCCTTTAGAAGGCATAAATGACTGAATAGGTTTTCTCTCTTCCATCTTCTTAAAGCAAACAGTTCTCCCTGACATTTGGTGTTTTTCTTCACACTGTGTTCAAACAAATCAAGTGAAAAGTGCAAAATTCACAGGAAAACTAAAACCAAATAAAAAGATAATAAAAATGCTATTCCCTTCAGATAAAAAAATGCTCTACTCGACAAGATAAATAGTGGCAGCCCATCTAATTAAATCAAGGTATAACTTGTCTCTTTTGAAGTTTTGTCACCCACTTCTGTACAACGAGGATTTCATGAGCTCTATAAACAGCAATGTATGCCCTCGTTTTGTAGACATCAAAAATAAAAACCTCTGTAAATCTGAAAAAGCAATCTCTTTAGGCTGCCAGTCTAAAACAGTTAAATTTAACAACTGACCAGAAGGATCTGTAATCCCATTTCAACCCACCATTTTTTAACTAATCTTGTTCCGTTTCTTTGATAAACTTAAAAAACCCCAAATGTCATCTGATAAAGTTACATTATAACATCGAGATACCAGGTAAAGCTGTAAGCTAAGACATTCTATTCTATTGAGGAAATGCATTACAACACATTTGGTAAAATACTATTCAATTTCGAAGGAAAAGGGTAGTTAGGACAAAGCCAATCTATAAGAAGCTATGTTTTTTGGTGTCTCCTGAGAGAGATATCTCACCACAACTATTACAAAAAAAAAAAAAAAGAAAAAAAAAAGAAACAGAAGAGGATGATGTACCATCCCTCTGCAGGATGAGTTCTGGGATGTTAAACCCTTGTGTTGAGCATCTCCCAAGATGTGAGAAATCACACGTCCTGCAAGCAAATGAGGATTTTAGTTGTTTGGGTCTCAAGTTATAACTCTGACCTCTCTTGAACTTCTCCGATACAGCTCCTTCCTGCAATTTATCAGCTCGACTATTTAATCTACTGTTACTTGCTAATGTTATAGCCCAAGGACTTCTATTTAGTCACTAACTGAGCCTGTGGTTACCTCTCTGGAATCAAGGCATTCTCTGCAAGGATCATCGCTCCCTTCTTCACATGCTCATGGGTCCCACTGCTTCTCTCCCTCCTGCATATCAAACCAGCCTGTGCACATTTACACAGTCAGAGGCTTCTCTGCTATTTACATTCATAAGGGAGGAGAAGAATGGTTTCATATGTGCTGTTGAGTTTGCCTATGCTTTTAGGCATTTGATTGTTTAATTGCAAAAATTTAATCCTCTTGATCCTGTCCTTTGTAACAGGCCCAAGAGGAGGAACATTTTTCTGATTACAGAGGGCAATCACTGGAGGTGAAACCCCTGGCCTTGTTGAAATCAATGGTAAAATTCCATCAGCTAACTTGTTCATCCTCTTAATCGTCTTTTAATCCTCTGTAGGACCAGATCAAATGCAATCCTTTAAACTGTACCCAGAAAAAAGGGAAAGTTAGTGCAAATATTGGAGCATTTTGAAATTAACTTCCTCTCACTCCTTCTACCTGACAGATGAACAGCCACTGCCTAAGTGTTTTGTAGATGCAGCTTTCAACTCCTCTTTTTGTTGCCCTCTTCAAAGTACCCTGCAATATTCTAAATCCTAAGCCAAAAAGGTCTGGTTCATTGTCAAACGATACTCAAAGGAGAAAAACATGCATTTTATTAGACATTTTATGAGAAAAATAAATTCCAACAAAGCAAAGAACACCTTACTTTACCACTTTAAGCTCCACCTCCATATGAGGCCTACTGAAAATGATATTGTCTGGCTTTGAGGACAAAGAAATAATTTTTAAAATGGGATAAAAATACCTTTCTTTACACACTTCTCTGGTGTCACTAGCTTCACCTCTCTCTTGTCTGTCAGTTAATCAACCTTCAGTTAAGCACAGTCTAGGCTTTGATTGGTCACTGAGGAAAAACTTCAAGTGAATTGACTCAGCCTGAAATATGAATTAAAAACTTGTTGTTACCTGACCATCTCTTTTTTCCAACCCAAGCCACACATCTGCACCTCTTGAGACTACTAATAAAATTAAGAAGCAAGGGATGAACATGTTTTGCAGAAATCTTGTTACCTACTGAAACACAATATATATCTACTTTGAATTGTATAGATGCTACTTAGGCTGCACACAATTTGATGTAACTCTGTTTCTATAGTTTGGCTAAATATGCACCACAGCAGGATGATAATGCTATGAAAAATTAAATGCACCCTTTTCATCTTTCCTGCAATATCTGATATGCTTCTGTGGTAGCTACAACTGACAGTTTTACATTTAAATCATAGCACAAGAACTGTGATTTTTGGCATTACCTCAGCATAAGTGACACCATGATTTAATGCTATGGGTTGATTCTCAAACTACTATAGCTCTCTTGATTTAGGGCTTTCTTTTCAGTATTTTTAAAAATATTTTTAGATGGTTCATATTTAAATAATAAGTATCATTAGTCTCTTACCACAGCCTCGAAACCACAAACTATTCTGCTTATACAATGATGCTTCCTAAAAGGGAAGAGTACAGCTAACAAGGGTGCTGTTTTCAATAACTTTCCCCATCCCCCCAGAGCAGAAAGTCATTTAAAATTGTACTTTTTCCTTTACTTCATCTTTATTCTGGCTGTATTATAAATATTTAATTTGTTAGCTAGTGGGTTTTTGTGCCAATATTTGGGGTTGGAGGAATATTTAGAATATCACCTCTCATTATATCTAGACTGTGGTTGGCTCTGCAGTCTCAAACAAGTCGAGATCAGAAGTAGAATTCACCAAGAGATAAGGTGAAAAGTCATGAGGCATCCTCCTGCACCTCCCTGTTCAAACTTTAATCAACTCTCAGAGAAATAAATAATAAAGCAAGAGTTGGCTGAGATTTGAATTTGACAAGAGAGATTTGAATGACAAGGTTCTGCAACTTGAATGACACGGGGTTAGGAAAATGTCAGGTTCCACCCTGATATCGCTCCATCAAACAGCCATCTGGCCTTTCCAGTTCAAGCCTTTCAAGTTAAAATAGATCTGAACTGAAATCTCACAAAGGTCAAAGCTAACCAAATTGGAGTTACTTTATTCCAGACAGAGATATTAAATGCTTGGTTTCCTATTATATGATTGTGTTGACTCTGTTGACAAAGACAAGTGCACCAATTTCAGAAGAGTTTGATTCACCTGACTTTCATTAGCACTGAATCACACTGGTGTACTGCACTACCTATTTTCATTTTCAGCTTTTCTTTAAATTTGAAATTACTTTTCATATTTCAGAACAACCAGGGAAATATGTAAATCAATTTTGTTTTTTGTAAAAGAATCAATTTCTAGACATAAGACATCATCAATTTTTCAGCAGCAAGGAAACAAAGAATAAACACTAAGAGAATATCTTAATTTTTGTTTCTTCTGTTCAGGGTCAAAATCTGCTCACAGCAAAGTAGGAGTTCTAGGTTTCTTCTTTTCCTTAAAATTCTTTAAAGGACAATTTTTTTTTTAAAAGAAATGAACAAAATAAAACACTGAGGGAAGCTGTATCCCTTTAAAAGACTGGAAAGAGCCACCTCTGGCTTTCACCTCACCTCATTGGGATTAGTGAGTGTTTTGCCACCTTCATATTGACTTCAGGGGTTTTGTATTTCAGCAGTGTGCATGCAAGGCAAAGGAGAGCCAAGACCCTGCCTTACAAAATATTCTACTGAGCTGCATCTCATTCCTTTCATGTGCAAGCAACCAATAAAAATCGGTGGAGTTATGTGTCTATAAAACTGATATAAGGATGAAGAAATCTGACCCTATACATTGTGATCCCAGTGTAATGGGAACAGAAAGCTCAATTCTTATTTGGATCTCCACTGAATGCTAACTCCACTGCTTTTCAAAACTTTTCAGACTTCTAAAATGAGCCTGTATTGTACATAATAACAGGTAGCAATCACATCATGTTTAAAATAAAATAGTTCCTGCACTTGGGATTAGAAAAACCCAGACGTACTGATTTAAAATGGAACTCATGCCTTTCTTCCTTTTGCTCTTTCTCTCTCATCAGAAGTCAGTGGGGGGTTAGAAACTCATTGCTGGGGCCACAGGAGGAGAAAGAATGAAAAAGAGGTGAACAGGACATGCTCACACAGTTGGAAATAATGTGGGTTTATGATGGAAGTACTGCTTTTGGGCTCTGGAAGAACATAAAGTTGTTGCTTTGTGTTCAAGTGCAAAATTTAAGCTTAACTGCAAAATACTAAAGTTGCACCTAAAAGATGAGGCCTCAGAACTCTTCAATGCCAAGTTCACATGCTCACATTGCCTGCATGCTGGATGTAGACTAAAATATACTGCCCCATCTCCTCTGTGCCCTGGCATGTGCAGGAGGGAAACCTGGATGCTGAAGAGAGCTGCACTATGCACTCACCTAAAACCATATCCAGAGTTAGAATGACCAGGATCTTTGGGTATGCCCAAAAGTGCCCCCAACGTCCCCCCTACCCCATGCTGGAGTGTTTTCTTTGGTGATGTTTTTGATTTTCTGTTCCTGTTCCTATCAAGGAGCCAAGAAAACTAAACTACATTATAAGAATGATGCTTCTGGAGGTGTAGTCCTCCTGGCTCATTGACTGATTGTCTTGACAAGTGCTCATTCTTTTTTATGGTTCTAAGTAACGTGAAGATGGTAACTGCAACAAAAGTTTTATAGAAGTTTTACCATTTGTTATGGTAATTATCAACTTCTAGAAACTTCAGTTTACATGTGTTTTCTCTATAATGTTTAGTGTGTGACTGAAAAATCATTTGAAATGTCAAAGGGCTTAATAAAGAAAAATATTTTGCTATTGTATTTAAGGTGAAATGTAAGGGAATAAAATAACCTTATTTAATAAGGAAATTATTATATATTAGAATAACAGTATTATGATGTGGAAACTATCCAAATGGGTTACAGCATTGATAGTAGAATGTGGAGAAGACTTCAACTCAGCAGCCTTTGTGAAAACTCTCTGCTTCCCTCTTCCTTTCTCTGGAAAAATTCTGAGGCTTACCTGAATCATGCAAGGGGAAAGTTGCTGTCAAGCAGAAGGACTAGCCCCTCCTCTCTGCAAGGACAGCCTCATGCAGCAATTGTGACTTTTTCATAAGCATCAGCAGAGTAAGCACCCCAGCTTAGCTCCACAGTCTCTCTTAGGAGGCCAGTCAGTCATACCCCTACTTCAAGCCTCTAAGAAACCCGACATGAGCTGCTTCATCTTCATTCAGAGCTGCTCCCCAGGCAGATTAATCATCTTCATGACCACTAGCACTTGAGATATAGGCATCATTTAAGCGTTTCTTCATTCATCCTTGTGGTTCTACATTCATCTTTATAATACTGAAGTCATGCAATTTGTTCAGTCCACAACAATATTGTTACATATTTGTATAGTCAATTGACTTCACTCCGATTTATGTTTTTACAAAGAAAAGTGCTCATTGTTTCAAATATGACAGGTGGTTAAAACAGACAAATAATTTAAGTAAGTCTATTCATTTTTTGGGTGTTAAATCCCTGTAATTGGAAGGTAACCATTCCAAGCACAGTCCAGAGAATGTCATGTCAGTTCTTACTGGTGATATAGAAAGGGATTAGAGGCATTAGTTTTCTCACTTGTGGATATCTTGGATACATTTTGTCACTGGATTAACAGGGCAGTAGCCAAACACATTAGAAAAAAATTAGTGAAGTCTCACAGAAGTGATGTAAGCAGATATTTGGCAATTTATGTAATTTACAGGCAACAACAGTGATCAGATTAATTAAAAACATTTTAACCCCTGAGACACCAGGGTATTTCCAGTGGAGTTACTCTGTGTTCAAAGTAGTACAAATGAGATGAGAGGCTTTCTGTGAAGCATGAAAGAAGTAATCTACCTCTTGACATTCTTAATCCAGCTTCCTGCTGAAGAAATATCTTTTGTCTAACCACACACAGAGGCAGAGGGAGGGTATGGGATTCTCCAATTCTCATCTCTGATGCAGTCTTATCCTTCTCACAGAAAGGGCACGGGAACTAAGTCTTCCAATCAGAAAAGCATGCCTTACTATGTTGCACCACCCAGAGATCCGAGGAGACAAACATTTTGGAGGAACTTTCTATTTCACCACAGACAGATCAGGGAATGACCTCTTCCTTTATCTCAAAAAACAAGGTTCTTCATTCCACCACAAGGACATAAGAAACCTATATTTTATCCTTTGACTGAGACTTGAGCAAGCATTTTATCAAGTTTGACAACAGGTTAAATTTCATAGGAGGAAACCCCTAGGAAATCTGTAGGAAAGATTTTGAGTTTTTGTCTGCTCTTCAACCAAAAATCTAGATAGATTAATAGATCATTTACATGGATTTGTTTTGAACAGAAATTATATTTTGTATTTCCCTCTGTGTTACTATCTGATTAAAATTGTTAGAGGGATACCTCTGCCTGAATTAAGGTACAAACGATGTCAAAGTCAATAGTATGGACTTTATTTAACATTAAATTTGAGGGGGAAGGAGAAAGAGAGAGAGAGAGAGAGAGAGAGAAAGAGGAAAAAAAGGCAGGGAGAGAAAGAGAGTGATGGACAGACAGATTAATTAGAAAATATCACCACTCTGTGGATCCCAATGGCATCCTGTTGATCCTCTTCTGCTGATTTTCTTGGTGGGGAGGGCCTCAAACATACAGTTCAATTACTTTATATACATTTGGACCATATGGGAATGTGCAGCTACCTCCCCTGGGAGAGGGCAAGTTTGACACTTTCTCTTACAACAGACTCTGGATCAGTTGCATCCCTTTGCACCACCATATTGGTTTTGCTTGGCCTGGTTTTTGGTAGCAGGGAGGCCACAAAGATACTTCCAGTGGAAGCTGCTGGAAGCTGCCATTGTGTCCTGCCGAGCCAATCCCTGATGGCTCTGAAGATGGACATGCTGCTGGCCAAAACTGGGCCAATGAGAGAGGCTGGTAACACCTCTGTGATGATGCATTTAAGAAGGAAATCAAAACCAAGTCATGGGGTATTTGTTTCTAGTCAGAGAAGAGGAGGAGATGAGAACATGTGAGGGAAACAACATGGGGACACCAAGGTCAGTGGAGAAGGAGGAGAGGAGGTGCTCCAGGCACCGGAGCCAAGACTCCTCTGCAGAGGCTGTGGCGAGACCATGGTGAAGCAGCTGTGCCCCTGCAGCCCGTGGGGGTCCACGGGGGATGCAGAGATCCACCCACAGCCCATGGGGGAGGTGCCCATGCTGGAGCGAGTGGATGCCTGGAGGAGGCTGTGATCCAGTGGAAGACCCAGTGGAGACAGAGAGCCTCTGCTTCCAGGCTGGAGCAGCCTGTCCTTGGAGCACTGCACCCCACAGAAACACAGACCCACGTTACAGCAGCTTTGGGAGGACTGTCTGCCTGTGGGGCAGGGAATTCATGCTGCAACAGGTGGATTTTGGCTGGTGCTCGTGAGAGTGGACCTGCGTTGGAGAATTTAATGGAGAACTGTCTCCCATGGGAGGGAATTCACGGCCTCACAGGGAAAGGACTCCTCTCCCAGAGCACCAGAAGAAAATCTTGGTGATAAACTGACCAAAACTCCCATGCCCTGTCTCCCTGCACTGTTGGTGGGAAGGAGGGAGGTGCTGGGGGGGGGCAAGGTGTTTTAAGGGCTTATTTTACTTCTCAGTATCCTCCTCTGATTCTGTTAATAATAAATTTCACTCTGCAACTTAAGCTGAGCCTGTTTTGCTCTTGAACTGTTTCTTCCAGTCCTTATCTCATTCATGAAACCTTCATTAATTTTTTTTCCTCTCTCCTCTGCCCAGCTGTGGCAGCGAAGGATGAACAAGAGACTCTTGTGGCATTGGGCCAGTGTCAAACCACGACAATCACGTGCAGTCTTCTGGTGCAAGGAAGGCCTCAGGAGTGAGTCTGGGGGATGCTTTGGGGTCTTTGATGTTTTATGACACTTCTCAGCTGCTCTAATGTGAAAGTCCCATGGATGTAGCCTTCCAGGGGTGTGGGGTTTTACAACTGAGCCAGTTTGCATAACAGAGGATGGATGTTCAGAGGTAATGCCACACACCCAAAACTCTCCTCCCGCCTTGCTTGGGTGTGTGCATGTGCAAAGCTGGCCTCACCACATGGGTCTGTGCATTATGGCCTCTCCCACTCCAAACCCAGCCAGAACAGATTTTCAGGACAGCTGCTGGGTTTGGCTTTCTTGTGGATGCATTCTTCCCCTTCAGCCTTGTTTATTTCCCCTAGACCTAACTGGAAAATAGTGTCACCTTTATCTTACCTCACGTTCCCTTAGGTGGCTTAATTCATAGTCCAAAGTTCCAGGAGGCCTATTCAGGGAGGAGCAGGCTTCAGTGGTCACAGCTTATTCATACAGTTTTGCCATAATGGGAAAAAAGTCATTCATAGCAATGTTTAAGCCATTAACCGTAAAATTTCAGGCTCTCACACTCTGTCCTAAATGTCTGTATTATATCTGAAAGTTTTTAAATTTCAGGAACCTGTAGCATTTACGTTGCTTAAATGAGATTGGCTGTCACACCATTTTTCAGGGCAGGAATATATCAATTAACACCACATTTTTATGCATCCTTTAGAGGTCACAGTCGTTTTGTGCACTGTGTAAACTGAAAAAATTTGCATGTGAAATTGTACTTTGATCAAATAAGTTCTGATTTATTTGGGTTGAGTGCATGTATTTTCGTCAGTGCAATTTCTGTCTATATTGCAAAGATTATTACTCAAAACATTACAGCTGAAGCAATCCCAGTGTTATTTTTGAAATATGTCAGTAGCTTTGTAATTCTTATTTTCAACCATGGAAATATGCTGTTTATTAGGTCTAAAAAACAAATTTCTAGGCTAATTTAAAAATACATATAAACTCAAAACTGAATGTATTTTTTAAAAAATTCAGATTAATTCTAAATACAATGCTGCATACCATAAAACTTTCTGAAATATTGTTTCACTGATGAGTTACCACAGATACCAAGCTGTTTAGGCAGCTTAAAAAAGCAACAGTAGATAGGAAAACATGTCCAAAATACAGCTTGGGCAATGTCAAAGCACACTGGTGGTCCTTTTCTTCTCTGTAATATACTAGAGAACAATCAACAATAATGAAGCAAGGGCTAAAAAGAACAGTAAAAGAAAAAAAATCAGTTTCATCCCCATCTTCTGGGATTGAAATGCTGCTGAGCAGTACTATCCTTCCTTAGCACTTCATATGGGGTAGAATTGCTTCAATATTTCTCAACAAGCAAACACAAAGGCTGAAAAATATTAGTAATTGTATTCTCAACAGAAAACTACCCATCCTAGATGTTTTTATTGTCATATTGCCATTTGCAGTCTGTGACAGGCTAACCTTGGCTTGGGGATGATTGGAGAGACAGCAAGCGCTGCACAACAGTAGCTGAAGACCCATTCTAGTTCCAAATATAAAACACAGCATTATGAGGGCTGCTGTGGGAAAACGTAAATCCATCCCAGCCAGACCTAATGCACAGTTCCACCAAAAAAAAAAGAAAAATTGGTTACTGGATTAGGAATGTTTTCTTCTTCTGTTACAGAAAAACTGGATGACTAGCACAAGTAATTGCTACCTACTAATTAAAAATAACAGGAGAGAGTCATCAGAGAACAGCTGGAGAGCTACAAGCACCTGTTTTATTTCTTATTACATAATGGACTACAGCAGCTTTCTGGTCAGTCATAACCACTGCCTCCCCTTCAATCAACATCACCATGAAACATGCACAGGTAACTTGTTCTGTGACCTAGAGATCCAGGAAAATTGAAGAAGACAGACTTGTGGTTTTTTCCCCAATAAAGTATTCAGAGCTGTAATTTGGCAGAGTTTATCCTCTCTCTTGAAACTTGTGTGCTTATTTCTGAGATCAGCAGATCTCATTGAGAAACAGTCATTTCCATAGCCTACTACTCTGCACTTGGTGTCAAGAATTTTTGCAGACAGTGCAAGGATAGAAATGACCAGCTGGGAATGGGACAATTCCTGATGAAGGAGCGCTCAGCTCTTCTTTCAGAGCATCCCATTTCAGCTTGGACATCTATGGAACTCTAAATTCTCATCTATTTAGAGTTTGGGAGGTTTGTTTGTTTGTTTTAAAATTGGTGACGTCTCCACCTCTTGAGAGGAACTGTTATCTTCACTGTTCACATATATATGTTCAAACGTTTGATGTTCAAACACAGCTCTGGGACTAGATTTTTTGTAGTTTTCCTACCTTTTCCTTCATAAAGACACATCAAATACTAACTGTAACAAAGGTCATGCAATGTAAACCAGTTTCATTCTCAGCTACATTAACAGATTATCTCCCATTTTCCATTCCTGTTCCTGCCAATGTGTTCTTTAATGGGTGTGTTAAATAGCTACAGAATCTCTCCCTCTCCTGGCAGGTGCTTTGTTTCAAGTCATTGGGGACACTATCAGTGTCTGCAAAGTTAAGTCTGCTAGAACAGAAGACTTCCATGGAGATCCATGTGGATGCAGAGATCTACCTGCAGCCCATGAAAGAGCCCACACTAGAGCAGGGGGATGCCCAAGAGGGGTCTGTGACCCTGTGGGAGGCCTGTGCCAGGCAGGGTCCTGGCAGGGTCCTGCAGACCTGTGGAGAGAGGAGCCCCTGTTGGAACAGGTTTCCTGATGGGATTTGTGACCCTGTGGAGGACCCATGCTGCAGCAGGCTGTTCTTGACGGAATGCACCCCCTGGAAGAGTGACACACGTTACAGCAGTTTGTGAGAACTACTGCCTGTGGAATGGACTCATGTTGGAGAAGTCCATGGAGAACTGTCTCCTTTGGGAGGGATCCCACGCTGGAGCAGGGAAAGGACTCCTCTCCCCAAGGAGGGGCTGGAACAATGTGGGATGAACTGACCATAACCCCCATTCCCTGTCACCCTGCATCGCTGAGGGGGAGGAGGTAGAGATGAGAAGGAGGGAGGGGTGGAGAGAAGATGTTTGAAGGTCTGTTTTTACTTCTAATTATCCTGCTCTTATTTTGTTGGTAATAAATTCAATTATTATCCCTAAACTGAATGTAGTTTGGCCTTGATGATATTTGCTGAGCAATCTCTCCCAGTCCTGATGTCAACACATGAACCCTCCTTTATATTTTCTCTCTGCTGTTTCTCTCTGTTACAGAAGGGAGTGAGAGAGTACCTTTGGTGGGTGTGTGGCATCCAGCCAGCATCAACCCTCTATAGCACAGAAAAGTAATTTCAATGTTTTTGTGAACAAGACTTGTAGTTAGGATATACAGATGAACTACATTTGATTGTGGTTTGTTGTTACTAGGGCACATTTCACAGTACAAACAAACGTTATTGTCACAGAACTCGTGCCCAGAATATAGGACCAAGTTTATAGGTCCTGTTCTCACACCAGGCTTTATCCAGTCAGTCCTAGTTTGTTCCTTGTATCTTGCTTCCATTTTTTTATCATCACAAAAATCTTCTCCTACTACTACTGTCTCAAAATCTTCCACACTTAATTTTGGGATTTTTTTTTATTATTTTTTCTCTAAATTAATTTGTTTGTCATTGAAAAACATTAAAATTTCCAAAATGGTGAACTATTTTGACTGTCCTACTTTCTAAGACAGTCTCATGTAAATATTTTTCAATTAACATTTCAACCAAAATAGCTAACGTCTGATAAAATTATCAGCAATAAAACCCAGAACCTTTCAATGGGGACCAAGAGATAGTCTCAGAAGATTAACTTTTTATTAGCTTTGCCTAAAAACTTGGCAGCTTAAATAAACTGCAATTTCTTTCTTAATTGTTTTCTTTTTTTTTCCTACACAAAAGAGATACTCACAGAAAGACACAATATTTACAAGAAAATTACTACCTTTCTGAAATAATTGAAGATAAATTCTTGGGTTTTTTTCTCTTTAGAATATTAAGCATATGGTTAAAAAATGCAACAGGCAGGATAGTGCTTTGTATTCAGTCCTACAGGTTAGTAAGAGGAATTTCTGTAGAACATGATAGGCTTTAGTCATGTTAAATCCTTCAGGACTTTTCTGTAAGAGCTATTTGAGTTGTTTCACCAAGCAATTTGACTTTAGAAAGGTTTCCTCTTAGTAGGCAATTGCTCCTGTATTTTCCTGTTAGCCAGCTGTCCACACCTACAGCTGAGCTGAATGTAAATTTCAACAGGCCATAAGACATTGATGGAGCGGTTCCAAATTCAGTAAACTTTGGTCATCATATGGCCCAGTAAATTAAGTGAGACACCTATTGTCTTGTATCAAGCTGAACACTTAATCAAAGAAACCACTTGATAATCAAGCAAAAAAAATTGTTAAAATTAACCTTTGTGATAAACAAACAAAATATTCCATTTTCACCAAAATCAGATTTAATTCCTTAAGTACTTTCAACATATGGTCAAAGTTTACCCTCCTTGATACCTTGTATCAAGGTATATCTTTTCTGTAAAAAGTAATGAATGAACTCTTAAGTCTTTTTATCACAGGACTCCATTAACCAAATTTGTCTGTGTCTGCTCTTTGAACAAGTCTTTCATTTGTTCATAATCATTCTGGTGGCCCAAACACAGATCCAATGGTTAATGTAAGTCAGCCTCTCCACAGCTACCTGCTGTTACATGTCCAACAGCAAGAGTCCATCAGCCTAGGGGGCTGCAGGGTCTGATGACTTGGCATACAAAACTACACTGGTACATAACAGTGTAACTTGGACGTTTAGCCAAAATGTTTAACTAGTTGGTGTCAAAATTTGAATCACTATTACCCTGGTTTATATGAATTCTTGCTTTACTCTTTAAGGAAAAACTGTAAGATAAAAGACCTTGCCTTTAAGCTATAATTCATAAATTTTGAAAACACTTTTATAAATAGTTTAGGTTAATCTGAATTTATGTTAAAGGTTAAGACATTAAGTACTAACTGTATAAATTACTGGGGGGACACTTGGATTCTACAAGTGCTTAACGTGACCTTATTTTTTTTCTTAAAAGTATCTGCCTTCTTAAGAAAAGAAAGTGATTGCAAAGCAGGCATTAACTTGCTTACTTTGTGGCTGGAAACAAAGATAAAAATATATGTGAAGGAGCACAGGAGTGAAAATCAAATCCATATATAGATCATCTAAATTACTCTTACAAAGTGACCACAGTTTATGTCTTCTGTCTCATTAACATCTCAAAAATATCTGCTGAAATTAAGTAGCAATCAACTGAAAAAGCTGCATTGCACACACATAGATATGCACAAAGGTCTAGCTTTTTAACTTAAGAAACAGCTCATTTAGTTTTGAATATTTAATGGGCCTGCTTTAGAGCTGAAGCTTATGAAACTGGGGCTACTTTAAAGTCCAAACTATCAAAGAAGAGTTGCAGAATGTCATCTTTCTTTAAAGAAGGGCGGGAGCAGCTCATTCAGAGGCCAGTTTCTTGTACTATTACTAGAGAGTCTCCTTTGTAAAACAAGTTACGTTTAGCAATCAGACATTTCTCTTCCAAACAGAACAGTGTTTTGAACTGTCTAGAAGAGAATTATAACAAAATATCACACTGTTAAGTTACACTGGAAAGTTGTTGTGAAGATACAATACAGGAAATAGAAGACTAGATTCTATCCTGAGAGAAGAAACAGCACTCAGCATATAATTATCTGTTATTTAAAATAACTGTCATTTCATAATACAAGTTCTGTAATGCACAGGCTCAGAACTTTAGATATTTTTTTGGAAAAAATCCACCAACTTCATTTTTTCTAGTTATTTGCCACTCAAATTAATGTAAAGCAACTTCTGAAAATCCTTAATTTTATTAATAATTCCTTTGAGTCTAGGCAGGTGGGTGAAGGATAAGCCTTGAGACAGAATTTCAGAAGTAGGCCCTGACCATCCTTCCAAAGGTTTAACTGAACAGTTTCTAAAAATAAAAATGCTACGGTATTCCTTAAAGTAGTAGTTATTTCTGACACCACCATCTACCATTTCTCCACCATCGATATGTTAATGCCACCATATCAGACACATGCCAGTGAATCTTAACTCCGCAACACACAACATGGATTACAAAATATAGGTTTCTTATTACCCAAGATGGGCCCCTGTATACTTACAAATAGATTAAATTATAAAAGAGGCATGTAAAGAATAACCGTTAAGCTCCAAACCTTTTCCCCTCAAGGCCATATAGTGACTTAAGGGAAGAATAAAATTTTCGTGTCCGTTAGAGGCAAACAGACATGACAATGACAAGATACACTGTGCTTCAAGGAGGCATCCTGCACTTTACTTGAAACTCACAGTTCATACCACTGATGTAGTGACCGAAGCAACACTGAATGTAGCGCAAAAGATGCATATTGACAACAGTAAAAATGTGAACTCTGAGGGGGAAACATTTAAAGTGAGTTTTCAGGTGCAAAGAGAAAGAACTTCAACATTTATTTCACATAAGGCACTACAAGGAAGAGCATATGTCAGAAGTTGTTAGCTTTCCCCTCCACGCAGCTGGGAGGAGTACAGCTTGTTTTCTAGCTGTACAGAGAATGTGAATTGTGCTCTTCTCACTGACCCTTCTTTCTCAGTCTTAATAGCCAAATCAAAACTGAAAGAACAGGTTCAGGCAAGAATTACCTTTTTCCTTGAAGCAAGAGCCACAAACCAGTTTGAAACACACTCTAGTTGCTTGGTAATCCTTGTTTCAACCCAGTCATGCTATGGAAAGCAGTCAGCTCTTGCAGCAGAACGAGGCAGGCTTCACTCTTTGCCCAGCTGGTCACAGAGGAAAGACAACACGCTGCTGTCAAGGGCCATTTTTTGCAGCAGCAGAATCTCATTGTGATGGCACTAGTACCTACATGGCCACTCCCACTGAGGAGCTAGATTTCAACCAGAGGGGGGAAGAAGGAAAACTTCTGGGGTCTGTCTTCTTCTCTGAGCCCAAGGCTGGACAAAATAATCTTCTTCCTAAGGAGAGATGTGAAGCTCCAGCAGTTCTCCCACACATTGGCAGGTCTCTGCTGCCTGAAACCCCATCCACCTAATCATATCAATAATGTGGTCACCCTCCCTACAGAGCAGGATTTAGGGACACCTAAGTGCAGCATAAATAATGTGCACATTCTTTAAGCACTAGTGGTATATGTAGAAATTCCACAGTGCCAACAGCTGTCCTAAATTAACAGTTCTCTTTCATTTTTATCTTCCTTTCATTTTAATATTCCTTCCTTACCCAACTACAAATCAAGTACTTAACCTGGATGAATGGAAATGTCTTGTAAATTATAGAATAGCTGAAGGTAATTATGTTTTCTATTGCTTCTTACACAAGGTGATGGAAAGAGACAAGAAGGGCAGGAAAAATATCCTGTACCACTGTTACAGTAATTTATTCTCACGTGTATAATTCTTTAGAGAAAACCATACTTGTGGTTTAAATGATCCATTCCATTTACAAGACAGGAGCTGAAACAAAATGTCTAGGTGGCATTTGGCTTTTAGAAAAAGCAAGGCTGTAAGTATGTAAAATATGTAAAATAAAGTGTAATTATTAATAACTATTTGCATTTTGCTAAGTGTCCCACAGCCAGAAATCTCACCATAGTTTTAAGGCAGGTGTCTTTTTTTCAAAGTCTCCTTTCAGTCTCTTTGAATTATAACTTATTATTTTAACCATTTATCTAGATTATACTAAGAATCTATTAGCAATGCTTAGTGGCTGAAACAAACTGCTGGTAAAATGGAGGTCGAATGAGCTCTTCTGAACCTTCATTCTGCATGTGTGATGTCTCTTTTTTGCAGCCATTTGTCATTTTTTACCTTTCAGACAGTATTAGAGGATAATTACATGGTAGTTAAATTGCCAGAAATTAATGCATTTCTTGTCCCAAGAAAGGCTCTTTTCTATTTTGAATCTACTATACTCTGTAAAACACAAGCTTCTGTGTGACAAATTGGATACTGTGAAGTAGTCTATGAAATAAAAGTGATTAACACTATGAACAAAAGCTGAATTCTTTTTCAGACAGATGTAGAAACATTTCATATACTAGATGTTAAATACTGTAGGATTTTTATATTGACTAATTTGAATGCCCATAGAGTTTTACTTTCTATTCCAAATTTCAGTAGTTAAAATATTCTTGGAATAGTCTTCTTAATATTAATTGAGCATTTCTCATGACACAATTAGCAAAATTATTATTACTACTGAGTTTCTATTTCATTCTTCAATTCCAACAGTCTCTAACATAAAGATCTCTGTGCAGCAGACAAAATGCACAATAGTTTCTAAACCATGGAGTTCTGTGAGTATACCAGAAAGAAGAAAAAAAAAATTTAAAAATATGGTAATGAATTTTGATCTTACTTTTACTAGCTAAATTCTAAGTCAGTAACTATCTTTGAAATGACTGCAAATTCTGATTTTTAAATATTTCCTCTTACACAATACTCCAGTGTTGGCATACAACACAATGTTCTTTAGCTTGAAGGCAAATGATCTCATTTGCAATTCTAGTGGCATTGGGAAGGAGTTTTGATTCCTGATCTTAAAGATAAAATTAGTTTCCACTTCTTTTGAAAAAAATCATGCATTTTATAAAACCGATTCCTAAGAAAACTCTAATGCAAAGACAACATATTTTTCAAGGCCTTTTGGTGTGATACCTAAGGAATGGAATCTCAATGATGTTATATAGAAAATGCTAATAGGACACTTTGATATTGCAAAACAATGACCATTTAGAGAAAGTAATTCAGAGGAAGGAAGGTTTGAATGTATCATGGTTGCTCACTGTAGTAAGAGTTTGACATTTCAGCATCCACATCATACGTGGATATTACTGGAAGAACTGGGAAATCTTTTCATTATTATGCAACAGAAAAATGAGTGAAATTGTTTCCACTCAAACAGAAAAAATCTAAATGCAATCTTATTAATATATTAGTAGATTGTAGGTAAATGTAGGGAAGTGTAATGAATATCAGTACTAGTCTTGATTCTCTCCTTTAGATTTTATAGCCCTAAGCATGAATAATTCTAGCTTTAGTTACTCAATTATCTAATACATCCACTAAAATATTTTAACAATTATATTGAAAACAAAACTCAACAATGCACTATAAAAATAATTAGAGGAAAATCCAAGGACATCCCATTTCTACTTTTAACAGTAAACCTCTTAAGAAAAATCCATCAGTGATCATACAGAAGATGTAAGCACTTTAATTTCTCTAGAAAACCATATGAAGTTGGGTTTTTTTTCCATTCTTACATATCAATACCAGTTAGCAAAATAGGAGGTAGGGTAGAGGGTAAGGTTGTGAAAATGCCTAGCAATTTAGAAGACTTATCTACAAATTGAATCAATAAACTAGACTTTGAAGTAAATCCTTAGAGAACAATAAAATCAATAATGGAATACTGTGCAAATGTGAGGAAAATAACAACAAAAGGAGGACCATGACAGTACCAACAGCAGCAGGGATTTGGTTCTGGGATATCTAGGTTTGTGTCAATTATCATCAAAGCCCTGATATTTGAAGTTCTAAGGGAAAATGTAAATTTCACCCATTGCAAACTACACTCGACTGAATTTTATTGCCTTTATTGAAAATCTTATTCTGGAAAAATTTCTAAGGCTAGCAGGACTTTTGGTTTCTTAAAATACCATTTTGGAGGAGAATTCCACGTGCTTCTGCAAGGAAAAACTCCATAGAATTACAATCACTCTGTCAGAAAAATTTGCACTGTCCATTGTTATGCACAAAAAGGAAGTATGAAGTAACAAAGGGATAGACTTGACTTTCCAGCTGAAACTTGGCACCTATTAAAGAAATACTGCAGATTGTCAGAATCAACTGGGAAAACAGAAGGCTGACAAAGCCTCATAATTCTTTCTTTGTTTTCTGATAATACAGTGAAATGCTTCACTAAACACGTATATTAATCTTTGTACATTTGCCAAAGATTTTTTTGGAATATTTAGTGGAATGAAGAATATCAGACTAAAGAAATGCTGATTTCTAGCAAGCTATTTATGAATAAGTCCTAAATAAATAGATATTTATAAATTCTTTTTAAAAATTACTGATATTTCAAAGTTGAAAACCTCATTATGGTGTGGTATGTCTATATATATGCAGTTATGATTGTACAGACAGAATCATACTTAGCTAGTTTTTAAATTGTTCTTGATTTGTATACCATTTTCTTGCATTTTTTCAGTTATAAATGAACCACTGAGGAGGAGTTAAAGGTAACCCCTAGAAAGAGTTCAGTAGATGTTTTTCTGCTTAATTTCTACATTTTAGTGATTGTAATGGGGAAAAAAGTCCAATTTTATGGTATCTTGCTTACTTTCTTGTGAGCAGTTTGCTAACCTTGCAGCCAAAATTCATTCTTCCCTATGTAGTTGAAGGTAGTAGCTCTTACTTTGTTTTTCAAGTTAATAGAATTTCCTAAGGTCAATTCATGTTTTGTGATTTGTGGATATTTTTTTGTACTCCAGTTCATGATAGATTTTTTTATGCTATGCACTTCTATTTCCCAGCTTACTCCAGACCGTCTATCAGAATTTTTTGTTTCTGTAAAGATAATTGTTTTGCTTACTCTTCTGTTTTTGCTGGGAAGTCTGTCCATGTCTTAAAATAAACAATTCCATTTTGCTGTTGGTGAATGCCCCTCACTACAAGAAGAACATTGAGGCAGTGGAGCATGTCCAGAAAAGGACAACAAAACTGGTGAAGGGTCTACAGACTAAGTCTTATGAGGAGTGGCTGAGGGAGCTGGGGCTGCTTAGCCGGGAAGAAAGGAGGCTCAGGGGAAACCTAATCACTCTCTACAACTGCCTGAAAGAAGGTTGTAGGGAGCTGAGGATCAGTTTCTTCTCCCAGGTAAAAAACAATAGGACAATAGAAATTACTTCAGCTTACGCCAGTGGAGGTTTAGACTGGATATTAGGATAAATTTCTCTTTGGAAAGGGTTGTTCAAGCATTAGCACAGGTTGTCCAGGGAAATGGTTGAGTCACCATTCCTAGAGGTATTTAAAAGACATGTAGATGTGGCACTTGAGGCTATGGTTCAGGCATAGACTTAGTGTTCATGGTTGGACTTGATGATCTTAGAGGTCTTTTCTAACCTAAATAATTGATGATTCTAAAACTAGATGGAATTAAGGTATGCATATGTGTATTTACATATATTTTCATTGACATTTTTTCCAGAACACAATGATGAGAGTTATAGATTTTGTAGTGGAAAAATGCCAAAATTAATTAAGTAATCTTATTTTCTACTTCTCTTGCTCTTAAAAAAAAAAAAACAAAAAAAAAACCAAAAAACCCCACACCACATCTCTTTTATTTTTACCTTTAGAAATAGTTTAGACAGAAGATATTTCTCAAATAAAATGCTGTAACTTTCTTCTGTGTCCAAAGCTTGTTTCTTTTATCTCAACAAAACTATAAACATAAAGAACATTTTGACTCAATAGGTTTTGGAAAGATAAGCCTTTGCAATTGCTAGCAATGCCCCCTTTTGACATAGATCAATTCTCTCTTCCACTTCTAAAGGTGAAGGAACTGTACCACTGCATCAATTCTCCCCAAAGCCAGATTTTTATAGCTTCACATGGCAGTCTACTTTCATTTTCACTGAGCAAAATAGAGTAAATGAAAACTACCCCTTTCCCAAAATGCCCCATCTCTAACCCTTCCTTTTGGAGCAGCCCAAGCTCTGACTCTGTTCCAAGCAGGCTGGGGAAGGTGAAGTAGCAGACTATGAAAAAAAAATCTAAGCAGAAAGTTTTGGGAATTATTTTGCAAAATTAAAACTAAATTACTAACCCAAACCTCCTGGTATTTTTTGGCTGCTTTGACCATGGTAAGTGTTCATTACTGATCAGGTTAACCTTGCCTCTCTTTCTAAAATGTGCATGTACCTTGCTAAATGGAAATATAAAGGCAGCAATTGGCAATGTAGGCAAGGAAAAACTACCAGGCATGAGAATGGAAGTAAAGATCAGCTTCAGGAGCCCCTGAGGAACCTGAATGTATATAAATCTATTGGACCCAATAAGTTCATTTCAGAGTCCTGAGGGAACTGCCTGGCGTAGTTGTCAAGTCACTCTGCATGACTTTTTAAAAGTCATGGCAGTCAGGTGAAGAAGTCATGAAAAGACATCCCAGTCCCCTGATATCAACATAGTCTGGGGGTTTAACAGCTGGAGAGCAGCTGTGCCAAGAAGGGCTTGGGGGTGCTGGTGGGTGAGAGGCTGGACATGACCCAGCAATGTGCACTCACAGTCCAGAAAGCCAAACGTCTCCTGGGCTTCGTCCAAAGCATTGTGGCCAGCAGGGTGAGGGAGGGGATTCTGCCCCTCTGCTCTGCTCTGGTGAGACCCCACCTGGAGTGCTGCACCCAGCTCTGGATGTCCTTCCAGCTCAGGAAGGACGTGGTCCTGTCTGAGTGAGTCCAGATGAGGGTCATTAAGATGGTTAGAAGGATGCAGCACCTCTCCTGTGAAGAAAGGCTGAGAGCATTTAGTTTATTTAGCCTAGAAAAGAGAAGTGTTCAGGGTGACCAAATAGCAGCCTTCCAGTACCTGAAGGGAACTTCCAAGAAAGATGAAGAGGGACTTTTTACAGGAGCATGTAGTGGCAGGACAAGGGGGAGTGGTTTGAAACTGAAAGTAGGTTTAGATCAGATATTAAAAAATTCTTTACTGTGAGGATGATGAGACACTGGAACAGGTTGTCTAGAGAAGAATGCTGCACACCAGAAGTGTTCAAAGCGAGATTGGTGTTCAAAGCTCTGAGCAACCTTGTTTAGTGAAAGTTGTCCCTGCTCATAGTGTGCAGGGGTTGGAATGATGATCTGCAAGGTCCTTCCCAACCCAAGTCATTCTGTGATTATATGAGAATACAAAGGTCAGAACTTGAAAAGAGTCTACCTGGTTAATTAATACAAAGTTCTCCAGAGCTTTATTCTGGTTGCACCCAATATTCAATACTGATTCAATTATGCTATCATGGAAATGCTGCTATATCTTACAGGAACAGAATTATTTACCAATGAAACAATCAATGTAAATTTTACTGAAGCTGGACTTTTCATTGTACTGTTCATTTCTGTTAATACCTATGAATGACTTTATATATATATATATTCAGAGTAGCTGTGTGGCAGCTTTTTTCCCAATGATATTGAGAAAATTAAGCAGTAAAGTTTTATCAGAAAAAATAAAAGCAAAAAAAAAA
>VXBC01004318.1:898809-956303 GCA_013399945.1 Ploceus nigricollis
AAAAAAAAAAAAAAAACCCAGAGCAAACAACAAAATATATTTCTGTTATTTATGTAACATTTTGCCCCAAGAAATCATTCATAAGGTCATCTGGTTTTTTTGTCCTCTCCTTCAAAATGTAGATGATAAATCTTGGCCATGACTGAATTGCAGTCAAACTATAAGTTTCTCATCATATTTTATCTTTGGATTGGATATTCCTGTGTTATTCAGAGTAACTTAAATCAGATATTTCTGTCAGAATCTTGCAGGTTAGTTAAAATACAATCCTATAAATCACATAAATATATCATCTCTGTGCCTTTGTTCATCTACGGTGATAGGATGTCTTAAAATATTTTATAGATTATTAGGATATTTATGTGTCAGCCTTGGTCCTATTAGGGTCTGTTTTTTGGTCCAAGGAACGAAGAATGATAAAGAGCATTCTAAATGGCACTGATTTGTTTTGTTTTATCACAAGGATCAACTCATTCATTAACTTGTTAGCTAATTGATATTTTCTCTCTACTTTCCTAAAAAAATAGAGACTTTTACTAATACCTATGTGTGAAACTCTGGGGAAAAAAATCTTATAATTGAAGTGAAAATATCTGCTTTTGTCTGCAGATGGGTAATTGTACTCTCCTATGCTCCCACCGCTACCTGGGCATAACCACTTTTAGTAACTAAAGATTAAAGTCTATTAAATTTATAGGACCTGTTATTAGCTCTTATCTTATAGTTGTGATGTAGCATCATTAGGTCAATCACTGCATATCTAAGTTACTTAAAAAGATATACTGTTTGCCTTTTTTTAGCATGGGTTCTTTTGCTGTGAAGAATACAGAAAGGTTGGGGTTTGCTTGGTTTTGGATAAAATATTCAAATTTTCATTGAATTAAACTAAAGAACATGCACTTCTCAATTTTTTAAAAAAATTAAAACAGAACAGAGAAGCAAAATATAAGAGCAAATAAAAGTGAAATAATATATTGGTAGACACCAAATACCTTTAACATTAGCAAATTATGAAGATATTTTTGCTCTCTGTCTCTGCTGTATTAGCAATATAGAACAATACATGTTATCTTCAGGTGATAGAAAATTTATGCTGCCTTTGCAAATTAGTCAATCAATTAAAATTTTCAAATCTCATTGCTCTTCATCAGGCTGTTTTATGGAAATCAGAATTTTCTCTTGCTGATTTCAATTAACTTTTGTTTCCAATCAAGAGAGACAAATTTTAATGTAATTTAAAGCAGTAATTTAATAGAAAGTCATGTTGTATATTTTGATATTATTTCAACATGTAGTTAAGACATTTTATGAAAAATGTCACTTTCACATATGACATAATTCTTATAAAAATAGCTAAGCATTTAAGTTCAAATTTCTGTTGAGAAACACAAGATGATTAACATTTTTTCCAAATAAAAATTAAAAGCAACTTTACATTACCAAACTACTCCATGTCATATTGTTGGTTTTTTCCCATGCCTCCAATCCTGTTTTTCAATTGTTCTGCATTTATTCCTAGAATGTATTTCTTTAACACATTCTTGTTTGTAAGATATCCCCAACTAAGCTACAAATTGAGGTGTGTTCAGACTTTCAGAAACGAAGCAGTAACTAGAGCTCAGTAGGTTCCTACTCTGTGAGAGCGCCTTCTTTTCCATTCATGTGGAATATTCCATTGCCATGGCAAGCAAGAACAGAAAGGTGTTAACAGAAACCACAGTGGAATTTTTTAGGATGCATAGCTCCTGATTTTAAGGGTCTTTTTAGATGTGTGAGAGCATGTGTGTATTTATAAATCCATCCTTTTAAAAAACAGTGCAATGAAGATCCTAAAATCACCATGGCTTGTAATATCTGGGCAGGGAAGCATAAGATAAAAACATTCTTATGGAAATATAAGCAGGTGTTGGAAAATATTCAGTGGACATGTAAATGCAATGTTATTTCTCTCCTGGAAAGAATGAAATGTAGCATCACCCTACCTCGTGGAGAAGGTTAAACCATCGACATTTAATGAGAGAATAGACAGGAAACCAAAGAGCATCTTCCTTCAGTAAAGTTGACATTTTATAAAAAAGAAATAATTGTAGTGGTAGTTGAGGTTTCATACTGTTAGAGACTGGAATGATTCTTAGTGTAATTTTATTTTAAAAGACATGACTTTCACCAGGCAAATAATTTTAACTAGAAGGTTAAGTATTGTTTTCCAAGTAATTTAGCAATAATTAGGGTATAAAAAAACCTATTTTAAGGTAACAACAGATGAAGGCAGTAGGCAGAGGATCACTTCCTTTATCTAGCTGTGTATCTGACATCTTTTACCCAAAACATATATTTTTTAAAAAGAAGAATCATCTCAGTAAGATATCATGACTTTTGTTTTTGTTATTTAGTGTTTGTGTTTCTCACTCTATTAGGTGGCCTACAAAAAAAACTGTCCAGAAATAAACCATAGCATTATTACATGCTTTTGATGCCTTAAGATTTTAGCTTTTATATTTTTTAGATTCTGTACTGCATTAGTGTATAACTCTGAACTCTTTATAGAATGCTAGTTAGCTTTCTTTACATTTTGGTCAGACTAAACAATCCTTCTGGGCCTGGGAACCAAGGTCATACCATTTGCCTCAGGAGCCAGAAAGTATAAACAAAAGTGATTTGGGAAGAGTAGCACACCAGGGGAATATGACTTCTTTACCTAAAGCTATAATTGGACAATTGATCCCTGATATACAAATAGACAAAACTTATATCTGTCTGAGAAAACTCGTGACTGTCGTCTATCTTGGGTCTAGCTTCTGCAAGGCTTTGCGCTGCCTTAAGTGCATCCTTTGAAGGCCTTTTAATAAGTACCTACTTTATTCTTTTAGCTTTGTCTAGCCTCTGTTCTAGGTAGCCTCTCCAAGGCATCACTTTTGCTAGTAAGATAATAACTAATAAAGTAACGAAAGATCAGTGATCACAGTGATTCACAGTACAACACAAACTAGTTGCAGCTCAAGAACTATTCACGTGAAAATGCACTAGAAGTATGGGAACAGTTTAAAAATAATAAATGGTATATTTCTTCGTAGTATTGAGCACAATTCATTCAAAGCACTACTTATTACAACTCCTGTTCCATATAAAATAGAACTGCTTTCCTAGGAAGAAAATCCAGAATAGTTATTTATTTGGGGGGAAGGGGTCCCTGGTTTTGTTTGGCTTTGGGAGAGAGAGGTGAAAGAGAGTATGGAATCAGACTCAGTATATAAGGTGCAACAGTGAAGTTTTCATAGGTAACAGAAGAAAAGTGGGAGGTAAACTTTTGTAGTGAATAATCACAGTTGCCTTCCACCTCTGGGAATCTATACTCAAGCAAGGTCAAACAGAAAATTAATTCTATGATCTCTTCACAGCCCCACTTGAAAGTTAGAAAAAGTCATGACCAAAACAGCAAGAGGCTTGCAGTTAAAAGCTGAGCTACAAACACAAGGTTTTCACTAACACACTTCAGCCTCTGGCATCCTATGAGTCCTCACCACAGTGCTTAATGTGAGGTTATTGGCCTGTGTGAGGCGAAGCACACCTATCTTTAAAAAATTTGTCTTTTCCTGCACAGTTACTGACTTACCAGGAACAGTGTTTCTCATCCCTTGGCTTCCAAAGGATTAATGGAAAATACAGTCAATTACTTGCCACACCCTACAATCACAAAGAAACTACATGACCTTGATTATACACTTAAATTAAAGGAAGCTATAGCACTTAAGAAATTACAAGACACAGTTTTACATCACTCATGCAAGTTTTGCACTGGGTTTGGTGAAAAAAAATTAATAGAAATTAGGGCAATGTGAGTTAACAAAATTTAACAAAACATTGTGTCTAAGTGATATTTAGGTTGGATTTTGTGACCTCTTTTTGGACCTGATAGAAGACAGACAGAACCCAGAGCATGCTGGCTTTATCTCATTCCCTATCACCACCTTCAGTGGTATCATATAGTCTGACAAAGGAGATTAGATATTAAAGTACTGAATCATATTATTGCTCTGCATACCTTTTTGTTTTCTTACATTTTTATGCTTCCATAGCTACAACAATATTTCTTTTAGAACACAATTCAAATGCATTTAGTATTCTCCCATTTTCTGCAACGTTTATCATCTAGAGTAATTTACAATCATTTCAGTGCAGATTTCAGATTTTAAGGTCTCCATTTACTGGCCACATTTTAAAAAATGGTACTGAATATGCAAAATAAAAAGCTGTTTGCAAAATCAAGCAACAAAAAAGTTTCATAGTGACTTGTCACTACCATCTCCTGCCTATTTAAATGCTTCAGTGAAGTTTACTTCCATTGTAATTGAGCAACATTCCAACATTTTTAAATAGAAAAAAGATGTATTATCATCTCTCCTTTTGCTAAACACAGCGGAGAAATAGCTTGATTGGATGGAGGTGGAATGTAGGTGTGCTGTGTGGGTGGATGTGTTCCATGTACGAGAAATAACTACAGAGAAAAAAATTAGTTTTATTTTAGTTTTGATAACAGTTTAATTTATGATCACTTTCTGGTGTTAAAGCTTCTGAAAACAGTATTTCCAAAGCCTGTATGACCCCCAATATTAATCAACAGACAAGTGCTTAGAAACAGGGTTTTTTTGAAACTATGTTTTTCAAAATCTTATCCCATAAATGATTTAACTTTTTATATCATTGAGTAGCAAGCCACAAACAATAATGTTACTTACCAATTTTTAGAAACAATGTGTTGAAATATTTAGTATATTCTGCTGTAAATAATGCAATTCATAAAACAAATGTTGTTGCCTTACTGGCAGGTCTAGCATTTGTTACTCCAACTTCTACTTAGTAAAACTTCTCAATCTACTTAGTAAAACTTCTCGATGGTAGGAAAAAATCATTAGTCATTATTGTTCTAATATTTTGTTTGCCATTTGATTTTTAAAATTGTTAGCAGTCTTTATAACAAAATTAAATTGTGCAATAGAAAATCTGCAATTGAGAGCACCAGCACAGCCTTTCCAATGATCCTTCTAATCCTGTGTCCTCTCTCCAAGCACAATTAAGGGTTCATGCCTAGGAAAAAAGTAAAAACAAGTAATGCTTCCCTCACTATTTATTCTCAGCTTTTGGCAAGAGCTATCTTGAACACAACTGTAGTTTCAGAACCTGCTAGATATTCTTTAGAAGTGAGTTAAGTGAACTTAAGAACCACTCTCCATACCTTCCCATGCTGACTACATGCTACTGAATAATGAACAGGATGCAACCCTGACAGTTTGCTCTTTTGCTCTCCTATGAGATTAAATGCCAATGTGTTTCAAAAGGCTTTCTGGCTCCTCCAATGATGTTGAATTTTAACCTATGGGTTTTGTTAAATACTTACAAGCTTTCCAGTTAAAATGTCAACCAGACTAAATGAAATACTCAGAAGTAAAGCAGAAGTTATTTTATCTGTATGTCTTCAAAAAAAAATCTAAACCATATTCAGTGTATCAAAAAATGACAAAAAGGATAAGATATTTTCATTACAAAAGTGTTTCATTTGAAATTTGAGCCTATTATCTTCAGGGTTGACTCAATACCTTCTTCAGTTTTACTTGGTTCTAAAAGAACTACTTGGCTTTGGTGAAATTCAAATTATCATCTCACCAGAAAATAACCAATTCATAATCTATATCTTGAACATATTCCTTTTCACATGCCTTATCTTTCAAGTCCTAAGATATGGAATACAATGTATTAGTTTTTAAATATGAATTAGGAAGATTCTTTGCTTCACTCTGTCACACAGAAGTTAAGAAGGAACACAAAGCACATTTTTTATTCTCATAAATGTGGAGTAACAAACTAATATCCTGCAGACTCTCATAAAATTCAATGGCCATTCTGCATGACAACAAACAGCATTTTGCCTGAATGATTTGTAAAACATAGGAGGGGTCTGCTTCCCTTTAAGCTTGTACAGTATTGCACAAGAGCTTTTAATACACAATTTCCCTGTGAAAACGGGAAACAGCAAACATCCTAAACTTTCTGCAACTTGCTCTCCCTCCTGAGAAAAATAAAGGACGCCCTGTTCTCGTTTTGGTCAAGGACAGGGTTAATTTTTCTTAGTAGCTGTGAGGGGGCAGAACCTGGAGATGTGTGGACGTGGCCAAGACGTATTGTCACCATCTTACATCATGACCATCAAAGAATGTACCTGGTTTCCCTGATCATGGGAAAACATAGTGGATGTATGGCCCACCCATACATATGGCCCACCCAATTGTTTATTGTCTCGGCTGGGTGAGCTTATCTCAACCGAATTGCCCTCTCTTTTGTGCACGGTTGTTATTAGTATTATTTCTGTTACTGTTAATTTACTTATGGCATCATTGTTTCCAGTAAATTGTTCTTATCTCAACCCGTAATCTCTGGTTTTTATGTCTCACAGTGAAGTGGGGAGAGAAGCAAGCAGGTGGCATCTGGTTTAGGAGGGGTGAGGCACTAAACTGGGGAATGTTGTTTCCAAACCACACCACTGTTAAGAGCAAGAGGGAAACTTGCCAGTAAAGAGCTGTAAAGGATCCTTGAGTTGTGTAAGTTACACTATCTTCTTTTTAATTCCCTCTGCTAAATTTTCCAGGCACAAGAGATTTGGGAGCAAGAAGCCACAATTAACAGCTGTTACCCATATCATCTCACTTGTAGTGAGATTTCCTTCTGTACTAACGAAAGATTCATTAAGGGTCACAGAGACTCTGACTGGTCCGACCAATATGGACCCATTCACATCCGTTACCTTTCCCAAGTCAGGCTTGGCAGACACCAGTAAAAGTTTGAATTGCCCACGCTCTGTCTTTGTTCCCTACCTCTTTGTTGTTAAGGAAATTTGGTATTATCACCATTCTCTCTTTTTTTGGTAAGGTTTATTTTGGACTCTGTAGATAAATACTAAAAATATCCTCTGTATTCACCATAAAGCCTCTACTGAAGTAATTAAAAGAGATATTTTTTCCATTTTGTTTCCATTGTTTGTTTGCTTGGTTTTTTGGTTTTTTTTCATAATTTGCACCATAAAAAACCATAATTTACTTTCAAAATAATCACTAAATAGGCAATGGCAACTAATAAGAATGAATCATGTACTGCAAAGGAATGAAATAATAATCACTTAAAAGGAAGAACAATATGTCTAAATTAAAATGCTGGTCAACAGAACACAAAGCTGACATTTACAAAGGTTATGTTTGACTGTAATAAAATAAATGGCAGCTCTTTGTGTACACAGTTGTCAATTAGCATTGCATATGTGTCTCTTGGATACATTTATTTTTGCCAATGATTTCTTATTCAAGATGCAAATATCTATTATTAATGTTCAGTAAGTACTCCTGACTGAGGGAAATAACTAAGAAGAATAGTTGCCTCTTTTTATTAGCATTTTCTTTTCATGGGAATGTCACTAAAATGAAAAAATAATATAACCACTAAAATCAACAGAATTTTTTGGAAACAGAATAATTAAATATAGTAGAAATAGAAGAGTTATAAGAAAATATCTCTTACTGCAGATTCAAGTGAGACAATAATTATTCTTTTTAGGGTTAAATTAAATATCTGTTATTTATGTACTTTAAACGTCTCATATATAATAGGGCTGCTAATGCAGACATGATTTATCTTGACCAATAGTTTTTAGTAACTAAAGGCAAAAATAATTTGCAAAAACATTCTTATTTATTGCAATGCAACTGTGTGGCTCCCTAAAAGCCCAAACTTTGTAAGTGATCTATCTATAATGAAAATTTTATTTCCTTTTTTGCCCTTTATCGGGATAAGAAGCTCTCCAGCTGAAACTCAGAAGGGATAGAGTATATTCTTCTGGCATCAGCATGGAGTGCCACTCTGCCTCAAGAGGAAATGCACAGGAAGCTGGCTGCATCACTCATTAAGCTGGAGCTTTGCTGGATGCTACACAAACCCCTGGGTGGCACACAAAGGGGCTCATTGCCAGAATCACATCTCAGTGTCAATTTAAGTGAGATTCTTTTCATGATTTTGCAGCAAGCAGTAAAATCCCTTACTTTCTTTCCTAAAGAAAAATATGTATAGAAATGCACAGACAACTTTTCACAAGACAGACAATTATTCAATAGCCTGATGTCCATGACACCAGAAAGGGCAGCTAAGGGTATTCTGGTTCTAGTCTTTATTCAGAATAATTTGTAAATTTTATATTTAAACAGTCATTGCACAAAATGAACAAAAAATCCTGACACTAGGGTTTTGAAACTAGGTGTGGTTTGTTGACTCCTGCCTGCAGCTAAGCCCCTGCCCAACCTCTTGCTCACTGACTTCTCTCATCGGACAAAGCAAAAGTAGAAGGAAGGCAAGAAAATTTCAAAGATGCTTGCAGAAGCAAAACACTCCCCACTGGCAGGTGGATGTGCAGCCACTTCCTGGGAAATCAAGTTCTCAGCACGTGTAATAGTTCCTTGGTAAGACCACTGTCATAATCACAAGCATCCTCTGCTTCCTCCTCCTCTCCTCAAGCTTTTACTGATAAACATGACATGATATGGTATGGAATATCCCTTTGGTCAATTTGTTAGCTGGCCAGGCTGTGTCCCCTCCCAACCTATTGCTCACCCGGAGCCTAACTCCAGTGGGAAAAGCCTTAATGCTGTGCAAATGCTGTGACAGCCAAAACACTGGTGCCTGATCAACACCCCAATTATATATCTACCATGAGGAATATCTGTTTCCCAGACAGTTCCATTATGAAATGTAAAAGATGAGTGTTCTGAATACTTTGAAATGAAGGGTTTCAGTGCCTACCCACGGGAACATTTTTGGATCCTGCATATACAGAGATATCGAATCTCAATAAGTGGATATCGCTTCAGACTTACTCTACATTTCCATGTTTCCTGCCAGTAAACCCAAGTCAGCTCTCACGGTGGATACTGACCTATAGAGAAGTCTGTCAAATGAAAATCTCTCTTCAGGACTTAACACGATTTCTAGTGAAATAAATGGCAACTTCTTCTTTTTATGCCATTGCAATTACCTTTGCCTATTTTTTTCCATATATTAACATGTATGTCTTGTTAAAAACTTGTGCAGGCAAAAAAAAAAAAATCCATAAACATTTTTTACAAGTCAGCTAAAGTTATAAGATTTTTTTGAGAAAAAGCCTTGATATTCTGCCCATCAGTAGATTCAATCCACAAGCCAAAAGGGGATTTAAAGGTTCTGTATTATTTTACTAACTCCTGTTTTGAAATTCTCTATTTTTCTAACAATTATTTATATGGAGTACTTTATCTAAGTAAATAAATGTTTCATTTTAATATGTTGAAAATGAGGCAGTTTATATGATAATGATTTATGCCTCCAGTATCTCCTATATATAATGAATATTTTATTGGTACTTATTTATATCTAGAATACTAACAAAATGCTTAAGTTTATTTCCAGATGAGCTTGCTGACAATTTAAATGTAATAACATCTGTAGTAAACAAATATACTGGTTCTAAGGCACAATACATAGAAGAGTGTTCAGTAATAGTCTGATAAAGATCAAAGGCTTTGCTCATCTCAGGAAGAAGAGAGTTCAGGATTTATCCATGGAACAAACTAGAAAATCTTTCTTTTTTATTATTTTAGTAAATGATAGTGTAGTGCTGTGTGTATATAACATTTATCTGAGACATCCTACTTATGACTACAGCAGAGCATTCCATTCTGAATTTTTTCCTCCAGTTTAAACCGAGATAAATGCAATCATTCAGCAGAATCCACATAGAAGCCTTAGATGAGTAAATGTATGTTCCCAGAATGTATTATATAAATAGAAATATCTTCTACAGACATGTAAATCTTTTAAAGGCAATATTTTTAGAGAAGTGAATGCACAGTCAGACCAGAGATACATAAAGAGAGGATGCATATAATTAGTTATACCTCAGCAGGAACTGTCAGTATGCAGTCCTTCCTGTCAAGATTTAACATCCTCAACATTTAACTCAGAACCTAGTTTGGAAAGTAGTTCAAGAAATTAACTATTTAAGCATAGGTACCATCTGCCTAAGTAGCATCATCACCACTGTATTCCTCAGTAGCAAGATGCTCTCCCTCAAATTGCTTCTTTTTGTTGTTAGAAGCTGCATTGTTGTAATACTATGTCAAACTTACAAGTAGCCAGGGAACTGTGTGACTGGCTATTGACATACAGCTTGACCATATATATATGGTCAGCACTTCCACCAGTGAGGGACAAGGAATCTCTAACTGTGAAACATAAATCTGTGTGGAATTCTTCGCACCTATGAAAATATGCCATGTTCCACACCAAGGCCTCATGCATGCTCTCACTCTAAGGAGTGAATATATACAATTTCCCAGCTGATGTGCTACACAGACACAGTCCTTAGCTAGTTACCTTGCATGCCTTCTCCAGAAAGGTGATTTACAATTGACAGACTAATGATTACAATGGAGAAAATCCTGAAAGTAAAAAACCGGTCTGGAACCAGATGAGAGATTTCGTATTTTTTACCATTCCTATGTCCATAACTTAAATATTTCTATTATTCATGTCATTAGTTTTAGCCTGACTAGGCAACTCTCAGTGAGGGTTGCCAAGTGGTTCTGCAAGTCAATTAGCTCTATATTTAGCAATATCCAAAGCAAGTCTGAAAGTATCAAAACAGGATACATTCCACTGAGATAATCTCTTATCTATCCATATATGAAGTCTAGGTCAAACCATAAACTCAGTGGTGCACATCACTTCCTCATATTGAATAATTAGGAAAGAACTTGATCTTTTGTGTTGTCTTCACCACCATTGTTTACTTGGAGGAAGAAACTATTGGCTAGATGTACTTTCATTTAGCACAAGGTTTCACTTCTGAACCTGAAAGATTTTTTGGAGACCAGGAGCTCTTCTGGACATTTTCCTGGATGAACGAAGTGTCCTTAATTATTCTTGAATTTTCTCCCACCTGTTTTTTTTTACACAGTGTATTTGTCAAATCCATGCTTTCTCTGAAATGCTTTGAACACTCTAGTTCTCATCTTTATTCACTGGGCCCTCTAAACTGTTTTCCAGCACTTACAGAGGACTGTAGTTTATCTTGAGGTAATTTTTAAAGCCAAGAACAACAGCCTGTGCTATCATGTCACTATTATGAAAACAGTGATTCAGTGACACTGGTTAAAGAAACCTATGGATGATAAATTTCCCCTTGGGATTTCTGTGGGGTAATGCAGGGGAGGGTTGGGATGAAACAAAAAAACTTCTTCTTACCATTCAGAATTTACTTGTCAAGATAAAATTAAAGTGTAAAAGAAACAGAAAGTACTTAGAAAATATAAGAATTAGTTATTGGATACAAAATATAACTTCATTTTTCTATTTCATAGGTTGATGGTAGTGTAGCAGAATAATATCAATTCCCATGCTAAGACAGATTAGGTAACTCATTCCAAAGTATCATACATAAATCATAAATTTGAACTGCATACTATTTATCTTTGTTTATATAACAAGTCTTCATCTAGATAACATATGGGAAAATCACAAGGCCCTGTCACTACTACTCAGGCAAATTCCCTAAGCAAAATAACAGCCAGTGCTGAAATATTCCATATTATTTTCAATCCTAAATTCATGGAACAGGGGAAAATAAAGATATCAAGTAAAAATGTAAAGTCTTGCATATCTAGCCATAAGGGAATAATATTACTGAAAAAAAAAAAAACACCCAACAGTTTTTCTTCTAATATGTATTAGTCATGGGTGCTCAGGAAGATTCAGCACTTTATGCTGTAAACTCATGCTGTTTCCTTCCTTACTCTTATCCTTTCCAATCCCTCTATTAATTCTAGCTAGTTAACCTCATCTCCCAAGGAAATGAGCCTTAGGACCTTCATATGTCTATCTCTCAAATCTCTACTTTCAATCAAAATTGATGAAAAGAACTGCGGTACCAAAATCATTAAGCTGCTGAAACTTACATGGAAAAGGCATCTAGGTAGAAGACATTAATTCTTTCAGAGGAGGGAAATATTGCAGAATTAGCTCAGCTGGATAATTAATTACCAGGGACTTGAAGAATTGTAGGAAATCAACCACCATCAATTCTGCTTTCCATAGAGATGTCTGTTTCAATTCCAAAACAAAAGAGGCCTTGTAGAAAAGAACAGGTTTTTCTCCATGCACAGAACAAATCTGAAGTAACAATAACCTATATCCCAATAACCCAATAGCCTAACTATCATATTAGTATAAAACAATTCTTCTGGACAGTTCATCAGAAATCTTAATATTCAGTCAGTCTTCTGGGCTATTTCTCTCTTATTAAAATCAATAATCATTAGACTCTCACAGTCTGCAAAGATGTTATGCTACATTTTCAAAAGCTCCCTTAACTCCTTTAAAGAGCATCTTAATTTCCTTTACTCTCATTGAGAACTGAGTGCTTAATTCTCTCAGGCACTTTTGAAATTGCACTAGAAAAATAATACAAACTGAACACGTCTAGTGTGCTTATTATAGTCCATCTCATATTCAAAAGTGGCATTAATTGTTTAAAAGTTAAAAGCAGACTGGAATTTCTGACATATTTTTCAGAATGGAGGAAATTTTTTTCTTTTTTTTTTTTTCAAAAAAATATTTTGTGAAATTTTTTTCTGACATATTTTTTCAATATGGATGAAAAATTTACTTTTTCTCCCTCAAAATAATGCAAAATCCCTACTTTTCTGCTAGTACCATCTCACAGATGATGTGCTAGTCATTTAGAATTGCCAGATGAAAGGCTCTTCAAGAGAAGGAAGTTAGTCTCTGGGTGTGGAGAAAATATGAGAACATAACCTGTATTTTTTAGCAGAATACAATTTTTCTGGTGCATGGGATATCTTTCCCCCATATATACTTTCAAATAGCATCTTAATGCATGAAGAAATATAATTTTGCTACATCTCTTCAGTATTAAGAACACCAATAAATTCTATATAAAAGAATGTCACAAAAACCCCCAAATTATCAGAGTAGTATTGAAGATTTTTCTTTTCATTCCTGAAATACATTAAAGAAATTGCACACAGAAAAGACGGTGTTCAATCCAAAGCTCACAATACAGATTTATGTCCTGATGCCTAACCAGGCAGAGGCTGTACAGTGAAAGAAAGAAAAGACCTAAATTTTCTCCCCATCAGTGGCATGACTCAAGCGATTGGCAAAGCCATGTCCTGACTTGGATGATGCTGCAGCACACAGCAGTCACCTGAGATTGCAGTAATTCAGCAGCTGTGAAGCAGCATGTGCCAACAGGCATCCCACATGCTGAAAGGAGCACTGAAGAAGTCTTTGTCAGCACAGAACAACTGTACTGAATTTAGTGACCAGAAAAATTATTATCTATTGCTAGACACCTGATTAGATTATTTTCATAGTAAGCAACCGTGTATAAATAGATGCATGTACAGATACAAATGAATGTTATAAACAAAACCTTCAGAGCATGGTGAGGCTTCTAACCACAACTGTATATTCTACTACAGTGAAACAATTAAAAAAGATTTAAAAAGAAATTGCTCTTCCTTGCTATCGTTGCTTATTATCGCAGGGAACACTATGAATATGTATTGAACTTGAAACACTCTGAATTGGAGTGCTTGGCTAAAGGTGGGAGGATCTTATCCAAAATACATTCTTGCTAAAACAGCACATCACCACCACAGTTAGAAAACTGACCCTTAGCTTTTATTGGAAATGCTGAAGATATGAAATTTAAAATAAGTGTTTCTTATTCTTTCGTTGGTAGGAAAATAACTTATTCTGTGAGCAGCAGTAGTAAACAAGCACATGTCTGAGTTTTTTCCAATGTGGATTCTCTGATAAGGATTACATCTTTTTGCTCAGAGGGAAAATCAATTTACCTGAGCATCTATTGTAATGGCATTAATGGAAATAAAAAATACTGGCCATTTCCACCCCAGGTCAAATTGGTAATCGGGTTATAAAATCATTAAGAAGGAGAGATATAGGGAAGGCAGCCTTAGTCACAGAGTGCAGACTGAGAATGAGAAGCTGGAGGGACAGGACACACACACAAAAAACTCCACTGATTCCATGAAGCTAATTAATGCTAACTGTTGGGTTTTTTTGGGTTTTTTTGTTTTGTTTAGTTTGTTTGTTTGTTTGTTTGTTGGGGTTTTTTTTGTTATTTACCAAATGTTCTTGTGAAGACTTTTTTGTCTGATTATGCTTCATGTCTGTCTCTTAATAGTTGTATAACTGCTTAACAAGCCAAAACAGACTGAACAAAAAAAGAGACTAGAACCAAATGATGTCACTCAAATTCCAGAAGTTAAAAAGACTGACCCTCCCCGTAATACTCCCTCTCTCAGTCTTCCACTGAGAGTCTTACACTCTCAACAGAAATCTGCAGTTATAAGCAAAAATGTGCAAGAGATCAGAGACTCTGGAAGGTCAAAATGATTATAACTGCCACAAATGCAGAGAAAATATCAAATGGCATTTAAGTCTTCTTAGGAACCAGTGTTGCTTGGGCAAGAGTCAGATTTGCAGAAGACAAGACTCCCATAGTGCTTACAGAATTGTCTGGCATAATATTAAAACACAGCTCAAGAAACAACAGTGATGAAATTTGCAGTATCCCCATCACTTCTAACCTATTCACCAGTGATGCTTGCAGGCTTCTGCAGCAGCTTCAGAAATCAAGTTTATAATGTCAGATTTTAAATTCTCAAGTAGTAAAATTTGAATGGCTCAGCTAAAGCAAAATAAGATCTTTATCAACCACAAGAAAAAAAGATGAATAAACTCAAAATTAGAGATAAAACAAGTCCTTTTATCCTGGCAATCATAACTGAAACATAGTCTGCATTGGATTATTGTCTAGTTAGAATATATTTTGCTGACATTTTACAAGACTTAAGAAGCTATACTTTTTTCGCCCTCTTTGCAGATGCAGACAACTTAAAACCTGGGCATGTTTCATGGCTGTGGGACTTTTATTTTATTTTTTTGAACTATATCCTATGTCAGCCTTTCAGATGGTCAAAAACTCCACAGATTCTCAGACACACACTAAGATTTCAGACACTCACTAAGATTTCCCTTAATTCAGTAACAACTAAGAAAAGTCTTAATGGTATATATGGTATCATATATCACGCATCACTTTGTTCTAATTTCAGCAGCTGTTCCAGACTTTCAAAGAAAATGGATTGACTTTTTTCCTACAGCCCTGGTGGGGTGACTGACATCACATTTATTATCAGGCCCATTCCAAGTTGAGCCAATTTTGTAATAAGCTTACAGCTGACTTGCTGTGCATTAAAGGGAACCTATGTTACTCAGAAATATTTGGTAAGTTCCAAACAAAGCAATGCTGGAAGGCCCAGTCCAGTGCAGCTATTAATGATTAATTGTTTGTTGTTATTATTGCATGCACTCCTAAGGCACTCTCCACAGTCCATCTGGTGTGCCCCTTGCATAATTTAATATTACAACTGCTCTTCACTGAAAAGAAGGAAAGTGAGACTTTCCATCTCCTTTTTGTGCTTGGAAAGGGTTCCTCTGCAGAAATAACAAATCCAAATGACAAATACACATAGTGTTCAGGATACCACATCAGGAACACTCTAGCATCCAGGGACAAGACGACAATCATAAAGGCATAAGTTTGACAAACTGCCGTGAGGAATAACTCTTAGCTTAGCCTTGGGGTTTTCCTGATAATAGAAAATTCTTACAGAGGCAGATATGCTGAAACAAACAACCAACCAAAAACCACAAAAACTCCACAAAAACAAATAAACAAACCCAAACAAAAACAAACAAACAAAACCCCCAAAAAACCCACCAAAAAAAAACCCAAAAAACAAGCCTGAAAATATATCTTTATATCCTACAGGGTCAAGTTACCCCTATTCATCATAGCTCCCAGTCTGAAAGTGGAAAAAGAAGCAAGCCATAAGTAACAGGGTCCCATGTTACTAAGAGTTAGCAGAGGAGAACTTGTGACTAATTTGGAAACCACAGAATAAAGGAAGAACACAGAAAAATATAAATCTTCTCTTCTATGCTACAGTGAGGAATTTTGACTTTCCTTCAGAAATATGATAATTATGAAGGATAGAAAACATAAATTATTTTCCTCATTTATGCAGTTTTAGAAACTGAAAAAGAAATATTTAATAAGAATTTTTACATAAAACTGGAAAAAAAAGTAAGGTTCTTTGCCAATTTACCACTACTGCAACATTTATATTCTTCCACTTTAGTGCCTACTCCTTGTGATAACACTTGCATCAAGAGTTTTAGGCAAAGAGAGATTAAAGTCACCGGCTGATGGAGGAAAAATACTGTAGGCAAAGAATCAATGGATCACAGGAGGCAAAAAGATGGATGGTACTTCAAGAAAGGGCAGGAATGGGAGTAAGTTGTCATGTGCAGGCAGACACTACGTCTTGTCATTTGTTGGCACTTGGAGTCTCACAGTAAAATGCTTCTTTCTTGAAATGAAGACTTTCTACATGGTCCTCTGACTCTTGCCTGCCCTGCACAATTCCAGTTCATACACAGATTTTGTAGTTATAGTACATCTGCACAGGAATAGGAAAGTATTATAGCATGTATAATAGCAAACGTAGTAAAAGAACTGGCATGAAGGCTATCCTACTCCTCATTTAGGAAACAAAGTCCAATCGATGAGATATATATCTATTCACAGCATAAGCATATTTTCCTTCCTTTGTTAGACAGTATGTGAACTTTCTCACACTTCTACCTTTTCTAAACTTGAGATAATGTTAATCTGTTTCAGACTCTGAAATGCAACTTAATGCAGCAAAATTTTCCACATCATTAGATGTTTTAGTTTCTGGTAAACAGATTATTTTTTCCAGGTGATTCTGGACTTCTGAAAATTACTGTTGAAGATCCTCAGGCAAATCAAAACAATTAATTACTATGCAGTACACATTAGCATTAATGAACTATATACTCTGACAAAATATACATGGAAAGCATTATCAACCCAGAGGGGTAGACATATAATTTAGAAAAATGACTTGCCTTGAAGACTGCAATACCAAAAAATATATGAAATTAAAAGAGTTGAGAAAAAAATGCAGATTTAAAACAAGAATTTCTTTTATCATCACACTACACAGAAAGAAGAATAATACACATTGGAAGCAAGGACTTGGATTAATTAATCACCTACTGATTGTAAGTCATCAGTGTGATGTAACTGGGAAAAAAAGAGACATAAAATTATGAAATTAACAAATATGAGAAGGTATTAATACCATCAAATAAAATATTGGTTAGACCTAAAATATTAGATGCAAGTCAAGTCACACATTTTTTCACACATTTTCAGTCACAGATATTCAGTTTGTTTTTTTCAAACTGAACTAGTTATTAGGAAGGGCAAAAGAAGGTTTAATCAAAGAAGGAAGGTGACATCTAAAAACTGATGTCTAGGAATTGGCTGAGTTATTTGAGCCTGAAAAGAAGATTCAGAGGAGATATGATTACTGACTAGAGATATATCAAATAGGTAACTATGAGAAAATTGAAAAAGCAGAGTTAACTTATATCTAGAGACACTATTACTATAGTGAAAAAATTTATATACCCAGACTACAAATCAGGAGTTGGAAAAGAGTACCTAACCACCAGGAAATGCAGTTTTTCAGAACAGAGACATTGCAGGAGCAATGGAGATAAAAATGGATCCTGATAAGGAAGTGAAGGCGTTAAATAATTTTAATAGTTCAGCATTTAGTAGTTTTTATTAGCTTAGCATGAGTCCTGTTTTTCACACAATCTTTTCCAGTTTGATAGCTTGGTTTTCTGGGAAACTTCTCTTTGATGAATGATCTCTCCCAGCAAAAACCAGGTATGTCTATTTCAGTGAAAGAAGACTTAAATCAACATATCTTTATTATTAGCTCTGTGCTCTCTTGTAAGAGCAAAGTTACAAGACATGGGAAGAAAGCAAAACAAGGGTGTCTCACTGGGATCTCACAATGTGCAATGAACAAAGATTTCCCATTTTCCCTGCGGAGTAATTTGTAATAACTGAGGTATGGTTAATCATAATGAGATCTGTATTCAAATCAACATGTCCAGCACTGGTCACATTCTCAGTTCATAAAAACCTCCAGAGCTCTTAGACTTGTAAGAGTCTTCCTATTTTAAACCTGCACTGCTGAGACATCACACATGTGGTCATTGAAAATCCATGGAATTGAATCAATCAAGTACATCTGGTTCCATGAAAAAGGGTCTATGATAGTGCAAAGTTAGAGAAAGACTGTGCTGCTAAAAATAACTGATGGGTGTTTTGCAAACACTCCATCAAATTCAGCTGTGACTGATGATTCATTTCATTAATAAAATCCCAAGGCCATCTAAACCTAACTTCTTGGGCATCCCATATTCATACCTAGCTGCACGTTCTGTCCCAGCTGTTATTAACTCTGCAGAAAGAGATTTATTGTCCTAGTCACTCTGAAAAACAAGCCCACTGCCATTTCAGAGTTCCAAGCTCTAAGTCAGAGGAGTTTTTTCCAGGTTCAGACAAGTTTGCTTTTAACTGCTCAGATTTACTGTGAGTTGGTGTAATAGCATCATATTGCATTGTCTCCTGACTAAATTAATGTCCCTCCTGTTTTTGTTCACTGGTTCTGCCAAGATCTTTAAAAATCTGTTCTGATATTGTAATGTTACTAAATGAAAGGTCTGGGTAGCGTGCTCTTTGGGACTGCATTAAAATTAATACTAGCTAAAACTCTATATCAAAAGCAAAGAAGTATTTGCCAGTAATGCTGCTCTGAAGCTACAGTGTTTTGCAACATTACCATCAAGATCTATAACCGTTTTTTTTGTCAACTGGCCTTAATCCAAGTAGACTATATGATTATCCAATGTGCTTATGCTGGGTGAAAAATTAGATGATGATTTGAAGCTTACTCTCTCTATGGACCTTTGCTAGACTGTGCTAGAGGCAGATTGAGGAAAAAAAAGAGGAACTTGAAAAAGAAAATTAGGAAAAGATAGCTACATAGAAGATGATGGCTGGAGGAATCCATAAGGGATCAACAGTAGTCAAGATAAGGATTATCTCAGAAAAAAGGAGTAAATGAAAAAGAAAGGATATTCAGAAAGAAAAAGGGAACATACAGGCATTTTCTAGGTTTATCTCTCTAATAGCTACATACTAGGAACTATTTTTTATTACTTTTCTGGTGTAAGTACAGATACAGAAATAAACACCTAAATTTACTCTTTAAACAGAAACAATAATTTCAGCAAATAACGATCTGAATGAAATACAAATAGAATAAGAGAAAATCATTAAGGTTTGAAACGACCTTTAAGATCCTCCAGTCTTATACAACTCGGTATCTATAGTTGGCATAGATTAAAAATAAAAAGGTCAGAAAGGAAAACTGCATAATCCATAAAGGAAAGTGAAATTTATTTATTCAGAGAAACCAAAATAAGAAAATATTTCAGCTAAGTTAAAGCAAAGTATTACTAAAACTAATTGTTCAACTAAATCTAAGCTTTCAGAGAAATGAAATGCTGACAGTGAATTTTCATGAATTGAAGTACAGTGAAGACATATTGAACCTAAATATATTTAACCATCTCTTGGGAACAAACTATTCAAAACCATGTGCTCTTCAAAATACCTCTTGGACTTCTTCAGTTTTGATGTACAGCCTAGTGTTCTAAACAACATTCAAAACAGCAGAATAAATAGGAGACTTCACTGAGAAATTAACCAGAATCAAAGTGAATAAAGCAAATGCAAAACAGAGGAGGTGTTTCTGCAAAAGATTTAGAAATATCTGCATGTAAATAAATGTGATTCCCAGAGGCATAAGTATGTATTTACAGAAAGTGGATTCAAATAGATAGGATGTAGCTTAAAGTCAGCCCATCAATTCTAACTGAAAGTAACCCAGGAACATATTTTTTATGGGTCTCTAATTGCCGTAAGAGCTGTCTCACCACAGACACATTTAATGTGTAAATAAAAGTGAATTAAGAGAAGCAAGGACAAGAAAATAAGTTAACCACTCACAGTACCTAGAGGCAGAGATATCATCTAGAATGAAAAACAATTAGTAAGCTACAATTTTACTTCTGTTTGAATATTTACTTAGACAAGCCAAAGTGCATGGCTGCCCTTTGAAATAAACAAAAGATGTTAATTAGATACAGGATCAAAACACTTTTTTGAAAATTTTAATTTATGAAACCAAACAAGTTGCCTGCAGAAAAGGAGAAGTTTAAGGGCAGAAAAAATTATTTTTAAACTAGTGAATACTGAACATAATTATGTAAGAATGCATATACTTGAAATAAAAAAAAAGGAAATAAATTCTAATAAGAGATATTTCTCAAACTTCAGGGCTGTGATTTCTCAGATATCTCACAGACCATCTGCCTTCTTAGCTTTATGTAATCTGCTGTGAGTAATGGCAAAATGTCTGCAATTATATTTTATGGCATTAAATAATTGCTTACAAAGGTGACCAGAAGCATGATGTTATGTTCTAATTAATTTCATTACACCAGAATTTATGAAAATATGTTCAATTCACCAGCAAGGTCTTTATGAGACATAGCTCAGAGAACTTCTGATTCCAAATATCAATAATTAGTTAAGAAAGGGAACTGAATAGAACGAGGTAGAACTTGTCAAATGGTTACTCAGGGCCCTGATTTCCCAGATTCTCTTAATCAAATACTACATATACCTCCATGCATTATTGTCATCATTCTTATTTCCACTAACTACTAACCTTGTTACATGCTCTGAAAACACGTAAGCAAATATTTTGCCTAGACACTGGTTCAAATATATGCTATGTTTTCACAGTCAGAATTCATTTATTCCTGATGCTTATTATAAGGAGATTCATCCCAGCAATACACATATAAATCCTGTCCCTGTTAAATCCTTAATCTATGATACTCTAATTAACTGAACCTACTTCTGCTGTAGGCCAACTTGAAAATTAATCAATAATTCTCACTTAGAAAAAGTCACTGAGTATAGGGGGACAAAGGAAAAACGTAACAGCTATGTAACATGTTGCTCAGACCTTAAGAACACTGTGTAAATCCATTCAGTTTTGTGTGAATTTCTTCCTGAAAATGGAGAGAGGGCAACTATGGTTGGGATCAGAGCAAAAGCAGTTTTAAAATCCCAAAGTAGCTGAGCATTTCTAACCAGGTCTTACACAGTTAGTACATGGCAGCTTCATTGAATACAAAACACTTACTAAGTGGACACACATTGATAAGAATGTGCTACCATCTCTTGCAAGCAAAATTATGAAAATTGCTTATTTGATTACTAATTTCCTCAGAGAAATGTAATTCAGGAAACACATTTAAAAAATGCAGCCTCTTGGCTCTATCTTTGTGGTGTTGAACACCAAAGTATTTTTTTTGCCATGTCATTTCATGAGTGGAATATCTCTTCAAACAATCTATCAGTATCTCCTCTCAGGAAATAACACAGTGTGACACAGTGACTAACCACCGACATGCAGTGTTTCATTCTAGAATCCAAGGGCACCCAAACCACAATAGGTCTAATCAAGGAACTACGGGAGATGCACATTCTTCTGGTGAGGTAGATTAAATCTAAGCAGCAATTGAAGGAATTAAAATGGCAGTAGATATTTAGTATAAGAATTTGAATTATTTTTTCAGAATCTGACATCCTAGAAACTCAAGCAAAATAGATTAAATAATAGCTGCCTCTGAAATTATCTTCCTCCCTGACTGGGATCATATATGGCAGCAATATTTCATTACAACATTGATCCAATGTTACATAAATGGTAAATTTATCAGAAGACACTTCAGAGGAGCTACCCTATATTAAATACACAAATTTTACAAAGATTTTTTTGCTATTAGGATTCCCAACATCCCTTACAAAATAGTCATAAACAATGAAAAATAAACACAAACTGGCAAATCACCAAACAATCCTTAAACTAATATTTCAATTTTTCTTGTATTTCAAAAGAGGAAATAACAAGACCTTGAACACAGCTACTAAAGTGCAGCAATCCGTGTAAAGTTTCACTCTTGTCAATTCAGTACCTAACCCACTTCTAACCTTTATAATGGCTCTGATACAATTTAGAATATTCAAATTATGTGACTGAATGGAAAGAACCTTGTTGATAATTGAGAAACCAAAGATTAAATTAGTAGTATTACATCTGAAATAACATGTTCAACTCACTACTGAGGGCCATATACACAGGTAGTGTATACACAGGTAATACCTCCTTCTCAGATTTAATTATTCTCTTGGCTCAAAAAAGTTACCTCCTTTCTTCTCTTTCTTTTGATCACTGAAAATTAGCAGCTTCTGACTCCTAATGGGTTTTGACTTTTTTGTGTTATTTTTCAAGATGTAAAAGCACAGCAGGGAGCCACATAAAACACTTTACATTTCTGAAAAAATGCTTTAAGAATCACTTAGGAGTTCAAAAGAATTAGCAGAAGTGAGAGAGCTTAATTCAATCAAGAGAAGTGGGCTCCTAAATTAAGTGTGAGATTCAATTCCTTCTCTTTCCCTTCATCTTTGAAATTAATAGGAGTCTGTTCATATACATCAACAGGTTTGAAATAACTGCCTGGAATCGAAATCTGGGGAGGGCCAACCAAATATGACACAGTCATCTTGAATTACACAATTTACATGAGGAGGAAGTTCTTAAAAAACATTGAGGGCATATCTGGCCTCCTTATTTTCTGATGGACAGATTTTTACCAAAAAGTACTGTTTCTCTGAAGAAACACCTCAGAGGAAAATGAGACTTTAGATTACATTTTCAGAGGAAAATTTACAATACTTTGTCTCAGACATGACAAAATGTTTAATCTTCATGTTAGCTGCTAGTTGTTTTATCACATTAGTTCTTTTATTTTTTTATATTAAGACAATTAATTTAGTGTTTCAAATAGAATTAACAGTAACAATTTTTTTTTACATTATTATATAATTTTAAAATTGTTTATTTTAATTTCTCAAAAAGATCTGNATAGATTGAGGGATTGAGGAGAATAGGTTTGGAAGACTACAGGAAGAAGAAAGTCCAGATCTTGCCAACAGTGAAACCAGAGAAAATTCCAAACCTCCAGTAAAAATTTCACTCTCGCTCTCTCCCGTAGGAATCTTGACTAATAAATCTGATTATTTTTGTGGGAGTGCACATAAGCTTGTATTTAGAAATGGAGAGAAGTGTTTAAAGATATAAATAATCAACAACTGTTTTGTAAACCCTATTAAAAATTTTTAAATCCCTTTTGATTTTAAACTTTGAGTTTAAAACCTGATCCTAATAAGTCAGAAAGATTTTTGTCAATAACATCACATAAGGAAGACAGCTGGTTTAAAATTCTGTTTTTGAATATGATCAAACACTCCACTACAATCACTGAAGGAAAGGTTAATACTGAAGATAAAATATTCAAGCCATAAATAAAAGAAAACCTGGACATATACTCACAATTTCTATTTTTCTCACTTATTTTTCTTAAATAAAAGCTCTGAAAATTCCAAAGAATTCAACCCTGTCAAAAGTGCAATTTCATCATAGTTTAGCACATATGAAATTGTGAAATTGAGTTTCTAACAAACACTGGCAACATGCCAGAGTTCTGTGCCAGGCTCCATGGCCTTTCTGATAACTATAACAATCTAATAAATTATGCTGGAACAATGGTACATTTGGCCCCCAGGAGAGATGGATAAATTTTTTTCATAAATAGAAAATTAATCAAGAAGTTTAGCTTTGGAAGGACTAAGCTTATTTATGAATTCATTTTTAAAATACAGAGACTAAGGTTTTGAAGATAGAGAAAAATTTAATTCTGATGGTAGACAAAAACAAAATATATATAATTATTAGCTTCTTTCAAACAGCACTACAGAAAAAGTGTGTTATTGAAGTGCTTACATTAAAGAGACAAGCTTACCTAAATACAATTTCAAATAGCAAAAGATCTTTGCTTAAGGGAAAACCACCTCACCTTTCCAATCTCAGTTTTAAGTAATTTCCTTTAGGAGTCTCCTGAGCCCTAATATTTTACTGACTGGTATCTGACTACCAAACTGAAAAATGGATTACTCAAGGAATTCTCAGGATTTTGTGAGGTGTTTTGCAAGCGGGTGACTGGTCCACAATTAATAACATGTTAAAAAAAAAAAAAAAAAAATTTAAAACCTCAAATCACTGAAAAAAAGATTAGTACTGAAGATAAAGTATTCAAGCTCTAAATAAAAGAATGCCTGGACTATTAGTGAATAAAACTAGATTTTCAAGAGAAGTAGGGAAATACACCAAGAGCACCACTTTTTCCCTTCTTTACTCTCCCAAATATCTTTATCAAGTATGCTATCTTACACAATGATGAAAGGCATACTTGGTAAAAAAATAGTAGCTATTATATTCCATTTTCATTCCATTAGAGTTGTTTTGCTCTAAAGTATACTTGCAGCATGCATTATCTGACTTGAACCAAACCCTGCTTTCCTTAGTCTGAACCTTCATTTTTCACCTCTAGAGTCCATTAATTTTAAGATCAGAAAGGAACATGTGTGCCCAGAGTGACCCTCTCACACAGAAAGGCCAGAGAGCTCCAAACAGCTGGTGGAAGATCCAGATACCAATTTGCAGCTGTCATTCTGAGGGAGTAGAGGAGCGCTTTTGACATGCTTCCCATTGGCAACATTTTTAAATAAATCTCTACTGTCCAAAGCAGTGTCATGTAATAAGATCTCAATCTGGCCTTGGGAGGTGGCCAGCTGCACAGGCTTCCAAGGATGGATATGTTCTGCCTCTCTGAACCTGCAAACACTGTGTTGTCAGCAGTGTTGCCCACTACTCCCCCCACAGCTGTTGGGATGCACAGCTGCTCATATGGTGTTCAAAACAGAATCCTGCTCATTTCCTCCCAGAAAATGGGGCCTTGAATCTACCTTGCAATGTGTGCCTATAGAAATCTACCTTGCAATGTGCGCCTATGGCTTCTGTGCCCTCTTAGGGGACAAAACAAGACCTTTTGTGCAGAGATGAAAGCAGAAGTTTGACTCAGAATAAAAAAAAAAAGCAGCTAGCATGACAATAAGAAAAAAAAAAACACTATCTGATTAACTAGATAATTACGTTGCTTATTTTTAAGAATGGTCCTTGTGCAGTATAAGTACATAATCTTCCAGGTACTTGAAAAGCAATTTGAAGAAAAGTAAGCACAATGAAAGGACTAAAACTTTCCTTTCCTGTAGAGAGATTGTAATCCTTTTTGAGAGTGAAGCTCTTATAGGGAATTCAGAGAAAACTAAATCTTATGTTTGCTGTAAATACTGATAGCTGCATTGAACCCAGTGGTACTAAACCCAAGCTTTGGGTTCTCAGTGGATTGTACCTGGTTCAAAATGATGCCACAACAGTACTTCATGTTTGTTTGGCTAATAAAATATAAAAGGTACCATTGGTTCTCAGTGCTTCTGAGCTGATAAATTCAAGTGACACTAAAAGTCAGCTCACCCAAACCCAGAAAATTTGCTGTGTTCACAAACTATAAAAATGTTTATTATAACTTGGATATTGATCTAAAGAATTCAATACTGTCAAGTGTGTCACTTAATGTGAAGCCTTTTCCTTTGTTTTGGAAAGGCTGCAGAAATACTGTCCATTGGGATTTTTGAAGACACTGACTTCCTACGTGTCTTGTTTTGATAGACACAGTAACTATGTAGTAAATAGTAGAAATGCTCTGTTGCTATTGCAAGAAAAGTTTCTGTTTAGTTTGATCCCTATAGGCGCATCGCATAAGAATTATGTGTTTTCATGTATGCACACCATACATATGAAATCAGTAACAGTTTAAAAAGAATCAGCCCTACCCTCCAACAACTAAAAAAATCAGATTTGTGTTTTTTTATTTTCCTCCTTTTTTTTGAAGAGTATCAGTTAATTGCTACCCTACTTTAAAACTTACAGGACCTGGCAGGTTCTGGTGAGAGAATTCTTCAGAGACATTAAGGAGTTTTCTAAATTGCAGGTAAATAGGTCCAAAATATAGAAAACCAAACATGAAGTTTGAGACCTTCCAAAATCCTACTGCAGGCACATAGGGGCCTACAATGCCACAGATCATGCAACTCTGGCAGAATAATTTATCTTTCTCAATATAATTTGTTAAAGGAAGATTCCAAAAAGATTGCATTGTAGATAACCAATAATTGGACGAATCATCAAAAAAAAAAAAAAAGAAAAATCAGTTTACAATATTGTTCTTTTGTAGACAGAGAAAAACAGGTGACCAGAGAATTACTGACTCTGTAGGAGCAGTTAACCTATCCAGACTTTAAAATTATATAGGAAAAAATAGCACCAACGAGACTTTTAAGTATCAAGTTCATGAAATGAAACATTCCACATTTTCTGACAAGCTCAGCAGTGCAAAACCAAACCTGCCATCTTGTGCACAAAGAAACAGAGCTAGCTATACCAAAACAACTGCAATGTGTCACCCTCTTTTCAGGCATTGACGCCGTGCTTTGCAAGATGACATGATCTGGTTTTTCCGTAAGAGAAATGGCTTATGGAAGCAGTCTGTCATTTTAAGAGCACACCCTTCTCCTGTATTTGTGAGACTGTGGACTCGTGAAATGTGCTGTGTGAAATGCTGTAAATGGACTAAGCTAAAAATATGACTTCAGCTTTAGCTCAAAACATAAAAATAAAAGTTATAGACAACAAATTCTTAGTGTGACTGCAAATGTGTATAACACTTCATTTTACCACAAGATTTCCTCTTGCTCTTAACAATAATTAAGTTAATAGTGAATATGTTTCCAAGCTTCTAGGTGAAATAAAATGAGATTCTAATCCACTTTAAAACACAACTACTCTAAATTATTAGCATGCAGATTTGACTTATATATCTCATAATTTAGATATTACCATGACAAATGATCTTGTTAAACAGTATCTCACGAAATATGAAAAGGTCAGGAGCTCATCTCATACAGGTCAAAATAACTATTGGCATGAAATCTACAGCACTGATTGAAGTAGTAAGAAATATAAGATAATTCTGCCGTAACCAGGTAACTTTTTAATTTTTCTATTTTAAACCAAAACAATCTTAGTCACCAAAGATGTGTAAACATCTTTGGAGATCTCACTCCATTTCTCCAAAGTTAAAAATGCAATTTATTCTTGAGATGCCTGCTGTTTAACAAGTCATCCAAACTAACAGAGTCTCGGATCTATAGGTCTGAATTTTTAAAAAATTCTGACGGTCTGGTTCTTAAAGAGGTAACTAAATAGGAGAGAGAAAATTTTAGAGAGGGTATATCAAAACAAAAAGTTGTTCCAGAAATAGCGAACTAAAACAGGAAAACAACTGGGTGACTTTGATGTAAGATAGTGGGAAATAAGAACTACCTATTTTCCCTTATCATTATGCCATTATGCTAGCTATTTATAAAAAACATTAAAGCTTGTAAATTTCGTTTTATTCCTGGGTTTGGTTCAGGTCATTTACTTGATCAACACTGATTGCAACTTATAGATCTGATACAGCACAGCCGTCACAACATAAAGTCTACTTACACACCCAAGAGACAGCCTTAGCACGTAAAAATGTACTAAAAATTTTGATGTGTGCACAACTTCCCCTAATTTTCTTTTCCTAGGAGACATGTCTTGAAGAGAAGTAAAAATGGCTTGAAAAATGACAGGGAGCTGCCTAAACCACACAAAGCCCCAAGGCCAATAAAATAGACCATTGGTTAATTGCCTTGTGAGTTATAAACAAAAATATTTTGTCAAAGTGAGCTACAAAACCATCTTTAGTTAAAAAAAATTTAAAAAATAAGTATTCTGGCAAAAAATTCCACTTTCGCTGCAAGTATGTAACCAGAAACAAAGAGCAACATCAGATGAAATGCCTCCACTTTCTTTTTTTTTCCCTTTCAGAATATCTAGTTATTTTTTGCATCTAGCAAGGGTCCAACTGCTCTATCGAGAGCACCAGATTTCCGGAACTACTGCATTACCTCATGGCTGCTCCCACAGAAGAGGCCATCAACAGCTTATCAGCCTGTTCCCAAAAATTCATCAGCAATATGCTTAGGTCCCACTAGTAAGACACGGGACTATTAGCTGGAAACCACGGTACAGTAAATAGAATAAACTAGAAAAGGTCTCTGGTGACCCATGTCCAACTTTCAGCTCAGTTACTAACACAGTATAAAAAAATAATGCTGCAGTAAGAGAGTGCAATTTAGGAGTTACATAAAAGATCAAACCAAGATCTAGTAATTCATTATGCTGCACCATGTTTTTCGAGACCTACATGAATTGCAATGCTCTACTACTGCTAAACTACAATACCCTTCTGGTACTACTGCTTATGATAATAAAAACTCAAAAAGTAAAGGAACTACTCATGATTCACGACTTATGGTGGCTATAAAAAAACCTAAAAACAAACTAACAAACAAAATAGCACTGCATGCTGTGAATGTATTCATTACTTCCCTTCCTACACAAACACTTAGCCTCTTTTGGGAGGATGTCAAATATCATTCACCCTCTAGAATGTCTGAAAAGCCATGCACATATTAAAAACATACAGTCAGATAGCTTAACAACAGTGTTTTTCTCACAATATTCATCTCTTCTCCTCACCGAAGTCCAGAATTAAACACACATAGAATATTAGCTCAGCCGGACAGCAAGTTTTGCTGCCACACTAAATGTATTAATAATATTTATCAAACAATTATCGGCAATAATTTTTTTTTTATTAGTACCATTTTCCACTCCTGTATCTCTCCCACTGATCTTGTTGGCTCTAATGACAAGGGTAAAATAAGTAGGACTCAAGTCTGCATACTGTGTTCCCATCTGTAAATGCTTAATCTTTTTCTTGAAAAGTGGATATCAAAAAGTATACCCTCAATACCAAAATATTTTAGGTAAAGAGAGAAATGTATAGTGTCTCCATGGCAGAAAAAATATTGTTTTCTTAAGAGTGTCATTTAAATACATGTTTCTAGAATGGTGTGCTGTTTTCCTATAAAAAAGCCCTATTTGCATTTATTCAAACTACTAAATTAGCACTATCCACAACTAAATAGTACAGAAGATGTTTTGGTGTTCATCATTTGAAAAATTTCAAATGGAAATTCATTCATGGAAACTCCAACACGCAGCTTAACATAAGTGTTTCTAAATGTAATTTAGATCTGCTATTCATTTCCATTTACTCTTTTTTTTTTTTTTTTCAAAAGACGGTAGTACAACTCAAGACAAGACTCAGTGTTCTGCAGAATAAAAAATGCATGTAACTGCTCCTGCTCCTAACAGCAAAAGAGACTTCATTTATTGTTTATGGCAATACAGTATCTGCCATTGCTTCTCTCTGTGCATAGTGGTGTGTCCCAGATCATTATAGTCCTGGAAATTAGATGACAAGGACCCTGCCCTGTGAGATGTGAGAGTTTTCTATTCTGATCAACATCAGTTTCAAGGTGCTTAGTAACATCTTGTGGGAACAACTCACAGAATTGGACCTCAGATCAGACTTCATACATTTTTTAATGAACTCTGTTCCTGGTATCAACAGGAATGTCTTCTCAGAAACATTTCTTAGAAAGCTACAAATTTGTATTTTAACCTGTGCAAATGTCATCCTGTGCTGTAATTTCTCACCGCCATACATTATGGATTCATGACTTTTCCTTGTAAAGAGGCTTCTCTCTTTAGTGCAAGCTGTAGAGAGATATGCAGTTTTCACAAGGTCCCTAGGTCAGTTTTCTCGTGTCAGCAATGGCATGATTTTCCATAGTAACTAAAATCTGGGCTGTTTGGGTATGCACAGCATATGCTAAGTAACATCCTCTATAGGAGTCAACTGAAGCTGTGATTCCCTGTTGACATGTCTCATGATCTTATATATGCAAATAAGAAAAGCCTCATCCACATTTTCCATATTACATGCAGAGTGCAAAGAGTTGCTCACTAACATTTTGATTGTGGACATAATAAATTCAGTGATTTTGTGCCATAATAAAAGTATACTTTATGCAATTTTTAAAATATCATTTCTTTTTACTGCATTTGTGTGATTGTTATTGAAAGCAACTATGGCCTCATGGTATTTCCCAATGATCTTTTTTTTTTAAATCTGGACACAGGAACAAGCTGCCTAAACTAAAACAAAGGCTCAAGGTAGATGGAAAAAGGGCTAGTAATTGGCAAAGGAAATAGGCTGTGAATAGTCTAGAGAAGCACATCTTCTTCAAAAAGTGCAGCAGCATCTTTAAGGCATCCAGAGAATGTCCTAGATCACCTAATGCACCCCACAGCCAACATTGCACAAAAGATAATACTTAAAGTAATTCAAAAGCAACTGCAGAAGCAAGCTGCAAGAATGTAGATTTCTGGATAAAACCCCTCAAGGTTTTATGTCAACAAAGCACTTTCTTAACCTGTGAACCTCATGTTTTCTCACGTCATGAAGAAATTTAATGATTTCCATCCATTCTGACAGGTTTTGTTTATTCATTTCCTCATTTACGCAAGAATTTGTACACAAGCTCTCTGCTGCTGTTATTACCAAAAAATAACTGTGTCTCATTTTTTTTTCACTGGGATCTACAACCTCTAGTGCTAACCCACTGCCAAACAGAATTCTGAATTGGTTTTTGGGTGGCTTTGTGCAAACAAACTAATTCTGTGTCCTATAAAGATTCATATATCCACTTTGACTTTAAATCATAGCCTCCAACCTCACTTGCAGCATGAGGTATCTCTACAAGAAGAAATTGATCTGATTTATTTATTCATGGAATTAAATTGCTTTGATTATAATGTACATGCTTTAAAACACTAATTCTCTCTCATCCCATTATTACACAGTTTCCTAATTACCTCTTTAATCACACTACCTAATATTGTAAAGTGTCTTGGAGTGTGTAGAGAGGTTGTTGCATATTAAGAACCAAATTAGCAGATTTGGAGAGGGAAGAAGAGTCTTCTTTGTATTTTTCCCATAGCCATGTGAAAAGAAGAGTCTGCTTTTCATCCTTTTGCTGACACTACATCTCCAAAAGTCCAGGTGGCAAAATATGATCAGACCATATGCTTCTGAGAAAAGTATTTCTCAGAATATCACTTTGAACTTACAGTTCATTAAATTTTACCTTCCTACTCATGCTTTTTTAGCATCTGAGTTTGGTCAACTACGGTGAAGCAAACCGAAAGAGGACCTAGTGAAACAGATGACAGGGCCCTAGGCTGCAGTAAATGTTTGGCCCTAAGGCAAGAGTCTCATCAAGTTCCCTATTTTTTAAATGTCTTGTTGTAACTTTCAATTGTGTTCTTGATATAATGTATGATGATATCATGTAAAATAAATAAATAAATAAATAAATAATAAAACATAATTTTATTTTGATCTACTGTTTCACCTCCCCTGATTCATTTTAAGATGTGCCTTGCTTGAAACACTTCCTCAAACTATTGTTTTTCATAGAAAGGCTCAAACACTGTGTGTACATGCCCCAAACAGATCAATTGCCTTCCTCAAATTCTTGTGCTAAGAACTTGCAGCATACTTTAAAAGATATATAATTTCTTCACTAACATTTAATCAGGCCATCCATTTGTAAAGGACCACAGAAGTCAGTATTCAATTAGAATCTTTCAGTTTAGTCTATTAGCTCTCTTTGATTTCAAGAAGCTCCTGACTTGCTTAATGCTATGAAAGCATTTCTAGTCTTGATATTATGTCTTTCTTGAAATCTCCAGTAGCATTAAAAAAAAATTGAACAAACAAACAAAAATCCAAAAATAAAACAGAACAAAACCAAATCCAACAAAATAAAACTAAGTTAGCCATTTTCTGTCCATCTGAAAGATGCTTCCTGGAACATTGTTCATTCTTGAGCAGGTGTTTTCAAGGGTGTTAATTCTGACAAAATTTTGAGTCCATTTTGGTTTATTTCTTTTCTCACATGCTTTTTGTAAATTCTCATTCTCAACTCTTTTGGAAGGTTTACAAAAAGTCATCAGAGAAAGACATTTGTCCTTGCGACTGTGTTGTCTATACTTCTTATCTTCCTCCAGTCAACAACAATTCCAGCCAGGAAAGGTATGCACAGCAGGTTCTACTATAAATTGTTCTGTGGTTTGGTTGTTAAAATTGTATCTCTCCAGCATTATTCTTATAATATCTTATGAAAATTCCACAATAAGAGAGGATGCTGCTAGTCAAGGTCCCTTTAAAAAGTGTGAAACTGGCCTGGTATGCATACTTGACCATCTTTTATTTTATGTATGCATACTACACTAAATAAGTTTTTCTTCAACGAGGTGTTACATGGAACCTTACCCTTTACAGCCATCTTTTTTTTCATAAATCTGTCTTTTTAAGGAGTTTGACAAAGATTTAATTTTTTTAACATTTTGATCTTTTTCCTTGGCAAGAAATATCACATTTTACAGAAAGTTCAAATCCACCACCAGTTATCTTTAATGCATGCCAACAATCTTCCTTTGTAAAGCAAAACTAGTTGATTACATCTCCATTTTATGTGTATCCCTACCTACTTTCTTTAACTGTTTTGGTATATTCTTTCTCCCTGTAAAATTCTACCTCAGCTTTTTTTGTTTCATTTTGGGGTTTTTAATTTATGTTTTTAAAACATATAAAAAAACATAAATGGGAGATAGCTAAAAGTCTTAAATGTCTCATATATCGCTATTTTCAGTCCTTCTGCAGCCTGCAGAGGACAATCAAAACTGCTGTACTACATTGCAGTCATAATACTGAGAGAGACCAGGTAAATTGTATGGTTATACAATTCAGAATTCATCCTAAAGAATGCAGTTAAGATCTTCAGCAGGCAATCAAGCAACCTAGTCTATCGAGACACTTTGTTTGCACTTCATAATTTCTTACTGTCCTAACAAAATAAGCTAAAATTAAAAAAAAAGACAAATAAAGGAGGGGGACAGAGCAGAGAAGCTGCCATCAAGTAGAACTGATGGCAGATCAGATGGTATGGACTAAAAGCTTTCTCAAACTGTTCCCACACACAGTTTGAGAACTTTGAGACAGAAACTGGCACTGAACAATTGTTACGATCAAACAGCCATAATAGCTTCCATAACAGGTCTGGCTCAGAGCACAAGAACATGGGGCAAACCTGTTCAGCCAAGCCAGTGAGTCTGCAGCTCCATATGCTTCCATCTTCTTTCAGGAACTTCTCTACGAGCAGCATTTTCAATACATGACTTTGCTCAATCAACCAGCCAGTTCTCTACAGATCACTGGCCAATATTCCACAGGCCACACATAATTACTCGCTAATTTTACTTGTTTTCTTCCCCCTCATCCTTCCCATACACTACTACTACTGTTACATAAAGCAGAAGCGTAGCAAGAGACTAGACTATTAAAATTATTTTAAATATAGGCTGTAAAGTATAGGGGTGTGCCTTTAAATCCATATTTAAAAGTCCATTATGTCTTAACACAAGGAAAACAGGTCCATGCCAGTTATTCTGCAAATGCGAATGTTTAGAGTGTGATCAGGTGAAGTGCCACATTAGCTCTGTCCTTGCACACATCTTCATGTCTACTTGAGATGCTGATGGGGAGCATTTTCTGAGTTACACAAATTTATCATCTGAACCACCACAGCTACTCTTGATTTGTAAGTGAGCAAGTACAAAATCCATACATCTGTACAAAAAATCAGTCACTACAAAATAATTTCTGAGGTTTAGACTGTGGGATGGGTTAAAACCCTTCTGAGAGTTAAAAAATATTTTGATTTTAACAATCAGTTATTATTCTATCTTACCAGTAAAATGATAGTGAAATTTATGTTTTTTTCAATGCATGTTCAATACAAAATGTTTGACAACAAACAAAAAAGCCAACAACCTATGCCATTTTACAATATCACAAAAAAATCTTCAACTGATGGCAACATTAAAAAATATGTATATTTACAGGCACTTTTTAAGAGACAGAAGAAAGCACACTAGGATGGAAAGGAAGAGAAGCAGCAAAGGAATTTCTGTTTTAACCGCTCATCTTCCTTGTCCATATTGTGTAGTGCCTACAAACAAATTAGCTCATTTCAGGTAAAAAAAGACGTTTCATCCCCTTTTGGCTAACCATCCAGTGAGTAAGGTGTGATGAGGAGATGACCTCTTTCAATTGCACACAGGACTATGTGCACCTCTGGGCTGGAACATCAGCCAAACTTTTGGGATACACAGACTTGAACACTAAACAAATTAGAGAACATTACGTGCACAAGCGAGCTGCAGCAAATCCCTCTTCAGCAATTAGTATCTTGAAGACATTGCAATAAAACAGTATTTTATATCATAAGTATCCAGAAGGACTACTTATCTCTCTATTAATTAGTAAAATAATACTAGGAAACAATCAGTGCATTATCTATAAATAGATGTAGAAGTCCAGGGGAAAAAAACTCAACATGCTCCTTTAACATAAAGGACACAAAGCAAATGGGTATAAACTACCCATGAAAGAAATAAAGATGGATATTAGAGAAAGATTTCTAAACATCCTTGAAGTTTTAGGAAGAGCTGCCCAAGAGCATCAGCAAATTAAAAAAAAATCCCAACTCACCCAATTGTTTCATAATGAAGTTTGGCTTGTTAATGAATGTAATTATACTCTACCATTACCTGCAATACAAGGACATTGGTATTAGATATCCAATCTACCTTATACTACTTTTTTGCTTACTGAGCAAAGGTGTTAATGCTCGATATGTTAACTTATGTTTCTGGAAAGCATTTTTTAGTACTGAGCAATTCTCCTGGCCAAAATGTTTGGAACATCTTCTCCCTCAAAACCAGACACTGGGAGCAAAAGGCAACAGACAGACTTTCAAACTATCAGCATCTGATGGCTGAGGAAGTTGACCTAGATTGATTTTACTGACAGCTACTGAGTAGACACATTTTGAATTGGAAGTGCAGAATCAGGGCTGCACTATGAGAACCTGCTGGTTCTCAGTGATTTTATGTATTCTTCATGGCAAGTTTAACATTGACCTTTGTTTTAGGCATAAAGAGTCCTCACAAAACTGGCTCAATTCAAGCTTGTTGCATCTGATTTCATTAACAGAACTACACCTACCTCAGGCAAGATTTAAGATTGCTGTATTCTGACCTACAGCTGAGATGAGCTGCTCTGTGAGGGGAAAAATAGAGAAAGAAGTTTCATCTGTCTTCCACCTTTATAAAATTCTCCATTGTCTGTTATTTACAAATTCCATAAATATTAAACAGAGATAATTTTTAATAAGAGAAATCTGTAGTTATTGATACACCATACATGTTTTGTTGCTTGTAGAAGTTAATAAAATACTCAAACTACTAGGATAAATTGGCTGCAACAAAGCTAGCATTTTAAGGGTCTAAAATAAAAAAAGGACAAAAGGACAAATCCCATGAGAATTGGGTAGTTAGATGAAATGATCACTGCAGAATGTCTTTCTCAGAAAAGCGGTAGAGAATCAGCACAAAGGAACTGAAGTACTCTGTTATATTCAGAGGTGGACTGTCTTTGCCTTCATCTCAATCAAACAATAAACATCTTCCCAATCTTAGTCTATTTAAAAAGAGAAAACCATTATCATATTTTTTTCTCATACTCCATGGTGCCTGTACTCAGATTCTTTTTACACCTTGTATTGTTGGTAAACTACATATTTGCATTCAGTCTTTTAACATTTTAGATTGTCTTGAGTTCTAATTCAGGCAATAAGAACCTACTGACCGTGTTCATTTTGTTCATATTTCTCCCTAGAGAAACAGATTTGCATGGACATATAGCTCTTACTGTGATATCTCACAGAAATGTTGTCATATAGTCAAGGACAAGTTAGCAGACAAGGCAGACTACTGACTTCTGCTTTAGCAGTTCCTGTGTTCCCCTGAGCCACAATTACTATCTATACTATCCAATCCGTAATACCCTTCATGTATCTGGAAATGCTTATGAATAATATTCTATTATATGATATCTCTACCATTGCCCCATTTCATTTTTCTAAGTGCTACAGCAAAATAAACATTTATAGCTACAAATAGTTTAGCAGTATTCACCCGCATGTATCTACCCAGTCTTCCTAAACCAAATAATTGTGTTGTCACATTTTCCCCTTTCCATTATATTTTCTGAGAATTCACTTTTTACCTCCCAAATGTTGTCCTCTTTTTTTCTTTTCTTTAAATTTTTCTTTTCTTTAAATTTTTAACTTGAAAAATAGTACTGTTCTTCAATGAAATTCCCTGGGAGACAACATGTCATCTACTTGTGCCCCACCTATTAGCAGCAGCAAATGAAACTTTGCTGTTTAAAACTAAACATGCAACCATTTTTAGAAGAGTAATATCTACCTAGGCAATTTTGTGTAATTACCAGCTACAGGAATGTACAGCTCTTCAGGTCATTTTCCCTCGGAAATAAGTTCTTCCTTAACTCTAATTCACTGCGTTGAAAATATGTAGTAATTTGTTTATTATTTTGCTCTCTTCAGAATCTGTTCTTTAAAGAATGAAAAAAAAAAAATGACAGGCAGCTCATATACCTTGTTTTTTAGAGCCCACATTATTCACTATTTATGAGCATTCAGGTGACTGGTAGGCATTCATGGAGATATTTGTGAATCCCAAGAGTTCAATAGATTGTTGCATGAATGATGATTCATCGGGAAGTCTGCATTGCACCTGGATTATCCTCTACTGAAGATCCACTATTTATTACTGGCAATTCTTCATCTTAAAGGTACCCATTATGGAAAATGCCGAATCAATATCATCTAATGCATGCGACCAATAATCACTTTCAGCAAAGAAATACCATGTTTAAACACCGAGTTCCAACATTTCCTTGACTTTTATAGTCTTTGAAAAAAACAAAACTGTGTTGTGTATGCCCTAAATAAAGAGATTGTTTTTTGCTTGGCTCCTTTCTTTCTTTTGGTGGTACTTTTTTTTTTAATGTGAAGTGGTGTTAATTAAGGAATTTCCCTACATGTGGTAGCTGGGAGAATAGCAAAGCTGTTGATCTGTCTTCATGACAATGTGGTTTTTTAATGCTTTCAGGATTTAAGCTTTTCTAGTATTTCTAATGTTATTTGGGGGTAGGTTGTGTATGGAATCAACAGCCTATGATCCTGTTTAGAAGAATCAACTCCAGCATGGTTCTCTGCAATTGCCAGCACTGGGCATAATCATCAACTCTCATCTTTCTACAATGGAAAAGTACCTTCACAGAAAATATTGCTTACATTTAAAATCAATATTTATCTGAGGCAAATAATTTTCCTTTATTCCATACTCCCTGATCATGGACATGTCTTCAAAGATAAATATGTCTATCCATAAAAATAGATAAGCCTTAATGTCACATGGACAACACTGTTAAATTCCCAAAGACAGGACCTTTATTTTGTAGCATTTTGAACCAGGACAGTTAACAGCTACAATCCCTGCTGGCAACTTTTCAGTTTGGCATTTTTATTTCAAAGCCACATATGGTTCCCAAGTACAAAATAAACATTAATTATGTCTTTCTGTGCCTTTTTATTATGTACTCTACTCTTCTCTGGGGTCTAGAGTGTGTTTGTTTATTTTGCTATAACCAGAGTATCAACCGTTTCCAACTCTGCAGAAGTCTCTTACTGGCTCCTGTGGTGTTGGAGTTTTGTGGATGGTGTCTTGTTTGGGGTATTTTTGTTGTTTCAGGTGTTTTGTTTTTGTTTGCTTTGTTTTTTTTAATTTTGATTTTTCTTGGGTTTTGATTTTTTGTTTTAGACAAGCAATTATAGTCTTACTTCGTAATATATTTGTAGTTGAGATATCTACATGCATGCAAATTCTTAAATATGGATGTGTCTTCACAAGTTCAGATTGCTTCTTTTGGGTAATTAGAATAAGAATGCCATCAAATGTATGTGCAGAACTTTAGATTTTTAAAAGTCTGCACACTTGTGTTAACTAGTTAATGCTAATTAATACAGCAAGAAAACAATGCAGACACTTTGTATTAAAATTTAAACTGAGTTTACAGTTTTCTTGGTTTACCTCATCCCTAGTGGCAATAACACAAGCTAGACAGTAACTTTTATAGCCAAAGGTCTGTAGTCTGGAATTCTATTACATTTGCATTTAGACTCCTAATATGTTTTAGGCATATTTACTCCCTTTGGACTTTGAAAGGGTTTTTGACTGCAAAGTGCATTTCGATCTTTTTTATTTTTCTGGATGCTCTTTGATATAGTGATTAAAAAGCTAAAAATACTCTTCTAAGAATGTACATTATTATTCAAATGTAGTTAAGTCAAAGATATAAACAAGAACAGGATCATTAAATGTGTCATAGTCTATTTTCCCACTTATTTTTTATCATTAGAAGGTTTCCAATTTTTCTGACTTGACACCTCATGGCCTAATGAAATGAGTGTAGGAAATAAAAAAAAACTAAAGATATGTGATTTTGAGAGAGAAAGTAGTTTCCTGTAGAGAGAGAATATGAAATGTTACTGTATATTGCAGTGTGGTGCCGTTTTCACTTCACTCTTTTTACTGTTCAGCTTTTTAGAAAATACAGCTGATTTATTATTTCTGTCTCACAGGACCTGGTCAAGACAAACCTGGAATATAAATATAACCTCTATGGTCTAGACAGTGCTTCACAATCTTCTTAGCCCATAACTCAATTCTAGCAATTTGGATTTTTTCTTGGCATTTTACCACCTCTTTTATTGTTTGTACAGCCTGGTGGATAAAAGTGCCTTACAGGTTGGGCAGTGCTGCTCAAGCAGGGAGACCCAGAGCAGAGGGTCAGCAGACAGATTTCCCCAGATACATCATTTCTTACTATGCAATATCTGCAGCTGACTTCAGTGTTTTCCTGTCTGCAAGTGCTTTAGGCCATAGCATTTTTACAACATTCATCAAGCAGAATAGCCTTCTAATCTCTACAGAGAGTAGAGCATGAAGTAAATAATATGATCAGATACCATTGCCTTATTTGCAACTCATTATTAATGTCAAGTCTGGCACTCACCATTTGCTCTTGGCTTGACTCATGATTAGCTCATTCCAATGCCAGTGCTCACTGCAAATCTTTGGGGTCTACAGCTTCATTTGTTTAGACAACAAAAAGGCATAGAGCAAGGGAGAAGAAATAAGAGCTCTCATTCACAAAGGATCAGAGAGGACCATGCAACCCTGTCCAAGTGACAGCATCAAGCACACAGATCCTCCACACACAAAGTATCTTTAAAGAGATCAGTTCTCCAAAGTGGATTGAAGAGCATGGGTGTCTATATCAGCTTTCTAGTCCTAGAGCCTACAGACATGGTTCTCACCCAAAGCCCTCCATCACTCATGTATGCAGGCCAGGATTTACAGAGAACTGATTAATTGAACAGATGAAGCACCAAACTCTTCTCTGTTAAATGTGTTTTGCAAATGTTATAAACACACTGATAGTTTTGTAATTTGCCATCCAACTTCCACTTAGTGTTATAATAGAGGCAACAACTCAACCTTCCAGGCTTCTCCAAAGAAATTTAAACATTTCAGCAAAGTATCCCTGGGGGGACTCCCAAGATCACACTGAATGAACAAACTCAGGGATCCAAAACAGCTACTTTAGGTCCAGTACTTCACAGCACTGCCACAAAACCTGCACAAAAGCACTATTGGGAAAAGTAACTTATATATCCATGGTGCTGTTGCATAAAAGTTAAGGAGAAAAGGCAGGAGTTATAAATTACGGAGATGAGATTTCAGAATCATGATTTTTTTGTTTTCCTTTGTTTCTATTTCCCAACTTTGTACATTAAGCATTAACACGGATCCTGGCCAGTTTAAAAACACAGTGGTTACCACAGACTTAGATGACTCTGCAGCATTTTTTAAAGCATGTATTTATCTTCCCTTCTTTATTTCTTAGTCTGAAATAAAATTAATCTGTATTCATTAAGAAATATAATGAATTGAATCCCTGTGTTGATTCATAATCTCAGACACTACAGACTTTGGGGAACTGATCATGAGCAACTTCTTTACAAATTTAAGGCTGTCATTTAATGTCTTATCCTGTTGAAAACAATTCATGCCCACTTGATTTGACCTAGTCTCTTACAAAGCATCTGCCATTTGGACACATAAGACATAATCATATTTTGCATTAAAAGTATGTTGCTGTTACAATATTTTCTATCTGTTTCTCTGCTACAACCTTATTTCTCATGCCTGCATTTAGAATAATTTTATCTCCAAAGAGTTAAAATGGAATAAAAACCAACAGCAAACCATGTGGATAAAAAACATTGTGAAGGTACTGGGTAAAGAGAATATACCAATGCTCAGCATAACGAAGGAACAATTTGTGAATTTGCATATTCACACCTGGAAAGAGGATGCCGTTTACAGATGTAAAGATCACAATATTCATGATCACCTCCTCCATTCAGCTCAGCTGCAAGACACAGACAACTACACACACTATTTTGAAGCTCCTGTGTTCACTACCCACAAAACACAGCCATCCAGAAGGCAGAAGTTGAATTGTCCTGTTTCCTCTAACACAGCCAATTTCACAGGAAAGTAATGCCTTTCTCTGTTTTCACCCCCATCAATCATTGTGGGTTTGTTTGTTCTTAACCAAAAAACCTGAATATCCCTACAGATACCCTTGTATATACCTTGGAGAGATATGCTCAGCTGAGACTGAACCAGTCCAAGTTCCTATCACAAACCAAACAGGGCCAGATAGATCAATGGGAGTTAAAAAAACACTAAATGAGGTATGAAGTACCCCAACTGGGTGTGAATTCTTAAACAAATTATAGTAAGCTATTCCTTCAAAATATTAATAACAGCTGTGTTAACTCAGTCCAAAAGGTTTATTTCTGCTGAAAATCCAGGCAGATTAATTCTTCAGCCTGAAGAGTGAACTACTCCTCAAATACAGTGACAAAAATAGATTAAAGAACTTCAATTAACCACTGCATTTCAAATCTCATTGAAATGTATGACTTAGTTTTTCTTTATACGAAAGCTCATATTTTTCTTTCTGTTGGTTCTTTCTTTGTTCATCATGTTGTCTGGGTTGTACCTACAAAAAGCAAATAATGAACTAACATAGCTGGCATATAAAAAAAAGATGCAAGTGGCTGGATTCCTCAAGAGATATGCAAAGGCTGTATACAGTTTTAACAACAAAGGGGCTTCCTGAAATTCTAGTAAACACTTCTACATCATTTACATATATGGAATATTCTGGTTGATCTCCAGTAAAAATGCAATTATTTTTCTGTGAGTTCTAAATAAATTTTATGTATTCCTTAGGAAAACAATGGGGGATGCTTTGATAGCAGCATTTGATTGTACTTCATTAAATGCAGACCAGTACAGCACACCTGAGTGCAAGCTGAAGTAATACAGTGTTTTCTGGATTCATCTTTTGATATACCCAATTTATTTTCAGTGTGCAAAATGTACACACACAGAAAAAATTGGATGCAAAAAATTCGATCAGTATTTTTCTCAAATTACATGTCACCGGAGGCACTTTAAGACATCATTACTCTGAAAGCTGAGATCTTTATTTAGCCTACCTCTCCCAGTTCTGCCAGCTACCATGAAAGTTTTAATGAAATGAAATGTAACGGCTGTTATTAATTTCTTTCCTGGCTACGTACCTTCCTATATATATAAAATTTTCCTATATGTATCATGTGTACGTTCCTCAAATCAGCCTAAAACAAGTCTCCTGAGGTGACTTGGATTCTTGTCACTTCAGGCAAACACCTGAATTTCTGCTCCTATTTAACACAAATATCCTCTCTTTTTTTTTTTCTTTCCTTCATGTTTCTATTCAGTTTACTGAATTTCAAATCATTTGGTACAGATTTATCCTTAAAGTAACTTTTTCCATAATTATGCTGCCTTTTACCATGCAGTAAAATGAAGTATGGGATTAATGAAAAGCTGCCTCAGGATATTTACTGTTTTCCACACTTAAGAATCAATACCAGTTTGTATTCAAGAAGCATAAATCAATGATATCCACCAAATAAGCAAACATTATCTATGAAACTGTGAGAAGATCAAACTTTAAAGGTACGCCTCTCTAAAAAGGAAGAAATGTCAATTATATACATAGCAACCACAGGGAAGCCACCATCCAGGTAGAAAAATCCTATAAATACAATTTATTTTCTAACTAATGTGTGCAATCTTCTTTCTTCCTAGGACACATGTATTCACCTGGATTAAATACAGTCTTATGAAACATCTGTTTAATGTGGAAAAAAAATCAAAAGGCTCAATTCTTGACTCAGTTTACAAATTAGCGAAGCAAACCTACATAAAACTCTACATCAACAATCCATGTGCAATTAGTGATCCTAAGAGGATTGACTACCTGGAACTACAGTGGAAAATCCTAGATTTGCCATTCAGAATGTGCTGGAGTCTGTTTTGGCCAATGAAATAAAACAAGGTTTCTCTCTTACTGCTATAAAAATATTTATATAGCCATTTGAATACCTAATGTTGACCCTATTATGCATTTATATAAGACAATTCCAAAATCATTACATAATCTGCCATGCCTTTGGGTATCTAGAAGTTCTACATGTATAGCTCTACAGAGTATATTATTAAAGTGACGTAAAACATGGTTCAATACATGTTAAGTTACATGGAGTTCGAACAATACTCTGTTCCAGTAATACATTCATGATTAGCATCTGAAATGTATCAGGATCCAAAATATGGGAGACAAAATGAAGGACTACAGTGTTTCCTGAACCAAAAATTTTGCTCTTTTTTTGCAAGTTTACAGAACATACAAGGCATAAATCAAAAATGGGAAGATCTCTCTGCTTGGCCTAGAGAGTTTCAAACACCCCCTTCCCTCCAAAAAAAAATTTAAAAATTGAGAGAAGGAATCTACAGAATTCTTCATTATTTCATCTCTACAGGTATTTTTAGAAGATTTTTACAAGAATATATCAACACATCTGTATTTTATAAATAAGTTCATCCTTCAAAGTTTATTTCCAGCAAACATCACATGAAAACATAGCTTTGTGCGAATAAGCACAAGCTGAAGCTAAGTTCCAAATTTAATTATTGATGATTGCCAGTGACTAGCTCCCTTTGTTACATGCATAGAGTAGATATAGTCAGAATATACAGATATTAGTAAGTGCTGAGACAACCAAATTTACCAACCACAAACTCCAAGTCCCACTTTAATCTTTGTAAATGTTATTGTTCATCTAAATTAAAGCAGAATTTGGTTAACTTCCTGAGATCCAGCCAGCTGTGAAACATAGCCCACTGTGTTAAATAACCTATGAAGCAATATTGTACAATAAAAATAGTTTGTGCTATGCTCCAAGGATTTATTTAAAAGCTCTAAATGAAAAATATTCTGAAAAACAATGAAAACAGCAATAGAAAAAGAATATACAGATGTACATATCTTAGTTATGAAGAACTTGCTCAAAGATTTTGGGATCATGAAGCTCAAAAGTCACAGAAAAGCATTTTTTTAGTACCTTCCAATGGTGTCTCATAAAATTTCATCTCAACTGGGATATCCATATATGTTTTTGTTCCCCTTAGCTCACACATGTACATTCAGGCACAAGCTGACTCAGAAGAAAATTGAAATAAAAATCAGGGAATATTTGAGACCAAAATCAGCTACAGCCATCATTCCTGGCTCCACTTTCTACAATCCAAGGGCTACAAGACTTGTCAACATATTCCAAAGAGCTTATTGGCAAGGAGAGGTGGATGGTTTCATAGCTACAGCTGATACTGATTTCAGCCTCACAGAGGCACATAGGTAGGTTTCCTGTAGAGCTGCATCCCTACAAAATCCAGTGATGAGCTCAGTAATGGATTTTACAGGCCACAGCCACTGAGTCTGGGCAGCCCTCCTGCAACTTGCATGATGTAGCACCTCCAGACTGCTTGTGAGATACGAGTGCGTCATGACCAATAGGCTGCCCATTCCTGCACCGGAGTTTGAACGGGTCTGTTGGAAAACAAGCATGATTTTGAAGAAAACAAGAACCACAACATAACAATTCACCATCAGGAAATAAAAGCCTTTGTGGGTAACACATAGCCTCTCATGACTCTCATTTTGTGATTCAGGTTACACACTCAAATTTATTTCCCATGATGTATCATATGCTGCTATAATAAAAAAAAATTTTTGGCTAGTTAAAAACTCCACTTCTAATCAAAAAAAGGGCCTTGGTAATTTCTTTTCATCACTGTCCTTTTAGACATTTTCACCTTGATGCACAAACAAAACATTTTTTATGTTTTAATATTTACACTTGACTCTTATCACATTTACCATGGGACAAGGTTCACATTTAAGTGCTTTTTTTTCCCCAGAGACTGAAACAGTAGTTACATCAAATACCACAGCATCTAATTTCCTGCCTTCAAAATGGTGGCATTTCATCCAGACCATCAATGCACACGGAGACTGTGGATATATTAGACTGGATACAGGGAGAACAGCTCCTTCCTCTCCTCCCCTCAAGCACATCACTCTCTATGCATGCTCACATACCTTGCTGCACAGCATAGGAGAAGCTTCACCTTCCTAACCTCCACTCTGGTCAGGAATATGGCCACTGCTACCTATAACTCAGCACATGGTGCTCATCATGTCACTAATGAATTGGTTCTGGTCTGCCCAAGATTTATTTTACATATCCTTCAGCATACTTGGAGATCTAGACATAAAGCTGAGCAATCTACTCATGCATCTGCAGTGCACTCCAGAGGACTCCAAATCTTTAAAACAATGAATTACCAACCAAGTTACTCATACTAGGAAGCACAGCAAGACAACCCTAGTAATTGTTTTACAATGTTATGTAGTAATAAGACAAAGAGTAATGGCAATAAACTGAAAGAAGGTAGGCTTGGATTAGGTATCGGGAATAAATTCTTTACTGTGAAGGTGGTGAAACACTGGAACATTGCCCAGAGAAATTGTGGATGCTGCATTCCTGGAAACACTCAAGGCCAGGTTGGATGGGGCTCTGAGCAACCTGGTCTAGTGGAAGGTGCCCTTGCCCATGGCAAGAGGATTGGAACTAAATGCTCTTTAAGTTCACTTCCAAGCTAAACTATTTGAGACCTCTAGAATTTAATAAGAAAAAGAAACCAAGACAGAATCAATTTATCATACACATTCTCCCCATTCCCTCAGCACATTTAATTTCAGATAGATCAAGTTATATGAGGAAGCATTGCCTTTGACATTTAAAAATAATTGTTTTCTAGTTTCTCAGTATCAGCTACCCAATGTAAATTCACATGTGAAAAGACAGCTAAGAGATTATGCACATATTAGAATAAAACTAAGTCCCCAGCTACATTTTTTAAAAGAAAACCACTTTGGCAGGATAAAGTAATGTTGCACAACACCTGACTTAGCAAATTCCATCAGCTATTCATAATGTGTTTTTAATGAGCAATACTACTCAGTTTCTATACATTAGGATGAGAAACAGAGGTAATCTTTTCTTCATTCACTTCTTTAAATTTTCTAAGTGATAACATAAAAATTATTTTTTTATCAATATCTCAATTATCAATTTATTAATTTCTTCTGTTCTTGAAATTGATATGCAAGTAAAACAGGTCCATCATCTGCAGCATGGTGGTTTGAACTCCTTGTTTCAGACCACACAAAGGCAGCTTTGATAAACAGGAATTCCAATGAGCCATGCAGGTCAGGCACATTTCAATTTTTTTATTTTTTCTTCGAAATGTCTTTCAGCAAATAGTTTGGTTTTGTTTAAGATACAGTGTTCTCTATTCTGAAATAGTTCAACGCTATAATTTCTTTAAAGGAAGGTTAGAAAAGACTGACAGGAAAGCAATAAAATCCCTCAAGAAGGGATTAACACTTTGGGAGGGGCAAGGATACAAAACCAATTATCATTACTTAACATAATTAACATTGCTGTTTAGTTAGACATTTTCTAACCTTGTCATGTTTTAGGAATAGTTTGTCCTTAACTTCTGCTACAACTTCAACAAGTCCAAAAATATTCTCAGAAAGCAGGTAGCTAATCTCACTAGCATTTTCCTTATGGTTGCCTCCACTGACCTAATTGGCATGAGTAGGACTGCTTGCACTCCTGACAGCCCCAAGGAGAATTTGAATTTCACAGTATCTAATTTCATCCTCTTTTTTCTCCTCATACACAGTATGAAGATGCTACTCTGATTTGCTCAGGGAAACACTTTACTAAAAACGTAATGCATGGCATGAAGCAAAACACCCACAAATCAAATGTGAGATACTGGAGCACAAGGAGAAAGGAAAACATTCCTTTTTTCCAATGGCTCCAATAGAATCAAAATGAGAGAAATATAAGTATTTTTTTCTAATTACAGATGTGACACAGACAGAAACCTAATGAAGTCATCACATCACCAGGTTTTTACGTATATTCTGCACCAGTTATCATTCCAGATTTTAATCATTTCAGATGACGCAGACTTCAGAATTTGTGGGTGGCAGGTTAATGAAGAAAGATCTATTTATATTTAAAATATCTAAATAATTTTATTGTACTTACTAGTTATACATAATACAGCATACATGCAAAAATTATTCAGCTTTACTCAATAAAGGAGCTGCAAAAAATGTCCTCAATGCTGTATCTTGAATGACAGAATAGAGAACTAGTTATGGATTACAATTATTTAGTTAATCCACTTGTGATCATTATGCAACATTTCTCAGTAGTACAAAATTGTGAAAATCACTGAGGGGAATAGGAGTAGTTTGTGGCAACTCTGTTCAACTTTATACAAACTCTGTTTTTTCTATGACTGGGATGCACTAGCACTAACATGTCTGAACAAACAAGGCACAGTACTGCAATTCAGAGAATCTGTACTCTGCTGGCAGGGATCTGCTAAAAACCATCTTTCACACCTCAGCGTGACACTGCTCTGCTTTCTACTTCTTTCATCTTAACAGTGACAGATGTTTGGGACTAGAATAGCATATTATACTGTATTTCTATTTCCCAAATGCTTGCTGGCCTGGCTTCACTTGAGGCCTTTAGGTGCTAATGAAATATGAATGACAATGCAGACACTGAGCTCTAAGTGCTTCCTAAAAGCTTAGCTGAAGAATGCATTTGAAATAATACAGGATTTATTTGTCCTACAGGATTTTTTCATGTTTTGCACAGAATTCACATTTTTAGATGAGTATGCTTTGAGGTCAGGGCAAGAATTCTTCTTGCATAAGCAACTCAGCTGAAAGTAATTTACTTGAGAGGCTTAATCAATTCTCCTTTTGAATGCATCCAACTTTGCAGCAAAGCAGCATTTGATGGAGTACATGTAATGGAGTACAAAAAACATACTGGTAAGGTTCCTTTCAATTATAGCATTTTAATTTGACAGAACAAAGTTTGTCTTTTGCAGACTGTGGCTTGCTAGCTAGAAATGCATTAACTTTTGAGAGAAGAAATTTCTGTCACATAAGTCTAAAATGTTTGTCAACCACCTGATGTCTCTACTGGGATAATATAAACTTTTCTGAATTGTCATACCTTTGCTGAAATCATTGGTTATCCCTTAGACACTGAAAATACCCAGAGGACCAATCTTTAACAAGAAGGATAGCAGAGTGATTATCAGGTCAGGCCCCAAGTACTTTGGACTGCACAGCAGCAGCTGATATAGGTTTATTCTTTGCACTTCCACAAGTTATTTAATGCATTAGCTAGGCAATCTCTGGTTATCCTGCATAACGTAAAATATTCTTTCCCAAATAAAGATTAAAATCTGAATTGGATCTCGATCCTCTGACCACAATTTTTCCATATTCCACTGAAATCATTAGCATTTTGGTCACACTGAAGATGGCAGAACTTGGTCTGCCCTATGTGCCAGGGCCATTGAAATTTGCTACTTTGGAATTAATGCAGATTATTGAAGAAGCCAGGAGTTGCCCTATGTTCACAGTAGTCAATGGCTTTTTATCTGTAATGGCTACCCAAAAGCTTTTGTGTATGTAGATGTTATTAGTGTATGCCTTTAGGCAGGTACTATTAATTCATACCTAGGTAGATAAACATAAATAGACAATAAAGCTGTCAGAGAGAGGAGACCTTAATCAACACAATGTCTAGAGAGAAGTACCGTGGATCACAAATCAGCTACAGTATTAAAATATATTATATTAGAATACATATTCAGTTAAAGAAATTACCAGATACAAATTTATAACAGACAGGATTCAGATGGGAAATATAAAGATCAATTACCTACCTCATTGTCTCAACAAAAATGAATGAATGTCATTTATTTCTACATAGACTTCATGGACTTTCACAATGTGTCTAACAGAATTTATGAAATAAATTTAGATAAATTCCTGGACTATTAGGGAAGGTGACAAAAATATTAACACAACTGTAATTATATTAGGTATTTACATTTATATATATTTAAGCCAATTTCAAGTATATGCAGTGATGCTTTATACCAGGTATACTGGACTGAAAAAATAATCAAATAAAAACCCAAACTAAAATACTGAAAATCAACCCTCCCTATTCCCATCCAAAATCTACCCCTTGAACATTCGTGTTCACTGATGAACAAAAAATCTGAGCAATGAGGGAAAAAATCCAAAGAAATTCGGTACTTCAGATGTCTTAGAAAGAAAAAAAAATTAAATGGATGCAATTGGCAATGAAATTAAAGTCAGAATAGCAATGAAGAGATTACCTGGTAATCCTAAATCCAGCTAGACAAAACCAAAATCTCTGGATACTAAAGTATGAATATTCAATAAAATATAAAGAACACTATGTAGAATTTCAAACTGAGAACTTAATGAGATTCTCCAATGAGCACTTCACAAACTGCTGTTTTGAAGAAATTTTCAGTATCTGATTACCAGGGAAAATGTTACAAGAAAAGGCAGAAATAAAGCCATGTGGGAACAGAAATAACTGATCAAAAATTGCAATATTTGGAATGCCTAGACAGTAATAAGACTCACCTGTGAGAAGAATATTAAATGAAGAACACTGAAGCAGAAATAATCCATTTTGAAGATTTAAAATAGAGGCTTCTTAGAAAATAATTAAGATGACAGAGATGATTATAAAAGACAAAGATAAAATGACACAACAGTCTCAACTGCACTCCAAAGTTTTTCTAGAAGACTAAATGGACAATAACCATATTCTTCTGCTGCATTTTTAGGCAGACCTTTTTGTTGGCGCTTTTAACACAATAACAGTTCCTTCCTGATCCTACAATGGGTCTTGATGACTGCAAAATCACTTCAAAAATATATTTCTATTGTCTGGTTAACGACACAAAAAATGACTATTCTAAAACCACAACGGTGCCTCCCTGAACATGAGAAATAAGGAAATTTAAAATATCAGAAATTTAGAGGCAAAGGGCAAGGTGTCCTGAGGTCTACCAAAAGTAAGATATAACAGGATGTTTAAACATGTTACACTTCAAGGGACCTAATATAAAAAATACGTGTTTTGCATTAGGGTACACTAGATTTCCAACAGATTTGCCTGTGAGTAATGTATCTCCCCTTCAGCCCCCGTGAGATTTTACTAGCCTAGCCCAGATCTGGGAGCGTTCGGGGGAAATACATTAGGATTAAGGCAAAAGATTTCAAAAGAGGCTCTAACTTCCTATGTGGTCCAAGGCTTTATTCTTGGAGGTTCCCAGATGGAGGAAGAGGGAAAGAGAGTGAACCAGGAAAGAACAGGGTATTATCTAGACTCCTGTTCAGGAAGGGGCACTTTGGTTGTCAGCCAATAGGGTACAGAAAGAAAGGAAGGGTTATACTAACACAGTTACAGCTATGGGGATCTCTGGGGAGGGGGAAAAGCATTCCCCAGAGCGATGTAACATGTGAGGTAACACAACTATTTCAGAATGACTCTCAATTACGAATGATTTGGTGGACCAGAATGCATCAAGTTGTATTATGCTGCATCTTAGGTGCAGTTGACACAAGAGGCTTGTCTCAAAGTACAAGCGGTCATCTCTCTCCCTGTAAGCAACATTAATCAATGCTTCTATGTACAGGCAGGGACAATTTCCACTAGACAAGGCTGCTCAGAGCCCCATTCAACCTGGCCTTGAACACTTAAACAGAATGGTATATTCACAACTTCTCTGTGAAACCTGTTCCAGTGTCTCACCACCCTCACAGTAAAGAACCTCTTCCTGGTATCTAGTCTAAATCTACTATCTTCCAGTTTAAAACCATTACCACTTACCCTCTCACTCCATGACCTTGTAAAAAGTCTCTCTCCAGCATTCTTGCAGGCCAACATTTTTATACTGGAAGGCTTGCCCTCAGAGCCTTCTTATCCCAACTCTCTCAGCCTACTTTCATAGCAGAGGCGGCCCAGCCCTCTGATCATCTTCATGGTCTTCCCCCGGGCTCACTTCAAGAGGTCCGTTTCCCTCTACTTCTCATTTTTGGGGCCCCAAAACTGGACCTAGAAGTGGAGAATCACTTCTCTCAAAGTGCTGGCCACACTGCTTTTGATGCTGCCCAGGACATGGTTGGCTTTCTGGGCTGCCACCACAATCATTGATGGGTCATGTTGAGCTTCTTATCAACCAACACATCCAAGTCCTTCTCCCCAGGGCTGCTGTCAGTCCATTCTCTGCCCAGCCTGTATTTGCATTTGGGATTGTCCAGACCCAGGTGCAGAACCTTCCCCTTGGCCTTGTTGAAAGGGGAAGGCCTCATTAAGTCCTCAAAGGGTCACATCTGAAGCCTGTCCAGATCCTTCTGGATGGCACTTCTTCTCTCAAGTGTGTTAGCTGCACCTCACAGCTTGGTGTTACCAATAAACTTTCTAAGGGTGCACTCGACCACCAGTTGAAGAAAAAAATTCACCTTCATTCCAACTTGGATGAAGTTATTTTCTACATAAAAATCTCAGATTTAAAAATCAGAAAAGATTAATTTTGACAATAAAAGTTACAAAATTCTGTATTTAAGTACTACAAGGAAAAAAATTTCATTCATCTTAAAGCGTATAGATTATTTTCAGTTTGCTTTCATTCTTACAAAATTGATAATCAGTATCCACTAAGAGCAACAGAGCAGGGTAATTCATGATATTTTCATTTTAGTGGATATATACCAGTGCGACGAAATTTGCCTTGTTTGTATAGAGGATGTGCAAGGGGAGAACTTTTTGCTTAGAACACAAAACAAAACAAACAAACAAATGAACAAACCCCCCAAAACACAAACAAAAATTTCACCACCACAAAACAACCCCCAATATGATTAGACAATTTAAAAATATATAATATTTAACAAGTGGCAGTTACTGCACTAAAATTATTAAAAACATTAAAATTATTGAGTATGCTGATCACAAAGGAGTTTTATAATTTTTGTTCAGTAATAAATTGATTTTTTAAGGCTCCAACCTTCACGATAGGAATAGAATCAATGGCAGAAATATTAATAGAAGGGCCAAAAATAATCATTATTTAAGATTATTAAGCCCAACCATTAAACCAGCATCACAGTGCTCACCACTAAATCATGTCCTCTAGTACCACATCTACATGTTTTCATAAATGCTTCCAGGGATGATGATTCCACCATTTCTCTGGGCAGCTACTTCCAGTGTTGACTGACTTTGAGTGAAGAAATCTTTTCTAATATCCAATATTACCCTCCCCCTACCATGCTGCAAAATTTTTGTCCCCTTGGTACTACAAGGCAGTATTTATGATCTCACACCCCATTTGCTGTCAGTGAGCCCCCAGCAGTGTCTGCACAACAGGAGAGCTGCCTTGGTACTGCAATCAAAGGCTCTTGGAAATGTCTCTGTAAAGCCTTATTTTAAAAACTCAAGTAACTTACATTTTGGTATCAAAAAAGGTCATAAAAATAAGCTGATAGCAACTCCAATTAGTAGCTCTCTACACTCTGGCAGCATGGATCTGAGAAATCAATCTGATGTTTTGTTTTCCAAGATCTTCCTTTGTGTAATCAGTGTCTGCACCCAGTATATTTATGATTGATTTTTTTCTTCTGTTCTACTTCGCTAGACATGTTGCAGGCATGTTTCAGTTATTCTGTCATTTTTAACAGCTTCTCTGTGTTCCTAGTTCCATTTGTTTTCAAATTAAGTTCCTGCTCATTCTAGCAAAGGGTGAACTCCTGATACATAACTGTGTTTAACCTGACCATCATCAGTATCAATTTATTGAATAGCTGTTTCAGAGGAGAAGGGGGACCAGTGTGACATGGGAATGCTGGTTCACTGGAGATCAGGATGATAACAGTACTACCTACTCTATGCTTCTCTATAATAATTTCTTATTACTGCCAGAGTTATTGATGCATGCAGAACAAAAATAAAAAGATTATGAATTAATAAGTCTGATGGAGCTCATACAACAGCAAGCAGATTCCACCTGCTAGTCTTAACCAAATAATTCTGAGACAAAACATAGAGAAAAACACTCAGAAATTGAGCTTGCTGATACCCTTAGCACTGATTTTTCAGTTGCTGAAAAAGAAAGGGAAGAGCTAGCTAGTTTTTAGCAATGCTCAAAGCAATACTATTCCTTCTTTCCCCTTTTCATTTTTCAGCAACAGACTAATTTGGTCTGTACAGTACTATGTACTTTGTTGGCATTGTCAGGAAGTAATTCCCATATTATCAAATGTGTATTTGGGAAGAAGCAGAAGCCTTTCTCATTGTTTACCAAGAAGAAACTGTAGATGTCCATGCTTAGGAACCACTTCCTCCTTTATTTCACCGGTTTCTGCTGCTTGGACACACCAGGCAGTACCACTCTGGATTTCTACTTCTTCATTAAGAATTCATGGCAGAGTATGGGAGAGTCAGAGGACACGTTTGTTTGGCCACACTCTCTCCTGATGTGCACCGATGGCATGTTTGTGGTGTGAAGGCTCAGCTGAGAGGGACAATGGCAAACGTAACAGTCCTTTCATTTGAATCAAAGAAACTATGTTACAGAGACACATTTCTCAACAGTGGAGTAAACCATAGCTTATCAAAGGTATTTCTGCAGAAACACAGGAAGGAGTTTCAGGGAGGTGACTTTTCAGAGAAACCTGTGCCTGAATGTCAGGATCCATCTCTTCACAGCTGGGAAGGAAGTAAGCAGAGGCAGCATCAGTCTCTCCAGGAGGTAAACAGGATACACAATGCATAAATCCAGGAAGGCTCCAGCAATGGACATCTCAAAGAATGCAGGGAGTGTGTCGTATAATAAGCGACACTAATAACTGGCTGGCAAATACTCTATAATAGGTTCCTCTAGTTCTAAAATTTAATTCTCTACTCAGTTCCAAGAGAATTAAAAAAAAAAAACTTTATACTTTACTGTTTATTATTTTGTTTTTCTTATCCACATCATTATGCAACTTCTTATATTCATAGGAAAACCAAGGTCTCTTTCTGATTTCATGAATACCAAGAGGAATGCTTTCCTAAGCAATTAGTAATCATCCTAAGACATAGTTCCACTCACAGTTATAGAAAGTCAGGATAAGAAAATATTTGAAATGCAAAGCGTATCCACTACTAAATTATCAAAAAGACATAATAGCAGGATAGCAAATATGTGGTATGTATATTTAGTATTTATTATAGAAATTTACTGCATATAAATTATAAGAAAGTGCCAGATGCATCTAATAAACATGAATAAGGAAGGTTTCATACCCCCAGAGCTATATATGATGCTGTCTTATAGCTCTCTGGTTGAAAACATTGTGTGAAAATCACTTCACCTTGTTTAATTGGAATTGGATCCTCTAAGTCTTCTATCCTGCATTAACCAGCTAGTCCAAAGCAAGTTTCTATGAACCTGTTCTCCACATAAGAAAAAAAATGCAGTCTTTACTAAATAGTATTCCAAGGAACAAAAAATAAGTACTTTTTTATCAGAAGCATATTTTCTAACTGTAGTTCTTCCTCTGAAGAAACACATCATACATTTTGACCTTAAGTATTATTTTTTAAATTCTCATTTTAATTTTTAATATTAAAAAAAAAGAAAAATATAATCGTTATCCTCAGGCCACCAGACCTTGGAAATGTGAAAGGGAAATGTTGCCTAGCAAAAAAAGTAGCTCCCCTAGCCATATTATATGCATGAAGAATGAAGTAAAAATAATGTCTTCATTTCCCCCTTAAAACATAGATTTTTTGAAAGCATANTTTTTTAAATTCTCATTTTAATTTTTAATATTAAAAAAAAGAAAAATATAATTGTTATCCTCAGGCCACCAGACCTTGGAAATGTGAAAGGGAAATGTTGCCTAGCAAAAAAAGTAGCTCCCCTAGCCATATTATATGCATGAAGAATGAAGTAAAAATAATGTCTTCATTTCCCCCTTAAAACATAGATTTTTTGAAAGCATAACTTATACTCTTTCACAAAGAAGGAAACAAATTTCAAGGAAAATTGCTACAGGATTAGCACAGAGTTTAGTCATTATTACTAGTGATGGATAAACAGGGAGTAAAAACACATATATTTCCTTGGACATTTGATAAGGAATTTTTAGGTCAATCCATATATTTGAGCCAATAAACAGCATTGTCATATTTTTCCCCTATTTCTTCTGTGGCTTTTTCCTAACATTTTAAGAATTGTTTACTTTCAGTATGTTTTTCAGTGAAATAAATAGCCACCAGAAGAAATAGACATTTATGCACACAGTTCATATAGAAGATAACACCAGCACATCCTCTAGCTAGCTTTTATCTTCTAAAGACAATGACAGCTTAACATTATATTCACAAATGAAATAAAGCCAGCTCTACTCACCAATTTATGACTACTTTGAGCAATTTCAGCCACTGCTTTGACTGAATGCTATTTGTCACATATCAAGAGCATTTCTGACATTCACACTTACTTAAAGGGAAAATAAGTTTCCCACGCCCATCCACTTTTCAGGCTGGGTAATAGCTTAGATTGCTTGTCAAAATGTAAAGTTCCTTCTGAGTCTGTCTTTGGTGTTGATAGCAAAAAGACAATGTGAAAGAAGTGAGAAAAATGCTAAAACTGGAGTCACTAAACTGTTTTTGTTTAGGATGCACACAGCACTTGCATTGCTTACTTCAAGTCAGCTTCATGATGCTGATTTTTAAGTGAAAAATGACCCAACATAAATGAATACATAGATGAAGTTATTGAAAATAAATATTGCCCCAAGTCTGCTTATATTTTTTATGATACTATTGCAAGACCAAGCATCAATTTTTACCTTCACTGCCCTTAACTTTTTTTCATGCTGCTGAAAGGTGGAACTCAGGAAGAGTCAGGATCTCCTGGAGTGACTAACTTCTTTCAATAATTTAAAGAAAATAAAACCAAATTGTAGAAAAATTATGGATGGCTACCTGAGCTTTTTTTTCTTAATCTCATCTGAAAATTTTCTACTGATAACCACTTTTTTTCCTTTCACTGGGAAGCACTTCAGATATAGTCAGGATACAATTTCCAGCCATTTCTACTTCAGAAGTCCCCACTACTCTAAGTGCTTAATCCTCACTACAGCAATACAGGAGACACCTGATGTATTTTGAAGCCTCCTTATTCTTGCAGCTCGTGCTCACTGGAACTAAAGGTGCAACTAAATATTGTTAGCAAAAGAACTGTCTACTGATTGGATACACCATGAAAGGGCTGAGAACCTTCTGATAGGTAAGGCACAGAAATACTGGTGTTTGACATTCATGATATTATGCATAGAGTGTCATCAGGTACCTTATCTGCTCGTTTTGGAGAGCAAAGGACAAATGCAAACACCATGTGAAAAATAGCAAACCCATGCAACACAAATTTTGGCACCAAGCATGAATACTGTGCTAGGCTATGCTCATGAGAATCTTGCAGACTTCCACAGACCTTCCTGTTCCCTGTCAATTCGCAAATGCCTTACATATAAATCCTAACTAAAAAAAGAACATGCTGCACATAAAAAATGTATGCATGCTGCAGCTGCATTCCATTCTTCCAAGCTGACTTGAAGTCGTTATCTCTAGCTAATTAGCTCTTCAAAAGCCTGTTAAGTCCTGAGATACTCAGGTGATACTGTTGATAACACGCCAATTATGATGTAAATTACGAAGACATGAGGTTAGGAACTGGAAAGAAATGGACTTACTTTGTCCTCATTAGAATGGGTTATTATTAAAGAGCTGACTTAAATATGACAGATTACATTTCACTTCCTACCAGTCTTCTGAGATGAGCATCTTATCTTGAGATCCAATGTCAAGGATGTTAATTGCTATGAAGTACAGAAGCACAGAAGTTCAGCTAGGAACACTGCACATTCTGATTCATGAATATGAAAGCAGAGACTGAAGCAAGTGATAAACTACCCATCTACCCCAGCTAAATGCAGGTAATCTTCATAATGATGCAAGAATCTGCCCAGAACCTTAAATTCACAAGATCTAGGAGCTAAGGGCTCATATTATGGTCTCTGACCTTCCTTGTTACAGCTGGGTTTTAAACTCTGTAGAAACAAAGGTCCTGAAAGTATGACTCATGCCCCAGCTGGAAAACACATAGCTTTCTAATGCATTTTCTGGTTTTCAGTACAGATTCTGGTATCATTGTGGGCGGGCAGTGTGACAAACATATATTATATGTCTCTATNGCAGGTAATCTTCATAATGATGCAAGAATCTGCCCAGAACCTTAAATTCACAAGATCTAGGAGCTAAGGGCTCATATTATGGTCTCTGACCTTCCTTGTTACAGCTGGGTTTTAAACTCTGTAGAAACAAAGGTCCTGAAAGTATGACTCATGCCCCAGCTGGAAAACACATAGCTTTCTAATGCATTTTCTGGTTTTCAGTACAGATTCTGGTATCATTGTGGGCGGGCAGTGTGACAAACATATATTATATGTCTCTATGCAGATATTTACTATATGTATTATACTATGTAGGAAAGTTATGCTGTATTAACATTTTAATAATATAGTAAATGTAGTTTTGTAATTAAAATTAAGCTTTAGTAGTTAAAATAGAAACTATGTATGTGAGATATTCTTTTTACTAGCTCAAGAAAAGGAGAAGATAATTAAGAAATTCTTCACACAGAGACAACAACTACAGGAACACTTAAATCTCCTAGAGAAGAGGAATTTATGACTTCCTTATCAACAGAAATGAACTTCTTCAAGCCTGACTTAGACTTGAAGTC